>CAXHSM010000581.1:0-256453 GCA_964019185.1 Maratus speculifer | reverse complement strand
AAATACAACTCGATTTTCAACACCACGGACGGGACCTATGTGACATTTCCATTATACAAAAACAGGGACTTACAGACTTAAAAAGAACGATGCCCGCGACAGGCCTTCCTGTGATCAGAACACTCAAGAACGCCGCTACCCCCTGCAGACCACTCTGGCTATTTACAAGGGCACCTCACGAGGCGTTTTTCGAGGCTGCTCGGATCCCGGAGGATGAACGATCCTGAGGTCTGACCACATTCCAGCGGGAGTTAAATTGTCCGCGATGTTGGAAATGAGGGTATATCAAAACCTATGAAATGATATTATGAAACGTATGCATACGAAACAAATATGAAACAACAAGAGTATAATCACATATTCAAACATTTTTTAAAAGAAAAGTACTGAAATATACAAAAATTTCAGTTTTAAAAAAAAGATGCTAAACTTCAAGGTTTAACATGAAAAGTTAAACAAGCATCTTAATGCTTGACACAAGTTCAAAGGAGGAGGAGTTTTTTTTTTCATAGCATTTAAATATCATGTATATATATAAATTACTTATAACTAAAAATTACATCAATAAATTTTTTAAGATCAAACTTTGTTAAAGGTTTAGTGAAAATGTCTGAGAGATTAGATTTACTGGCTACGTGTTTAACATTAAAAATCTCTTGGTTTAAAAGGTCTCTAACAAAAAATAATTTTACGTCAATGTGTTTCGTTCTGTAATTTTCAATGGGAGATTTAAGAAAATCAATGGAGGCCATGTTGTCTACTAAAAGTGTTGGTTTAACTCGTGGACCTGTAAAAATATGTTTGTCATAACATTCAGTTATGATCCTACTGAACCATAGAAGCTCTTTAGTTGCTTCTGTTAAAGCCACAAATTCTGATTCCATAGTAGACAAACAGACAGATTTTTGTTTAAAGGCTCTCCACATGATAGGAGCTTTGTCTAACATTAGTAGTTGTCCCCCCATTGATGTCCTGTCATCCCTATTAGCGGCGAAATCCGCGTCGGTGTAAGTTATTAGGTTTATGTGGTGACAAGGTAACCTCAGTTTATAGTGTTTTGTGCTTTGGACATACCCTAAAAGCTTCAGGAGACCATTCCAGTGAACAATCCCAGGATTGCTCTGGAATTGGCTGAAGATATTTACAGCGTACGAAATATCAGGACGTGTCCTGCTTGTTAAAAATGAAAGGCAGCCCAAAACACTTCTGTATGGATATTGTAACATTTCCTGGGTTTCTGCTTCGGTTTGAGGACATTGTGACTTGGAGTATACAGTACCTTTAGTTATAGGGAGTGATGTAATGGGAAAGTTGAATTCTTTAAATCTTGTACAAATATCATCAATATATTGCATTTGATGAATTGAAACAGTGCCATTCCCATCCTCCTCAAATTCAACACCAAGTAGTTTGCGTGTTTTCCCCAGGATTTTTATGTCAAAATGTTTTGTTAAAAGGGTTAAAATTTCATTAATATGTTTCTGATGGTTACTTAATATTACAAAGTCATCCACATATAGTAACAAAACAACATAATTAGAAAACGTATAGACGCAATTACACCACTCTAACTTTTTAAAACCAAGAGAAATTAAAATCTTATGTAATTCATAAAACCATACTCGTCCACTCTGGTGGAGACCATAAAGGGCCCTCTGGAGTTTGCAGACTAAATGTTCTTTACCTTTTACCTCGAACCCTGATGGTTGTTTCATGTAGATGTTATCAGAAAGAGGGGCGTACAGATAGGCTCCTTTTACATCACACTGAGTGTGGATCCATCCGAGACATGAGACAAGGGCTGCAAAGAAAAAGCGAATTAGACTGAAATTGACTACGGGCGAAAACGTCTCATCGTACGTTTCACCCCTGACTTGTTTATAGCCTTGTGCTACAAGTCTCGCTTTATATCTTGCAACCCGTCCCTTGTCGTCTCGTTTGATGGTGAATACCCATCTGCAGCCTAGCGGTTCGGTGTTGGGTGGCAGAGATGTTAATACCCATACTTGTCTTTTATTTATAACATCCATCTCTTCCTGCATTGCCTGTCTCCAGAGTTTCCACTGAGGGGATTTTAATGCCTGTTTATATGTGTTAGGTATAGAGTCTTCTAGTCAGGTATTGGTTTTATGAGTTTCAGAGAAAGAGGTGTGTGGAGGTGTGTAACTAGGACTTGAGCTAGCACTAGGAGTGGACTTTACAATGCCTTGGTACTTATTGCTTCCTTTAAAACTGAACAGTGACGGATTAAATTTGATACCATTAGATTGACAGTAATCTCTTACTTCCTTCAGTGATCTTAGACGTTGTGTTTCACCCAACTCGTAATAGTAGACGTCGGTTCTCGATTTGTCAGGCCTAGTTACAGGCTTACGGAACCAGACAGCTTCCCTGAGAGTTCTAGTAAACTCCTCGCCATCCTCGTCACTGTCACCCTCAGATGGGTGTGAGGAGGCAGAGTCGGAAGATTCAGAGGTACTCGGTCTAATACTTTGAGTGGGTGGTGTTTCTGAAGTAAATCTGTCAGGTTGAAGGTCAGTCAAAGGGTCTATTTCAGGTGGTTCGGAACTTAGGATGTAAGAGGGTCCCAGATCGCTTCCGTTGCGCTGCTCCGAAGTTGTAAATGGGTTTGTGCCTATTGAATAGCTTGGACCTTGTTCACTGTGTTTGTGGATACTTCTGGATACAGATTCGTCACCAAACCTAACATTTATTGTCTCTATTATTTTATTGGTTTCGGGAATCCATACCCTGTAGCCTTTTGTAGACATTGCGTAACCCACTAAAACACCCTTTTTAGCCTTCGGATCGAATTTGGAGTTTCTTAGTTGTTTAGGTACCCCCACATATGCCACCGTACCAAAAGGTCGTAAATGTCTTATGGATGGTTTATTACCACAATAATATTCGAAAGGAGTTTTTTTTCTGAGTTTTGTGACATATTCGGTTAAGAGTGTATGCGATGTATAAGACAGCTTCTGGCCAGAATTTGAGACTGAGTTTACTTTCATTGAGTATTGAGCGAGCCCCGTCCATTATTGTTTGATTTAAACGTTCTGAAACTCCATTTTGCTCCGGAGAATATACATTGGTAAATTCGTGTCGTATGCCATTGTCCTCAAAGAATTTGGTGAATGCTTCATTATCGAATTCCCGCCCATTGTCGCTACGAACTTCTTTTACTTTGGTGCCCAAAAACCTTTCTGCTCTTTTTACGTGGTTAGAAAATACTTTAAACACCTGTGTTTTACTGCATAAGGGGTATACCGACACTTTGCGAGAGAAGTCGTCTGTTATAGTTAGAAAATACTTCTCCCCGTTTCGCCCTGTTATTTGTGTCGGACCCCACAGGTCAGTGTGTAGCAGTTCTAGAGGTCGTTTAGATCTTATTTGGTTTATTGGGCGGAATGATGTTCGTCTGTGTTTATTAATTTTACATGTTTCACATTCAAAGTCTTTACATTTAATGGGTGGTAAGCCCCTAACGCCATTACATTTTAGAGTATGTTCAATTAATGTGGAACTGATGTGCCCAAGGCGTCTATGCCAGAGTTTAAAATCATCTTTTTGAACGGTTGAGGCTTGGAAACGTACCTTTTTAGGATTTTGATTACGGTTAGTTTTAGGGTCTTTATTTCTATTTTTATGGTTAGGATCTGGATAGAGGCAGTAAATGCCATCTTTAAGAAAAGCACGAAAAAGTGTGCCAGAATCCCGATATGCCTTGACCCTTCCCTCACCTCCTTTGAACCTGGCACCCATTTTATCAAGTCTGGGACCTGAAATTAAATTATGTCTTAGACTAGGGCAATACATGACGTCGCCGAAGCGAACCATTTCCCCATTTATTTTTAAATCCACTAAACCGGTGCCCTCGATAGGGAAAGTAGCACCGTCAACAGCAACAGCCAATTCCTCATTTTTTAATGGTTTGAACTTAACATATAAACTTTTATCTTTACAGAAATGGTGGGAGGCACCTGTGTCAAAGACCCAGGCGTCTCCACCACATTTTATGTTACTCAGATTAGATTGTATGAGGTAATTTACCTGGCTTGTTGGCTTACGTTGACGTCGGTTGCGAGGCACATCTTTTCTGGATCTATGACCATCAGATTGAGCACGGACAGGACTGGATACGGAAGAGTCTTTCGATGAATTTCTGGAAAAAGAGGAACCTCTAGACAAAGAAGAATTTCTAGAACTGGAAGAGTCTCTGTACACCACGGAACCGGAATTGGAGGAGTCTCTAGGCATCATGGAACTTCTGGAACTAGAGCTAAGACAGGATTCCTGGCGGGTGACATCAGGCACTCTACACTGGCTCTGTAAATGTCCTCTGCGTCCACATTTGTGACACCGACCTCTGAACTTAGGCTTAAATGAACACTTCTTTGAGGAACGGGCTCTAGAGAAATGAGACTGCACGGCATCTATTCTGTCGTCCTCTCGTAGTTTGATACGGGACTCCTCTGCGACTAACTCTGTAAGAACATCTTTAAACGTGAACTGTTGGTCTGGCCATCGCAGAATCCCTTGCACCATGTTGTCGAACTTCTTCGGGAGCCATCTAAGCAATTGAAATGTAAGGTAAGTTTCTTTGATTGGCTCATTTATCGCAGCAAGTTGGTCAGCAAGTCTTTGGAGGCGAGCTGCAAACATATCAACGGGCTCCTCAGGTTGTATTTTACAGGAAAGTATTTCGCCAAAGAGCTGCATGTGGCGTGCCCGGTTATCAGGCTGAAAATGCAGTTTTAGTCCAGGCTTCATGAGGGTCGTCGATATTTTCTATGATTCTCCGGAATTCATTTTCAACATTTAAATACACAATTGATAGGGCAGACCTGACTCTGGATTGATATTCTTTTGTCGCTACAGAGTCATTTTCATCAGGAGCCTTTTCAGTGCCATTAACTATGCTCCACGCATTTTTATCTAATAGTAGATACTTAACGTCAGCTGCCCAAGTTCCATAATTATGAGAATTCAGTTTTGTTATGCACACCTGTATGTTAGCCATGGCCATGCCTTAAACAGAAGATTTGACAGGAAAAAGGAAAAAAATTTTTTTTTTTTTTTTTTTTTTTAAATAACGTACTTAGTGGTCAGATAGTACATAAACAAAATTTCTATTATAAGTTATCCAAAAAAAACCTTTTTGTATTTCATATCAATAGAAAAAAAAAATTCATTTAACCTTCAAAAAAAAATTTTATATTTTATATTGCGGCCCCCCCCTCTAAAATGACTCGGAGGTCCAATGGCCGCATACTACAAACAACTGTCAAATTTTTTTGAAATGTCACCAATTAGGTTATGGCCGCCGTAAAGGGTTTAAAAGCGTATTCGCTCTGGGCCCATAACCCGTGATCGGTTCTGTAACAAGAACCGTCTAAAACAAAATAAAATTTAGCAGTTTATAATAGTGCAACTTCGGTGACCTAAGAGAGTAAGTATTGGTGACATTGTGACAGTGTAGTGTAAGACATTCATTAAAGAAACTGTTTTTCAGTGAAATAAGACTAACGTTTATTAACGAAAAAATAAATGCAAGTTTAAATAAAACATGTATAAATCCAGGTGAAAAATATAACAGGCATAACGTAAACAGAAACAAGTTCAGTTCCAGATTTATATTAAAGTTATTCTATGTCATGAAATAATATTCAAGTTTAAATAAAATATGTATAAACTTAGATGAAAAATATAACTGGTAAAATGTAAACAGAAAATAAGTTCAATTCCGTATTTAAATTAAAACTATTCTATATAATGACATAATATTACTTATTAAATGGCATGGCATGGCATATAACAATATTAGGATAGCACTGAAAACCAAAACGGACTCACTTATGGATGACAGCTATCGACGTACTGGAAAAATTCCAATGATACGGCACACCAACTGTTTCGATGAAAAGTCTTAAAAACATGTAGAGTTTTTTAACTGAAGATAATAATGTCCACAAATGAATATGAAGACTTAATTAAAAACACAAATGGATTATGACTGCTGGTAAAATGACAAACGGGCGAAGTTGAAAAACCATTTTCACAATTAAATGTCCAGCAACGGATTTGGCGTAATTAAACAACTAGATGTTAACTTTAAAACTTTAAAACCGGATGAATTTAAAATACATTTCTGAAACTATATCATATTGACTTTAACATCAATTATCTTGAAACATAACATCGCTTCAAAATCCCCCAGCACAACATATCTCAGCCGGTTTAAATAGCAGCGGCAATTCGAAACTGGATACGCCCCTCCGAGTTGAGCAAGCGAGCTCCTGACTTGCGATGGAAGAAATGCAAGATAGCCACTTACGAGTTGCGATCCGCGATGCTTGCGGATTGCGATCGAACGGAACGATAAAACCAGGATGAACATACCCATCAGCGACGATCGGAAAACATAAGATAAGCGATTGATTTGAACATGTAAACAAAAGATCGGAAGATTGGAAAATGCCAGCAAAGAAGAAAAATGGAAGTTGGAACAAAACATAAGATAGTAAGCCATGCCATTTTACAATATTACGATATATAATTAGAATTATGTATTTTAGAGTGTTAAGGAAGAAAAAATGGCTGACAATAATTTTAACTTTTAAACTCGTATGCGCCGCGGCGCTTATACCCGAAAATATGGTAGTTTTTAAACTAAATGCTTTCTTATTTTATTTGAAAAGTTTAGTGTGCATTAATTTTGATACTTTTGTATTAACTGCTTGTGAAAAGTTGGTTGTCAAAAATTTCATTAGATATTTCATGCTCTGTTTGTATTAATTACATGTACGATACACTCCATAAAATTCGCAACACTAAAATTTGCACATATTTTACAGATGTAAACAATGAAACCTCCACTTCAGATATTGGAACTAAATTTGACTTTTTTAGTTTTATATTAATTCCATACATTTTTTTATTTGTAATTTTGTTAATTGTCTGAGCGAAGCGAAGTCTTATACTCAGAGTACGTAACGATATTAAAAGTCAAAAAAATTCTTTCGTCAAGCAAATCTCAAAAAGTACTTGTCGGATTTTGATTCTGTTTGTACCAGTAGATACCTATGAAGGTAATCTGGTGAATGCACCTACTACGAAAAATTAGTTCCAAATAGTTTAAAAGTTACATTAAAAAAACTGATAAAAAAGCACAATTTATTTGCATACGTCACAGAAACTTGGTTTGCATCATTTTTCACCGGCTTGATATTTTCATAACAACCGAAACAGAACACATGGAGTAAATAGTAATTGTTTGAGCGAAGCGAAGTCTAATACACATAGTACGTAACGATATTAAAAGTAAAAAAAAAAATCATTCGTCAAGCAAATCTCAAAAAATACTTGTCGAATTTCAATTCTGTTTGTACTAGAAGGTTCCTATGAAGGTATTCCTATGAAAATCGTTCATTAATAATAATTCAATGAATATTTTTGTTTAAAAATTCGATGCAATTTGATTTTGGAAATTCAGAAAAATCTTGCTTAGATACCTTGTTAAAACTTGTTTAATAGCTCTCTGATAACTATTATTAAGACCCGGGATAAGAAAAGGAAAAAGTTTAGCCATATTGCAGTCTTGCAAAATTTTAATTGTTTGAGAACGCTAACACATTAATGAATCATAGAGGAAGAATTCATCCATGACCAATGAATCAATCAGAAAACAAACTGAGACAGAATTTTTTTTACTAATAAAACAAAACATTTATTTATAAAAAAAAAAGGACAGATTGCATTAATAAAAATTTGCAAATTTAGCACTTAAATATACCGTCGCGTATTAAATAGCGCAATACGTATGCAATTTAGTTTTGAATAATTCAGGAAAATCTAAAGCTTGTTTCTGTTAATGGCTGTCTGAAAATCAGTTTTAAATAAGGGTAAAAAGGGATACTAATATTATTGCTGGTTTAGCAATTTAATTAATCATGGCAGTGACGTAGCTAGTGGGGGGCGGAGGGGATAGTCCGCCCCGGGTGTCACCCCTTAGAGGGTGACACCCAATCTTTATTTGCGTATATATACACATAATCTTATAAAATTTTGGGAAAAAATTTGAAATAAAATAAAATTTCTAGCACACGACACATCAGAGTTAATTTCCTTTTCTTTGAGAATGTGAAAAATACAGAATGGGGTGTGTAGTGTCTTTACTATACATAATTAAGTAATTCATACGAATCCATTAAGATAAAAGTCGCGTATTCACAGCATCTTTATTACAATTTTAACAACCGTGGAATTTGCCAGATCCACATAAGTAAGTTACATAAATGAATATTATATCAAGTTGAGTTGAACAATAAATATAAAACATATGGAGGTTGATATATGGAGTGAGAATACATTACAATACCCTCCTCTACAAGTTAAGACGTACAACTGGTTTTATATGACGCTTAGGGCGTTCATGTATATTTAATTTTACTGGTTGTCAATCACTATTGTCTCTATTGCATTTTAATTCGTTTGGATGAGAGGTTGTTGGTTTTAATGATATATTTGATCAGTAATTGCAGTATCATTTTGAGGTTCGTCTGATGGTACATCAACATCCGTATTTGGATATGGAAGTTCATTATCTCTAAACTAGTTATCAACATTATCCATAACTCTCCTGTTATTAAAATTAGTAGTATCAAAATGTGAACTGAAGTTGTTACTGTCCTTTTTAAAATTATAATTTCCAGATTCATAAGTACTTTTATCTGCAATAATTTGATCCAAATCTCTTTTCCAAATTAAATTCTCATTAATTAATTTACACATATATATTCTATCACCCAACACTTCATCTATTGTGCAATGAACCCAACCCTTCTTGTTTGGATTTCGGTAATCTCTACACAATACTCTATCCCCTTCTTTGAACACTTCCTCTCTGGTACCCTTAGTAACCATCATACCTGATTCATTTGTATCTTTCAGCAAATCTAATCTAGTTCTAACTTTATTTTTAAAAATTAAACTAGTGGGTGTAACCCCTGTTGTCATGTGAACTGAATTTCTATAGTGGAAAAGGTACCTATTCATTAAAGTTTCAAAGCTTACATTGCTATTAGTTGGTGATTTTAATAATTTACCTAAGCTAAGTTTAAAGTTTTTCACAGCATTCTCAGCAAGTCCATTAGTAGCCGGATGAAATGGTGGAGATGTTAGAAATTTTACCCCATTCATTTGCAAGAAATTAATCAATTCTCCTGATTCAAACTGTCTTCCATTATCAGTTTCCACAATCTTCGGTAAACCGAAACGAGCAAAACAATCCCTAAACTTTTCAATGCATGTTTTAGCCTCCATATTCTTCATAACAAATGCTTCGACCCATTTAGAATATGCATCTACAATTATTAAAATCATTTTCCCCTTTATAGGACCTAAAAAATCTCCATGGACTCTTTCAAACGGGTAATTAGCTTTGTTCCCTGAAATGAATTTGCATTTCTTAGACTCTGGTCTAGATTCAGAACAAACGCTACAACTTTTGACAAAGTCTTCAATTTCCGAATCTAACCCAGGCCACTAAAAATAAGCCCTAGCATTACATTTCATTTTAACTATACCTTCATGAGTACTATGAAGTTCATTAAGTAGCTGTTTTCTATACTTTGTTGGGATCACAACATGATAGCCCCACATTATTACACCCTTATCCACATTTAATTCATCTTTACGACTAAAATACTTTTTAATCTCACCATCAGTAACATTTTTAGGGAATCCATACGTTATATAATTAAACAATTTTCCTAAAATTGGGTCTCTTCTAGTTTCAGATCGAACTTTAAACAAATCAATCGGAACATCATTTTCGATAAAATGGACATAATCATATTCTTCGGATTCTACCAACTTGTTATCAAATACTGGGTATCTGGATAAAGCATCTGCCTGTGTGTTTAGGTTACCTTTTATATGTCGAAAAGTATAGTTAAACCCTGATAAAAATAGTGACCACCTTTGGAGCCATCCTGCCACCATAGGTGGTAAAGTACGGTTTTCTCCAAATAAAGCTAATAGTGGTTTATGATCACTTACCAATTCAAATTTAGTCCCTACCAGATACTGATAAAGCATTTGACATGCCCAATAAATGGCTAAAGTTTCTTTATGTATCATTGAATAATTTTTCTCCGCTGGACTAAAAACTCTGAATATAAAACAAATTGGTCTGTCAGATTTGTCGTCCAATACATGTGATAATACAGCCCTTATCCCATTTTGACTAGCATCACATGATAATCTTAAAGGTTTAGACCTATCAAAATGAATCAGAACTCGGTCTGATGTTAATTCTCTCTTAGCATTTTCAAAGGCTTGTTGACATTTGGTAGACCATTTGAAATCTACATCTTTTTGTAACAAATCATACAAAGGTTTCATTTTTGGTGATAAATCTGGAATAAATTTTGAATAATAATTAACCATCTTTACAAAATATTCGAACATCATTAACATTACGTGGTTTAGGAAAATCCAAAATTGCTTTAACTTTAGTATTATCTTTTTGCAAACCATTTTTACTGATAGTGTGTCCTAGGTATTTAATGCTGTCTTTGAAAAATTCACACTTCTTTAAATTAACACGAAACCCAGCAGTCTGTAATCTCTCCAAAACTGCTTTTAAATTCTTTAAATGCTCTTGTTCATTACTACCAGTGACCAAAATATCATCAAACAAATTAACTGTTCCCCCAATTCCTTGTAAAGTTTTCTCAATTATTCTTTGGAAAATCGCACAAGCTGGCTTAGTTCCAAAAGGTAAACGGTTTACTAAATAAATACCATAAGGTGTGCTCCATGCTAATAATTTTCTAGTTGAATCATCTAAGACTAACTGATTATATGCATTAGATAAATCTAATTTACTAAAACTTTGTCCTCCCTGTAATGCTGAGAAAAGTTCCTCAATCCTAGGCAGAGGATGGTTATCATCCTTCAAATATTTATTCACTGTGATTTTATAATTTGCACAAACCCTAATGTCTTTACCATTAGGTTTCATAACAGGAACAAGAGGTGTGCCCCACTGAGAATTATCTACTTTTGTAATTACTCCCTTTTTTTCTAAGTTATCTAACTCTGACTTAACTTTGTCTTTAAAAGCAAAAGGAATTGGTCTTGGTTTATGGAAAATAGGCTTTATATTACCCTCAACTTGCAAATGTACTTTCTCTACTTTATAAGTACCCAATTCATCTTTAAATAACTCAGAGTATTCTGTTAATAATGACTGTAAGTCTAAATTGCCTTCTGCTGTCTGATAATTGTCCTTTTTAAATAACTCAAGGCAGACTTTTTTCAATATAAAGTACAAATACTTTCAACTTAATTCTGAATAAAGGTATGTTTGGCTCATAGTTCTTTTCTTATGAATGGTGGTATTTTCCACCCTTCCCATCATATCATATTTTACAGAAATCAAAGCATGTGAGTTGAAAACATGTTATCTTATTTATTGTTAATGTAATAAACGAACACACAAGTTTTGACATAGAGTGAGATGAAATACAATGCACTTATGACTCAATAAGTTGATTATGATTATGGTTTCATGACCAACAATTGTCTGCCTTGATAGCTATTACTAATCTCAAAAGTTTTTTTTTTTTTTTTTAAGGACTTTTATTTGAGGAAACGCAAGAAACACATTATTTACTAAACAACATTTAGAAACTTGTATGAGCACATAATTTATTCCTAAGGAGAATCCTAATAAATCACCATTTTAATCCTTCTCATGGTTAATTTTCTTAAGTTATACTTTACAAACAGCAAATAAATAATGTAAAAACATTCTATTTTATTTAAAAATGATTTTGTTTCTAATTATTTTAAATATAAATTTAAAAAATGACAGTTAAAAGCAGAAATAGTGAAAAGTTTTTAAAAGGTTTTATTAAGTATTAGATTCGGCCGAATACTTTAATATTCGGCTCAACCGAATAGTTTAGTATTCGGCCTAACCGAATATTCGGTAACATGGCCGAATACCGGAATGATACCGAATATTCGGTGCATCCCTAGTACTTATAATCTTATGCCAAATGAAAATATCTGTAATAAGTGGATTATTTTAAACACGTTTGTGCCAAAACAATCATTTCATTTCTGTCTTTTTTTTTTCTTTAATCTAAATTTAATTTCTTTGTGCCATTTTCTCTCTTCACCAAAGAATTTTCTTTCTAATTCTTAAACTTCTAACAGTGATTGTCGTATCTCATCCCATGATGATTTGGGAACAAAGGATTCTGCCCCTGCCCCAACCTCTCCTTTGGAGTTACCTTTCAAAACATTTTTAAAAACTCAGAATCAGCTCTGGAGCAGCCATGCTTATGTTCTTTTATATGCTTAATTATTAGATAGTTGGATAATCATGTTTTTGATGTGTATTGTATCAAATGTTGTTCTGGGGCAGACATTTAAGGATGCTAATCACCCAGCCGCTGAATTTATCTCAGTAATGTTATGTCTATGAGTGTTTGATGCACTCTTATATTCAACATATTTCTTAATGAATTAATATTTTTAACTTCTTTTTTCAGTTTTCTCTTCTTAAAGAATATTCCTTTTTTTTCTTAGTCGTTAAAATATTTCTAAAGTTAATGTTTAATATAATATTTTATGTTCTAAAACTGACAAACTGAAAGTAAAATTTTAGCATTTCATAAAAAGTTGTGCATAGATTTTTGAAATATTTTAAAAACTAAGAAAAAAAAGGGGGGGGGGCATCCTTTAAAAAAAGAACACTGAAAAAAAAATTAAAAATATTAATTCCTTAATATTTTTAATTATTTTTTGGATAGTTGAGATTGATCTGAGTGCAGGCTATTTTTTACTTCTTTAATTTTGTTTACCGATGTTTTTTATGAGGATGCTTTCATTTTCAGAACCAGTTTGGAAAGTGAAAATACTCTCATAAAAAATGTCTGCAAAAAAATTTTAAAAAGTAGGAAGCAGCCTGCATTCAGATAAATCTCAGCTATCCAATGCAAAAAAATAGATAAATAAAAATATTGAAATGCAACCGAGATATCTTTTTTAATTTCTTTCTTAGTATTAGCATTAGCAAACAGGTCTTTTCATTTCACTGAGGTAGCCCCTTAATAAGCATATTTACTTTCCTTAATAAAGCATATTGAAAGGTATTTTGCTTTTTGTACAACCTAATTGCCCCGCTTTTTTTCTTTTCCCTTACTATATTTTTATGGATCGAATTGCTTAAAACTCCTGTCCCTGTCTGCAAAGATACTCATGAGCTAATGTTATTCCGGTACTTACGTATTAACTCCACCGCAGCAGAAGTTACTTTATATCAGCCCATTTTCCACTGAAACCTGATATGTTACTTTGTTTTAAATATAGTGTTTAAAATTTTGAAAGTGTTTTATTTTATGATTTGTTGCAAAAAATTTAGGTGTAGATTAAAAGTCGCCAAATCTGTAACTGCGGTGGCGTTAATACATAAGTACCGTTATTCCTATGGGAAGGCATTTTTCTAATAACTCTTTTGCATTTTGACATTTTTAAATATTTTTTTGGTTGTGGGAGAGGGAGAGGATTACTTTTTAATAATTTATTTGCATTTCGATAGTTTTTTTTTTTAATTGAATAGCTGAGGCCCCTAATTGTGAATTCAGATATTTTTTATAAAGCTACTTTCACTTTCTGAATCGGTTCAGAAAATGAAAGTAACTTTATTAAAAATACCTGCGACCAAAATCGAACACGTAATCAAATAGCGATCTTGAGAGGCACCTTATCTATCCAATGAAAAAAAAATATTTTAAAAAGTTATTAGAAAATTGCCTCCCCATAGGAATAGCATTAGCTCACAAGTAGCTTCGTGGGCAGGGACAGGAGCCTTAAGGAGTCACAGTACCTTGAAATTGGTCAGAATATCGATTTTCCTTTTTTAATACTAATAGAAAAATTCTTTAATTGTAAACATTTTAACACCTTTTTACCTGTGTGAAAATTATACATTGAGATATTGTAAATAGATGTACAGCAATGACCCACACAAATGAAAACTTTAAACTGATTTTTCTCCCCATTCCTATTTTTATAAAGTACTTGTTCAAAAAGTACTAAGGCTTTTTGTGTATTTTATAAATTTGTGCTTGAATTTAACATTCAAGGTTACTCAATATAATTATTTAAGAAAATATTTAAATTGAAAGTTTAATTCCTTTATTTTTTTATATACACAAAAAAAAATCATATTAAATGTAAAACCCCATACATCCAGAAATCTAAACACAGTTTTATGTAGTATTTTCCAATAAATGCGAGGGGAAAAAATCAAAACAAAAATATTTATAGTTAAAAAAACGTAGTAGGGATTTTTAAAAAGTTAATTTTTTTAATTTAAATTTCGGTAAAACAGGCTTTTTACAAAAAATATATATATATATACTATTTATTTAATTTTTACTATTAAGCGTTGTGCCACCTCATATTATTACAGTGTTTTTCAAAATTAAAGAGATGGTTTCAAAGTTATTGTGTCCCCTTAAGGGTGTTCTTAAATCAAAAAGGGCAACTTTATGACACATGCTTTAATTTATTTTTGTTCGGAAATGCATAAAAATAGCAGGTGTTATTATTCAAAAACTAATTGCACTCCACTTTCTGTTTTTTAAAAACACTAATTTTTTTATAACAAGCCTTCAAAGTTGACACTTTTGACCACATTTCCCGACGAAAGCAGAAAAACTGGTCGAAAAGTAGGAGAAAAATGGGTGATCACGAGATCGAAATAGCTCAGAATTGGATAGGTAATTTAATTTTCATAAAATGGAAAAATAAGTTCTATTCGAAATCGCTTCCATAGTCAGGCATTCCAATTTTATATAATTCCGTTAAAAAATAAATTTGTAAATGTGTCAAAATGTTTTGCGCCTGTTGAGTGGAGCAGTTAAGAACACCCTTAAGGGGACTTCACTCTATTGAAAACATTTGCTCTGCAATGTTAAATCTGTGGACAGGTTGTTTTTGAATTGTGTGTTTGATTTGAATGTTTTTAAATAATTGTTTTCTGTTGCATAGTAAAACTGAGGTTTATCTCTAATATGGTTATTTTTTACTTTTTAGATATTTTACACAGTTTTTTAAAAAAAGCACTTTCACTTTTTAAACCAGTTTCAAAAGTGAAAGCAAACTTACTTTAAAAATTTGCTACCAAAATAAAAAAAATACAAAATGGCCCTATTAAGGATTATGTAGAAAAAAAAGTTATATTTTGTTTAAATATTTATACATTTAAGTAATTTTTTTAAGTAAAAATGAAAGAAACCCCTACTCAATGTTAATTGAGCTATGTAAGTTTTTTTCTTTTTTTTCTATTTAGTTTATATTTCAATATTTTTATTTTGCATTGGTTAAAAAATATCGATGTACAAAGGTTGCATTTTATCTTTTAGATTTCACTTGCATTTTCTTTTTTATTACTATTAGGATACTTTTATTTTTGGAACAGGTTTTAAACAAGGTTAAATAACTATTTTTATTCCCGATTAGTATGATGAATTACTTACTTGGTCCTAATTTCAAGCGATATTTCACAAATAGATAAATCTATAAGTAAGAGGGGATTTCAGTGACTAACATAAATTTATTTTGGGATAAAAGGTTGTAAATATCATATTTTAATCATTTTATCATAACATTTAATTCTTTTCTCTTTAATAAAATAAATGTTGTTTGAATTTTTCTGTGTTTGTATTTAATAAAAAAAAAGAACTGCAAAAAAAAATAGTTATTAAAATTTGTATATATATACATACATACATATATATATATAGAGAGAGAGGACAGTATTGTTTGGATAATAACTAATGGTTTATTAATATATATATATATAATCAGAGTGGGAGTTATAGCATTTGGACCACTTCCATTGTCAGAGATGTAATAGGTTTTATTTATTGATTATACCTTTTATGATGACATTTTCTCATTAAATTTCTAAAAAAAGTAACTTTTAAAAATATAAACACAAAATGACGTCATGCTTTAAAAAACAAGACACTTTCCTTCATGAAGATGTTACTTTTCAATACGTTTTCAGTCTGCCAATACTGAGTTTGAGACACAAGGCAAAATGCTTCAGTGAGTTAAAATGATGTCATATTAAAAGAAAACGATCCCTTTTATTGATAAAATTGAATATTTTCACCACAATTGGGTCTATAAGAAAGGAATTTTGAAATTTTTACTTGCTGGTACTGAAATTACAGTTACAAGTCAATAGTTCAAATGTTTGCGTTCCAAGTTGTAGTAGGCTGACAAATGTAACTTCAAAATTTAAAATATATCAATAAACAATTGCACATTTAAATAATTTTTAATTGGTGAATACGATTGTGAGACCAAATAATGTATAAAATTTTTGAGATAATGAAAGGACGTTGGATTTTGATTTCATGGTAAAATTTTATATGATTGTGTCAAAGTAAAATAATTTTTGCTTATTTTTCCTTTTGCAATATCAAGCATAAGAGACTCAATTGATAATTTCATCATAAATACAGTTTTTTTTATTTTTAAATTCTTAAAAAAATACTTTTTTATTTATGGAATGCTTTGTTCATAAATATTTGATTTGTTATTATTTTTTTAAGACATTTATTTCTAATTTTCATTTATACTTTCATTAGCATAAATTTTTATTTTATGGTGTCAATTGTTGATTTTATTTGTTCTAATTTTAGTTCTAATTTAATATTTATGCAATTCGAAAACTTATCTGGCACTTCATTGGATTGGATAGCATCAAATAACTGGTAGTCTATTTCAATTCGGTTTGCTGCCTTAATTTAATATTTTATAATAAATTAATTTCTTTTTATTTTCTTTTGCAGGAATTTTAAAAGGTGGTAGATTGTGTTACTTGTATCTTTTACAGATGCAAAAAGCACTGAATGTAGATGCAGTACATCAAATAACTCAAAACTGTATTTAAAGTGTTAAATATGCAGCAAAATGGTCCTATACAAGAGCTTTCTGGAAAAAAAGCTTCTGATTCGCAGCAAGGAAAATCGTTTATTTGTAATGTATGCAGCAAAGGGTTTTCTCAAAAGAATGATTTGAGCAAGCATCTAATAATTCACACTGGTCAGAAACCTTTTGTTTGTGAAATATGCAACAAGAAATTCTCACAAACTGGCACGTTAAGAAAGCATCTGTTAATCCACACTGGTGAGAAACCTTTTGTGTGTGAGATATGCAACAAGAAATTCTCTCAAAAGAGTAATTTAAGGAAGCATCTGTTAATTCATACTGGTGATAAATCTTTTGTGTGTGAAATATGCAACAAGAAATTCGCTCTAAAGAGTAATTTAAGGAAGCATATGTTAGTTCATACTGGTGAGAAACCTTTTGTGTGTGAAATATGCAACAAGAAATTTTCTGAAAAAGGTAGTTTAAGCAAGCATCTGTTAATTCATACTGGTGAGAAACCTTTTGTATGTGAAATATGCAACAAGAAATTCGCTCTAAAGGATAATTTAAGCACGCATCTGTTAATTCATACTGGTGATAAACCTTTTGTGTGTGAGATATGCAACAAGAAATTCTCTCAAAAGGGTAATTTAAGCACGCATCTGTTAATTCATACTGGTGATAAACCTTTTGTGTGTGAGATATGCAACAAGAAATTCGCTCTAAAGAGTAATTTAAGGAAGCATCTGTTAGTTCATACTGGTGAGAAACCTTTTGTATGTGAAATATGCTATAAGAAATTCTCTGAAAACGGTAGTTTAAGGAAGCATCTGTTAATTCATACTGGTGAGAAACCTTTTGTTTGTGAAATATGCAACAAGAAATTCGTTCAAAAGAATAATTTAAGGACACATCTGTTAATTCATACTGGTGAGAAATCTTTTGTGTGTGAGATATGTAACAAGAAATTGACACGGAAATATAGTTTAAGGAAACATCTTCTGATGCATACTGGTGAAAAGACTTTTGTTTGTGAGACATGCAACAAGAAATTCTCACATAAGAGTAATTTAAGCAGACATCTGTTAATCCATACTGATAAGAAATCTTTTGTGTGTGAGGTATGCAACAAAAATTTCTCTCAGAAGTGTAATTTTAGCAGACATCTTTTAACACATACGACGGAGAAATGCTATGTGTGAAATATAAACAGGAAGTTTTCTTTAAAAAGTGTTTTAAGAAAACACCACTTAATCTGCACTATTGAGCTAATATATTTGAGATATAAAAAAAAATCACGTAAGAGCAATCTTTTGTTTTTGCTCCCATAATTTGTTCATTGTGATTAACTAATTGTTATACTTATTGTATGTTGAAGCTTCTAATTAGCAAATTCTTGTATTAAAATGGTATTTTATTTAAAATTTTAGGGAGAGTAAAATAAAACGACAACCAGCCAAAATCTTTTCAATTTAAACTAGTAAACCAGCTAGTAAGAATCTTCAAATTCATTTTTGGCAAACCATATTTTATATTTACTTGGCTTTATCTTTATATTTTCTATAAAACTTTGCATTTCTCTCTTTTTTGACACATTATACATTTATAAGCCTGTAAAATTAGCCGGTACTACTTGTTTATCCCGTCGACCAATTTCACCAAATTATACAAATCATCAAATTATATTAATTGACATAATTTTAATTTTAAATAACGAGAGAAGATATACATTTTTGAAACGTAATCAAAAATTCAAATAAAAAATTGATTTAAAAATCAGTTGATGACGTAACGAACACATTTATTGTTGTAAATTAGACATTTACAATCATCCATTATTGGCATTTAATCTTATAGGTTGGCGATAATTTTTTGGTCGATGGGATAACCAAGTAGTGCCAGCTAGCCTTATGATTGAGAATATTTGAGTCAAAAGACTTGTTAAGAATAATTCTCACAATTAAGTTATTTTATTTTAACACCTCGCTGCCAAAGCTGAGGTAGTGCATCTGTTCGCAGATGCCAAAGTGAACATTTCTGTTTATTTATTGTATTTAGATTTCCAGAAATATATGCTCCATTTCAGTACGCCAAGTGTATTGTGTAGTTTCTTTCTATGTGTTAAACAGATAAACAGTGCTCTTTTTTTTGTAAGGCAAAACTCGCAATCGGCTATATAGATAGGGATATGAATAACGAGTTATCTCGTAGCGGGAAGGAAAACCAGTTTACCAACTACAAACATTCTCGTAGTTGGAAACGAACGAAACGTGTTATAATTGTCTTTCTTATAAACTTTTTAGTTGAAAAAAACTGTTTTTTAAAGGGTACTATTGAAAATAATATTGGAAATAAAATAAGAGTTTGATATAGTGATTTTTATTTTAAAGGTAATAACAGTTCTGATGAGGTTTGAAAATGTAAATAAACTTGCTAGATGTGTTTTAAGATTTTGCTTTTCTCATCAGGTTCTGTATAAAGAAAATAATTTTTATTTGACTACGATATCATTACTTGTTATTAAATTACTTAGTTTCAAAATATTCTAAATTCATATTGTTTTTCAATAAGAATAAAGATCTGATGTAAATTTTTCATGTTTATGAAATTTCTTAAAATGCGTTTGAATCGTTTGCTTACCTGGTTATTTTCCATCTCCTTTTAAAACTTTCAAATGTACTTGAAGAAAAAAAACTAGTCGTTGGGGGCCACCGTAATACTTACCCATCATGGATATGTATATGAAAATAAAACATGTGAAAACTATTTATACAATGCATTGCAATTCATAAACAAAATTTAAATACTGTTAATACACATAGTAATGCTTTATTAAAGAACTGCTGATGTACCAATTTCGACAAATTGTATAAAACGCCAAACTACTCAAGTAGTACCGAACTGCGTAAAAGAAATATCCTTATAACTCCAAAAATAATACTTCTATTAACTAACAATTAACTGTGTCGGATTAAGCGTCTCATTTCCAATTAAAATATACCTCTGAATTGAAATTTGAATGAAATACAGGGTCATGAAAAATCGAAGAATGTGGAAAACAGGATTACAAATATCTCGGCAACTAATAATCCGATCGACTTCGTACTATATGCAAAATGTGTGTTATTTTATTGCCTTTTACGCCCATTCCTTAAAACAAAAAAAATCGAAAATTTTTATATACCTTTCATTAGAATGAATTTTTCGAGGGTCCGAAAAAAATAGTTCCGGATAATCGAGGTTGCTGATATTAAATAAGCTTCGTCCCATTCTTACATACTAACTACATACAAATTTTCAAGTCTCTATCTCAATTTGTTCGGGAGATAGAGCGTTTACAGACAGACAGACGGACGGACGGCAATTTTTTTTTTCTCAAAATATGTTTTTCGGAATTTCCACTATCTAAAACGTGTCAATCCGTCAAAAAAAATTTTTCCGATTTTCAAAACGATTGCAAGACTTACCCTATACTACGTATGATGGGTAAATAATAAATGAAGAACACAATTTGAATTTTTTTTAAATACGATGTTTTTCTCTAATATGGCAAAAAGTTACATTTATTTTAATTAAATCCACCTTACAATGAAATTTTAAAACCCTTATAAAATTAAAAAATTTCAATAACCTTCTTTCAACAAACTTTACAGTGCAATATAAATGAATGTAATAATTAAGAAAATGATAATTAGTTACATTAATCTAAACTTAGAGCTTACCTCTGTTTCTAAACGATCCACGAAATGCCATTTGGGTATATAGAGAGCCCATCCCAGTTTTCTTGAATTTGGGATCGAGGTTATGGTGGACAACCTGTTATGGGACTCTCTTTAGATCACGAATAAATATGGTACTGATTTTATCAACTCCGAAGGCATGAAAGTTTGAGTGAACCTTGATCAATAGGCTGGTGTATCCCCTTTTTTTACTGTTTTAAAGCTCTTTCTCTCTGTTTTACTTCGTTTTGATTTTTTTCTTTCATTGTCTTTTTGCCGCTCGTTCCATCTTTACAATGTTAGGACGAAAGGTATTCTCTCCGATCGCTTTTTAGGTGTGTTGGTAATTTTGTAAATACGAAGCACCTAGAGTCGTCGTTCAATCCGTTCGTCAGTCCACATATAACAATGAAAAACTACGCAGCCGAATCGTTTGAAATTTAAATAAATAATTATTGCAAAATTTTGTCGAGTCATTTCAAATTTTTTGAAAATCGGATGTATAGTTTAATGACAGGAGTGGTCAAAAGTTTTCCATTACATTAAAGCCAGTGGGAAAAAATGCTTCAAGCGTATTTTAATGGTGTTACAGCCGTTGAAACAGAATGAAATTGATATGCATTTACTGAAGTGCACTGAAATATATACTGTGTTACAATATACGTTTTCAAAAAATGTTAAAATATATACTCTGTTACAATTTGTGTTGCAAAAAAATGTTTATTATTCACTTACAAGGCCTTACAGTTCTTAAAATATTTTGTATAGAAATTGTTATTCTATAAAAAGTGTTATTTTGCATTTAACTTCTTTTGAATTTTGAATTCTTTAAGAACTACTTTTTAGAGAGCATTCACATCTTACAAGTTATCATCAATTAAAAATTCTGTTTTTTTTTACATTTGCAAAAAGGTAAAGTCACACATCTGGATTAGTCACTTATTTCTTAACCCTTTGGGAACGAGCGACCGATGTACAGTAGATTTCCACAAATCTGCAAGAATAAAATCTGTACATAATTTACAGATGTAAGTAATGAATCTTTCAGTTCAGACATAATTACACAATTCAACGTTTTTTATATTTATATCAATTCTATGCATTTTTTAACCGGTAATTTTCATTTATATTATTGAATTCCTGCTTGTTCATGAAGGAAGAACAAATTTAAAAATTAAGATACTGCTAATATCATTGGCAATCACAATCTTTTAATCAAGTGTATTAATGCATTAATGAAGCTTTTTTTTATTATTAAGTCTGTGTAAGTCTGAAATAAAACTTATTTTTTAATTTTGATTTGAATTACTAGTTAGCTTTTACGGGGCATATTTAATTGAATAACTTAGACAAAATTCATCTCATCTTTACAATGAATATTTTATAATACATTATTGTATTGATTATTTACTTCATCTTTGCTTTTAATCATTTTAAGTTATCTAAATTTGTATTACTTTAGTTTATTACCTTATTTAATTAGTTTAATATTTTACTACATTGTAAACATTCATTATAATTTTGATTGTAATATTGATTGCATTCAAATTGTTTAAAAATGTAAACAAACCTAAGACCATAAATCTGCAAAATTCTAAAATACGCACAACCTCTTACCCAAAGCTGTGCGGAATTGAGAGAGTCTACTGTAAGTGCTACTTACGGTGCTCAGAACTGTGCATTATTCTCACCTGTTATTTTTATTTGTAAAGTTTACCTTATTTAATGCGACCATTTTCACGATTTAATTACAGAAAATTTTTTGTTTGAAAAAACTGGTGGTAAAAGATTGAAAAATTAGCGGAGGGCTCACATCCCGAAGGAGTAAAAATAAAAGCGGTACGCGAAAATGATAGTAGCATGGATGTAGTGGAGGGTATACGCTGTATATTTTCTACAATTTTTTAAAGGAATACCGTATACCCTCAGTTTCTGAAGAAAGCTATAGTACAAACACTCTAGGGTATATCCCCTACCTTTAGGGTATACCCTCTGCCTTTAGCGTACACCTTCTGTCTTTAGCATATCCTCTGCCTTTAGCGTACACTCTCTGCCTTTAGCATATATCCTCTGCTTAGAGTATATATCCTCTGTTATTTTTCCGATTACACCCCTGGATAATAGGGTTCAATAGTAGATAGTAACAGACATTTGACCAAAGTTAGTAATTTGGCTAATTAAAAATAAAAAACATTCGTAAAATGAAAAAAGTATTAGCAAAATGAATTCATTGTGCAGCGCAAAAAATAAATAAATAAATAAATAAAAATATCTGTAATCATTTAATGTATTCCTTTTTTTCAATATGCTTTAAGATCGCAAAAGTTTTTACTGCGACAACGATTGTTATTAATCTAATTTCAAATGTCCGATAGAAATATATTAAAAATACATATATATCCATATGTATGAAAAAAGAAAGGGAAATCAAAAATTGAGCACTAGCTATTTCGCGAATCTAATCGCTTGTTTATTCGCCAGATAAAAAATTTAGTCGCAATGGCGAGCGATAGCGAGAATCCTGGATTGTCACCAAAAAACGGCATCTTTTCGCCAAAGATGATGGGTTCGAAACCTTGCCGAGAGAACAATGGAATGTGGCGTCTACTTGTATGAAAAATCTGAGGGTTCAATAGTACATAGCAGGGTCTTTCAATAATTATTCTACTCAATTTTCAGATGTCTCACTCGAGGATGATGAAGTTTAGCTTTAAAATCAATTTGTATCAAAACTTGTTTATAAACTCTAAAAAGCAACTGATAAAATTTCCATATTTATGCTAAACTTAGTAAAAATAAATAAATACAGAAATAGATAACGTTATCGTTATCAAAATAATACAAAATTGCATGTAAAAAAATATGCCCATCAAACTAGATTTTAAAATAAGAAGAGCCAATTTGCCGATCTAGAAAAACATCCTCAAAATAATAATGTAAGGAATACAAGTGCAAAATTGCTTTTTTTTTTTTTAAGATTTATTTTATATAGAAAAATATATAAATTGAAATTAATTTAGATACATAAGTTACATTACATACAGAGACAAACACATATATCAATTGCAATTTTTGAAGTGATAGAAAAATATCCAAACCAAGATTGAACAGAGATTTCTTAGCTGATGCTGCCAATGCTCTGCCAATTGAGCCACTTTGGATGAATCTGCAGGACCTAATTCGCCTAACAAACCTGAATGATCGCAGCTCATTGTCTGATAGCTGAATTAGCTCAACAAAATAAATCTCAGGTTATGGAATTCCATTAAACGCTGAATGTCTAGTTATATTTGATTTGTTTTTAACACAATTATACAATTAGTAAATAAATCATATGAATTGTAAGCTAGATATACTGATAGTGGAAATGGAAGACGGGAAAAGTTATGATTTTGGGACAAGAGAATAATTTATGCAATTGAATATTTATTGTTATAAGAGATCAATAAATAAGACAGAATTTACCTTTATACGGAAACAAAAGGTGTGGAGAATTATGTTTTAACGCCTAAAGGGCGATAAAAGGTTAATGACTATATGAGTGGTAACTCTCCTGTTTCGGTTATGTTTCGCAGAAAACACGAGTTAGTGTTGACAGAAGAAATGTTCTGAGAATATGTCGAATCTTTCATGTAAATAATGTACAAAATTTGTATATAAAATGCATATATATTCTTCCAATTAAAATAAGAAGAGTAATGCCCATTTCGACTTTATTGAGAAAATTTCAATCACTTTAAATTGAATTTGTCCTAGTACTAGAATAATTCCACTGAACCGAATACAATGCGGCAAAACGTTAACAAATATTCTCAAATTCTTTGTATGTTGCAAGGAAGAGGGGAGAACATAAATTGAATACATTCAGGGGAGTATTTTAGATGTTTAAAGATTTCTTGTCACTAATGATAAACAGACTTTTAATGATATGAAACTGTACAATGCAGCAACATTAGGCATGTGCTATATGAGGCATGTCATGCAGCATGTTTCTCGACTTCATGGAAAAACAAGTTGGAAATTGCACGTGAAGCGTTGCAAATAAGGTGCATTCGTATGATAACGAAGTTTTAAAAATATTCAGATCTAGCTGATAATGGTAGACAATAGAGGTCTGCACAGGCCGGGCCTCGGCCCGAAGCCCGACCGGGTTCGGGCCGATTTTCATCAACGGCATTCGGGCCGGGCCGGGTTCGGGCCTTGCTTTTGAAGACTCGGACCGGGCCGGACGGGCTTAGTCACTAATCTTTTCGGGCTGGGCTCGGGCCTTAATTTTTTTTCCTGAAGTATCGGGCCGGGCCGATTCTAACTAATTTTTTCTGTACGAAGCCGAGACTAATTTCGTTCTTCCTAGTCGTCACGGACCAAAGTAATCAGTTCCTGTTGAATCTTCCTACATGAAGATCCTTTTCTCGACGTGGAAAAGTCTATTCATAAATCAGTAAAGTTTGGCTTGATCCAAAAATTTTTGCAAAATAAACATATACTTTTAAGTCGTCATTATTCTACAATTAAACATTAGAAAATATTCTTTTTAAAGAGTCGTAGATTATTAGGCGTCTTAAAATAGAATTAAACACGTATTAAAAAAATGATATGAGGGAATTTTCGTTTAAACTGAAAACTGCAAATTTCTTTTAAACTGTTCATTCATGCAAAATGAATAGAACAATACGCGAAAAAATATATATGTATTAAACATTTACATCTGCAAAGAAGGAAACGTGTTTTTTTTTCAATGTCTTTGATTTTATTTTTTCTTATGCTATTTTTTAGATTTTCTTATTTATGTATTAAAAATGTTAATGATAACTGAACCATTTACATACAACAAACAAAGGTTCATTAAAAGCGTATAAATATCGCAGCCTATGGCACATCTGCATAAATAGAGATTATAAACATGAAAGAAAAAAAGACTAAGATAAGTTTCTTTGGTCTGAACTCTTCCGTTAGAGTAAAGTCAATGTTCTGTAGAAGTTCACCAGAGCCGGGCCGGGTCGGGCCAATATCTACTTCGTTCGGCTCGGGTCGGGCCGGGCCCGGGCCAAAATTTTGACTTTCGGGCCGGGCTCCGGAATTTCGGCCTGTGCCATATATTCGGCCCGTGCCGCAAACCTCTAGTAGACAGTACTTCGGATACAGAATAGTGTTCGAAATCTTTGTGTTCCTGTAAATATTCTGGAAGTAATTTTTATTACATCTCAGCAACGTATATCATACTCATAAAATGTGAAATAGTTTAATATAATTAAAACACGCCTTAAACAATGTGTCCCTGTATAGCATTATGAAGTAAAGTACTTTTGTATGGCTTTGTAATTTAATAATAAATATTCTTTGCATCACAGATTGTACAGAATGTATATTTTAGTAGATATATACTTCATAGGTTCATGTCAATTTTATTATGTTAGAATGAGTGTAACACGATTAAAATGCATTTGAAACTTTTTCCCCCATTGACCATAATGTAACGGAATAGCTTTGATTGTCCCTGTAATTGATCTATTCATCCGATTTTCATAAAATTTGAAATGACTCGACAAAATTGTTATAATTATGTATTTTAAATGTCAAACGATTCGGTTGGGAACTTTTTGCGTTGTTATATGTGGACAGACAGACGGATAGACGGACGGACTGAACGACAACTATAGGTGCTACGTATTTACATAATTGCGAACGCACCTAAAAACAGGTTTGAAATGGCTTTCATCTATGTTTCGACCTGTTTCTATTCTTAAATAGCAATTCATCTTCTTCATGTCGCCTCAGTGTGCAACCTGCATTTAGACAGAAGGGATGCAGTTTACATAACTAACGATTAGTCCTTTATTGTCGAAATTTTCTATATATACATATTTAGATCTATATATCGGGCTAATAATGGGACAAAATGTAATAAAAAATAATAATTTTCAAATTTTCAGCCAAAATTTCATATTATATTGTATGTGCCTCATGAGCAAATTTAGGATTTTAAAATATTTTTCAACTGAATGACCAAACTAATTAATTTTATCTGCTTAACATTCTGCAATATTTTTATATTAATATTTTGAATGTTTTAGTAAAAATATTCAAAGTATATCTTACCTTAATAACTTGATGAATTTTTTTCCCCTGACGAACACATTCTAATGTTTTGTCTAATGCAGCCATCTGTTAGGGACAAAATAAGTTTTAAACAATCTTTGAATTGTTCTTGATCAGTTACATTGATCATGTTTGTGAAGTTTATGGCATATAATAAAAATTATAATTATTGGTACTACTTGGTTATCCCGTTTACAGATTTCGTCAAGTTATACAAATCGCCAAACTGTTTGCCAAATTATTTAAACTGCCATAAATTTATTTTACATATCGGAAGAACAAATACATTTTTAAAGCGTAATCGAAAATACAAATAAAAAGTTGAATTAAAAATCACTTGATGACGTAACAAACACGTGTATCGTAGTTAATGTCATATGAATGTGACTTTTACAATCATTCATTATTGGCATGTAATCTTATTGTTTGGCGATAGTTTTTTGGTCGACGGAGTAACCAAGTAGTACCTAATTTTTTAGGCATGTGACAGATATAGCACATGGTGCAGTAAAGGTTTAATTTATCATCTCTTGAAAGTAACAAAAAGCCAGATATTTTATGCAGTAGAAAAAAATTAAGACTTTGAATTCCTTAACATATTGAAAATAAAGGATGAGAAAAACCTCAAAGACATACTGTAGCCAAACGAAGCTATCCTGATAAAAATAATCATGGTCATAATAAAAAGCAATAATGAGAAAATTGGGTACTACTTGGTTAGCCGTCGACCAAAAAACTATCGCCATATCATAAGATTAAGTGTCAATAATGGATGACCGTGAATGTCACATTCAATGGCATTAAATAAGATACACACGTTTAAAACGTCATTAAGTGATTTATATTTCGACTTTTTTTTGTATTTTTATTAATATTCTACTAATAATACATTATTTTCATTATTTAAAATAAAAAGTATGTCAACATGCATACTTTGGTTATTAGTTTGGCGATCTAAATAAGTTGGCGAACTAGGTCGACGGGATAACTAAGTAGTACTGAAAAGTGTTATGGATTTAAATGTCAGCAAATTTTCTTCCACCCAAATAGTAAAAATGTCAGTTTATTCGTAACCATACCAAAATTATATTTAGATGTTTCGATGTATATTTTTAGCGAAATAATAAATTAGACATTCTGTGTTGCCAAGAGGATATAATGTTTGTGTTCTTAAAATAGAGACATTTCCAAACATATGGAAATAGGAATGCTCAACATATTTTAATAATGTATAATAATACTGCAAAATAAAAGAAAAAAACAATTTTATTGAAACTGATACAAAAATTATTACAACAAATCAATAAAAACAAAATTGACAAACTAAAATGTTTTTATAAATATATGACACATAAAAGCAAGTACCAAAAGAATGAGTATTTGATATTCAGCAAAGCAAAAAAACAACAAAAAATAGATATATATCTATAGTAGCTGGAAGTTATGCAAAAAATGTAGAAAGATCCTGAAATCCTCTACATAAAGCCCAAACGCAACAGCGTGCTTTCGCAAAAAAGTACAAAAATTTTAGTACTATAGTTTTTGGTTTAATATGAAATGAAATGCTTCTTTAGAATGCCTTAATATAAGCTGATTACTCTCATTTAGTGAAAAAATGCACAGCTGATGTTAAATAATTCGATGCCTACTCTATGTAATTGTTTTGTTTGGACAAAATAATTTGAATTTCCATTTAAATTTGAGCAATAACAGGCATCATATTGCAACCTGTTTTTATGCTATACTCTACCTCATCTATCTCTTTCCTCCATAGAAAATAGCAGATTACAGTATTTTTTGTTCCCATTTTTTCACGCAACTTGAAAAAACTGGAATTAAAGTACAACACTGTCAAAAATATCGTCTGCAATAAAACTTGCTGCATTTTGGTTTTATTTTATTTTCATACATCAATTCTAATTTTTTATACCCATCAAAATTACAAAAGTATACATTTTAAAAATATTTTGCTCTTGCATTCTGTTGGGGCTTACAACCAATTGTCGTAATAAAATATTGCCTATGATTAAGAAAGGCATTCTCTGACTTCAGTGTGACTTCAGCCAACATAATTTTGGAAATGGGTTAGTCGTTCCATAGATTAGTCACTACAAACAATCATTTCTTTGTTATAATACATAGAAACTTGGATAATTCGAACTTGTTTAATTCAAAGTTCTGGATAATTCGAAGTTTTTGCTTGGTCCCTAGAATACTGTATTAAAATAATGATTAAAAAATGTGGATATTTCGAATTTTAGTATAGATAATTCGAATTTTTCATAGAATTGTCTTTCAAATTTTCCGGTAAATATTGAGACAGGTTGAAAATGGTAAAAGAGTTTATTTTAACTGTCTTTCTATATGGCAAAATACATAATTTGGAAGATGTAAAATCTGATCCATCAATCTTGTATGAAGACTACGTCAACGTGGACCAAAATGTGGCTGTGTGCGGCGAGTTAAGGTCCCTGTCCTCGCTCGAAGAAACGCTCGCAAGCTAATGCTATTCCTATGGGGAAGCATTTTTCTAATAACTCTTTCGCATTTTGACATTTTTGAATAATTTTTTTTGCATTGGATAGCTGCGCATCCAATTGCGCACCTTTTTTACTTTTTCGATTTTGGTTGCAGATATTTTTTACAAAGTTAGTTTCACTTTTAAAACCGGTTTCGAAACTGAAAGTGCTTTTTAAAAAGTATATCTGCAACCAAAATCGAAAAAGTAAAAAAGGTGCGCAATCGGCATGCACTTCAGCTATCCCATGCAAAACAAATTATTCAAAAATGTCAAAATGCGAAAGAGTTATTAGAAAAATGCTTCCCCATAGGAATAGCATTAGCTCGCGAGCGTTTCTTCGAGCGAGGACAGGGGCCTTAACTGATGCGGACATTGTTGCTCACCTGGCGGAGAACAACCAAGTTGAGGACGGACTATCTGAAGATAAACAGAACAAGGAACTGCAAAAGAAGCCCTTACCTGATTCCTTAGAAGCTATGGTGAATATGCATGAACTTCGACGCTTTCTTGAAGGTCAGTCCAATGTAAAAGATTCTATTTTTGTGTCAACTGATAGGTTGGAATCATATGCTATGACTCAAAGTTTGCCTTCGAAAAAGCATTTAATTTTTTTATTGAAAGTGATGAATAATTAAACTAGAAAAAAATGTAGCAGAATCCTTAGATAAAGTTTATGTATTAAATATTTCATTGTGGTGTTAATTTTTTTTTTATCTCTTCTTTTTGAGCGAAAATATTTAATTCGAATTTTTGGATATTTCGAACTTTTCTTTTGGTTCCTTGAATTTCGAACTATCCAATTTCGACTGTATTACTATAAAAAAATTAAATATGCATCATTCCTTTCTTCTATTTTTAAAAGCAGAAAGTATTGGATTCGCGAAAATTTTTGAATTCCTGTTTTAGACGGATTTACACGTTTTAGGGGTCAGAAGATCCGAGAAACATGTTTTTAGAAAATGTCTGTTTGTAAGTCTTTATCTCTAAATGCGACACAAAAATTTGTGGACGCTCTAGCTCAAAAACTAATGAACCGAATTTAATAGAAATTTAAATTCAGTTAGCCCTGAATATATGTTGTGCTGATTAGGTTTTAATTCAAATCGTTCAACAGGTGGTGCGACCATGCAGCATTTTTCACGATATCCCCAATCGCTTAATCTCCATAACTAATTTTACAGATTTTGATCAAACTTTACATTTGGTTTGTTCTTGACATGAATTAACATTTCGATGTAAATCGCTCAACAGATGGAGCTGCTATGCTGCATTTTTTGCGATTTTTGCAATAGCTATATCTCCAGAATTAATCGCGAAATTTCATTAAACTAAATTCTCTTCATTAAGTTCTTGACACGAATGGACATTTTTTAGTTTCTGATGTAAATTGCTTTACAGTTTGTGCTGCTATAGGCTGTATTTTTTTATTATTTACTTTTTTTTGCAATTTTTGCACTAGCTCTATCTCTAGAATTAATGCACGTATTTTCATTAGATTTCAATTGCGATTAGTCTTTGACATGAATTGGTATTTTTTTATACTTTGGTATAAATGTCTCAAAAAGTGAAGCTGCTATCATGCATTTTTTACGATTTCCGCAATAGCTGTATCTCAAAGAAGCAATGCACGAATTTTCATTTAACTTAGGATCCAATTAAACGTTTGCACAAATTGCTGCTGATTACGCATTGGTGTTAACCGCATAATAAGTGGCGCTACTAAGCTGCATTTTGTAGTTATTTAAGCGATTTTAGCGCTATATATATCAAGAACTAATAAACTGAATTTCATGACTTTAGAATCTTCATGATGGGCATTAATTTCCTTTAGTTTGGGTACTGTGATAGCGAATTTTGCTGTATTAACACTTATGAGATAGACGAAAGTTTTACGATTGCCACATCCGGCCATTTAACCCCTTAATGGTCGCATCAAATTACGGTTTAAAAATTCAAATTCATTATTGCCACTACTTTTTTGAAAAAAATTAAATATTCATCTTATTTAATGTCAAGTAAAATGATACCAGAATAAAACCAATTACACTATTTTATAAAACTGGTGGGAATCAAACAATTCTGAATTAAAGCTGTGAAGCTTGCAGCCCGTGAATGTCTCGGCCGCGACAATTAAGTGGTTAACATTATTTTGAATTAATTTTATAATTTAATTAAGCATAATGAAAAAAAGATGTTTTCAAGATTTTTGCTAACTATATACGAAGCCCAGTCTAGATATGAATCCCATTTGAGGTTGAGTCAATTATTGGTAAAGTCACCAGTAAAATTAATGAATATTGTAGGTAGTAAACTGAATTGTATTAGTGAAGACGAGGGACACCACGCGTGTCCATAAAATCCAGTTTTACAGATCAAACGACTCTTTTAAACTGTCATGTAGTTATGATGTATAACGAAAAAAGTTGCAGAATGAAAAAAAAAAGAATATTGCCCAGTTAAACTGATGGCATTGAGCTCACAGGCTACGCATACTAATTGTACATTACAGCCTTGTATTTTCGTTAATTCCGTTCGAAAAAAAATTAAAAAGAGGGAAGAGCTCTCCCCTTTCTCCTTTTTTATACTTAATCATTGAACCTCCTAAACTATCAAGTACATGCTTTATCATATTCAAAAACCTATATCCAAAATTCAGAGCAAATCGGATAATTCTTAATAAAAACCCATTTAGCATTTATATAATTTAAGAGGAGTTATTCTCCTCTTTTATACTTTACCATTAAACTTCCAAAACTATTCAGAGATTTGAACGAAATCTGACAATTCTGATTGAAAAATCCATTTATACAAGTTAAGGGGAGGGGCATTAGAGCCCCCGTTCCCCCTGTTTATATTTATTCAATGAACACCTAATGACAGTCACGGAATCGCCTCATCAGAATGATCCTATATCTAAATTTTGAACGAAAACTGTTTATTCTGCATGAAAATCCCGTTTATATCAATTAAGGGAGGGGGGCAAGGGTCCCTTTCCCCCTGTTTATACTTATTCAATGAACACCTAATAACAGTCACGGAATCGTCTCATCAGAATGATCCTATATCTAAATTTTGAACGAAAACTGTTAATTCTGCATGAAAATCCCGTTTAATCAATTAAGGGGAGGGGCATGAGCCCCCCGTTCCCCCTGTTTATACTTATTCAATGAACACCTAATAACAGTCATGGAATCGCCTCATCAGAATGATCCTATATCTAAATTTTGAACGAAAACTGTTAATTCTCATGAAAATCCCGTTTATATCAATTAAGGGGGGGGGGGCATGAGCCCCCCGTTCCCCCTCTTATACATATCGAATGAACTCCAAAAACTAATCAGGGAAGCGCCTTATCAGGATATACCTATATACAAAATTTCAAGTGGATCCGATATTTTTATCATGAGTTATCGCGTTACGCACGAACGAACATACGAACGTACATACAGAAAGGACGGGCACATAAGCTCTCAGGCTATGATAGCCTGTGAGCTAAAAAGAATGGCAGATATCAAATAGAATCTAACCAAAACTGCATTGTTGTCATGAAAAAGAAAGGAACCAATTAAGATTGATTTTGAAACGGCCGAATTATTTGGCTTATAACCAGAAACAGTTTTCTTCCATTATGTCTTGCCAGAAATAAATAGCAGAAAATTTGTTAAAAAAAAAAAAAAAAAAGGCAGTTGGAAGATTGCGGTGATCAGGCCATTCCACTACAGAATTTTTAAGATCGATACAACTATAAAATTACTGCATTCTTTTTTAGGTTGACACAACAACTAAATTAATGCAGTTTACAAATTGCTGCAATTTTGTAGTTGTATCAATCGCAAAAATTTTGAAGTGGAATCGGCCAAATCACTGTAGTCTTCTAACTGCATTTTTTTATTGTTGATTTTATGCAGTTCATATTTAGCTGAGCTGTTTCAATACTTTTTGCATTTACAGTATCAACCATAAACAAAATTAATCATAACTTTTAAAATCATAAAAAATAATAATACATCTTCTTTCTTCGTAATACATCACTCAAATCATAACTCATTGCAGAATTATGAGTAAGAACGATTTAACTAGAAAAACATAGAAAAAAATATCACAGCCATAACAAATAAATACAATTGATAAAACAACTAAAACTCTTAGAATAAAAGTGAAAGCAATATATTTAAAGGACTACAAATCCTTTTTAAGAAAAGTTCTTTTATCTTTTAAACCCTGAGTTGTTCTTTTTTGTTGAAAATAGGTTGTTAATTAATTTATTTAAGAAAAGTTTTGTTGTAAAGAAAGAAATATTAAAAAACGATTTAATGAAATAAAAAAAAATTCCTCTAAAGAACTTATTAAATTATTAAGAAAGATCTAAAACAGTAAATACCTAAATCTTACAAAATTGCTTTATTCGCAGTACTTCCGAAAGAAATATAATTTTTATATCAGTAGTCCAAAAAACTGAACATTTGCAAAAAGGAAAAGTCACACATCTGAATTATCCACTTATTTCTTAACCCTTTGGGAACGAGCGACCGATATGCGTGCTACTAATAGCTGTATCACACGGGGAACGATAGTAAGGCAAACATTTTATAAAATATGATCGTCCATCTTGCTGCGTGTTCGGTAAACAGGTTTTTCAATCTTTTCGCTGGATTATTTAATTTCTCGCTCTGCTCTTATTGGTCAGTTGATTAGCGCTAAATGAATGAAATTTTCTGTGCTATGCCGGACACGTTTGGTGGGCAAGAATAAGGAAAGGGCATGTTTACAAATAAACACTTCTGTCAGCCAATCTTCCCCTACATTTTTCTCATAACGAGCCTTCTAAGAATCATCTTGACGACATAGCCCAATCATGTACTTAGTTATACATTAACAAACTTAGACCAAATTCCAGGGGCTCATCTGTACAGTATCAGTCGTTAAAGAACGGACAGGTTTTTCCATGGAACAAAGAATATGAACGGGAAGGAAAACCGGTCAACGGACGCGAGCCGAGGCAAGCCGAGAATTCTGGGACAAGTGTGACCCTGAACTGCCGGTAACCTTGGCGATTTTTTTCGATTGGCGATAACTTGGCATGTGTTTTACCTCTCGCCGTAGAAATCAGCACATAAGACGTCAAGTGTAAGAAAGGCCAAATAAGCGATAAATGCGCCAAACAGTTGCCATTCCTCAGGCAATGCTGGGATATGGGTGAACTTCACAGAAATCCGATGGCATCGACGATCACCTTACTCCTAATGGGAAAGAGGCTTCGTTTTCCTTCCCGTTTATATTCCTTCTTCCATGGGTTTTTCTCGCTCATCCAGCGTAATTTGCCCACAGTGACGACAACAGCCCTTTCTTTATAGTGAGTAAAATTCTCCCCTTCATCAAGGTCACGGAACTTTTGCTGACTATAACGTTGTATAGGGGGAAAAGTTCTGCGAAACGGGTTCGTGCAAGAGCTATATCACACGAAGAAAGATATTTCTTCAAGCATTTTACAAAACACGATCGTCCATCTTGCTGCGTGTTCGGTAAACAGGTTTTTCAAACTTCTCGCTCCGCTCCTATTGGTCAGTTGATCAGCGCTGAATGAATGATCAACATTTTCCGTGCAATACGGGAAGCGTCCGGTAAGCAAGAATAGCCATCAGATTTTCCTCTACTTCAAAATCACCCAACTTTTTGCTGACTGTAATGTTGTATTGGGGGAAAAGTTTTGCGAAAAGAGAACATATGATACCGCTATAATAACGCTCTTGCGGTGCTCAGAATTGTTCATTGTTCTCACCTGTTTTTTACTTACCCATCATACGTAGTATAGGGTAAGTCTTGCAATCGGATTTACACGTTTCGGATACTGGAGATTCCGAAAAACATATTTTTAGAAAAAAAAATTTGCCGTCCATCCGTCTGTGTGTCTGTCTGTAACCGCTCTATCTCCCCAATAAATTGAGATAGAGACTTGAAATTTTGTATGTGCTTACCGGTCAAGTCACGGCCAACCTTTAACTCGCTGTTCAACTCCCAGTTGAGAAACTCTCGGTTGGCAAATCTAACCGCCAGTTAATAATTCGAATTCATCAATAACTTCGGAGACGCGATTATTCAACCTTGGGTTACTCGACTTGAGTTGAAAGCTAGTTAGCGGATTGGCTATAGAAATCACATGACCTAGTAATTGCCGCTGTGAGTTCTGTCCTGACTTACGCCATCTTTTTTTTTTTTTTTTTTTTTTTCTCAAGAACGAAATAAAAGGAAGTATTAAAAATGCATACTTATCATGTTTAATTTTTAAATAGAAAATTCTTATAAATTTTGAATGGTGATTTTCGTTTACAAAACAAAACTTTGCGTTGCAGTGAAATTCTTAAAAAACATTTTATTTTAAAAATGTATATATTTCTTTAATAAAAATTTAATAGAAAGCTATCTGATCAAACTAGTAGTATTAAACATAATAAAAGTAAATAATAAAATAACAAATTTATTTATTTATTATAAACAAAAGTAACTATTTCAAACTTACCAAACACATAAATAACTATATATGTATTGATCTATTATTAATAACTGACCACATTTAAAGCAATTTGGTAAAAATTTCATACTTTAAACAAATAAAGGTAGTGCGATACAAATGAAATAAAAAAATCTTTTTTTCTTCTTATTATTATTTAAAGCGAGATAGAGAAGTTTGATCCATTTAATTAAATTGAGGTCTTCTCCTTAGAGGGCGCCACCAAGCAAAATCATTAAAATTGCAAGTTTCGTTTTCGACACACAAATTTATGGAATTTTCCTTTCGTAGAGCAAATATATAGAAGAAAAAGGGAAAAATTTAGGTGACACATTCTGTTATAATAGCATCTTTCATAATAAACGCTTCGTTTTATTAATAAATCATCAACAACTTTGTTTTAAAAAAAGAAGCATCAACACAGTGCTTAAAACGACGGCCATCTTTCTTTCTACTAGGCATGCGCGGTTGACTAACCTGCGGATATGAGCTTGGTTGAGTTTGTCAACTACAGGTTGGAAATCGCCTCGAATTTCGGCAGGTTCAGTTAACGGTGAATTGGATTTCGCATTCAACCGAGAGTTCAGCTTGAAATGCGAGGTTGAGGTTGATGAAGAATTACCGGGTTAGTATGTAAGAATGGGACGAAGCCTATTTAATATCAGTAACCTCGATTATCCGGAACTATTTGTTTCGGACTCTCGAAAAATTCGTTCTGATGAAAGGTATATAAAAACTTTCGAATTCTTTTATTTTAAGGAGTGGACGTAAAAAGCAATAAAATAACACAAATTTTGCATTAAAAACGAAGTCAATCGGATAATTAGTTGTTGAGATATTTCTAATCCTATTTTCCACATTCTTTGATTTTTCATGACCCTGTATTTCATTCAAATTTCAATTCAAAGATATCTTTTAATTGGAAATGAGACACTTAATTCGATGCAAGAAACCGTTAGTGAATATGATTATTATTTTTGGAGTTATAAGGATATTTCTATTACGCAATTCAGTGCTTCTTGAATAGTTTGGCGTTTCATACAATTTATCGAAATTGGGTCATCAGAAATTCATTAATAGAGCATGATTGTGTGTTAAAAATACTTAAATATACGTTTATATTTTGTTTTGGAATTGTAATGCATTTTATAAATTGTTTACATGTGTTATGTTTTCATATATTGTGCCATGCGGGGTAAGTATTACGGTGGCCTCCAACGACTAGTTTTTATTTGAAAAGTTTACCTTATTTAATCAGAGAATTTTCGCGATTTAATTACAGAAAATTTTTTGTTTGAAATAACTAGTAGTAAAAGATTGAAAAATTAGCAAAGGGCTCACGGGAGCTCAAAGGGGTAAAATGAAGCGGTACGCGAATATGATATTAGGTTCAATAGTTGATAGTAGAGTCTTTGAATAATTATTCTACTTAATTTTCAGATGTCTCACTCGAGGATGAATAATTTTGGCTTTAAAATCAACTTGTATCAAAACTTGTTAATTAACTTTGAAAATCAACTGATAAAATTTTTCATATTTGTGCTAAATTTAATAAAAATAAATAGAAATACAGAAATAGGTAACGTTATCGTTATCAAAGCAGAACAAAAAATAAAAAGATACATGTAAAAAATATACCCATGAAACTGGTTTTTAAAATAAGCAGTCAACTTACCAATCTAGAAAATCTTCCTCAAAACAATAATGTAAAGAATGTAAGTACAGAATTTTTTTTTAAACCGATAAATTTTACACAGAAAAGTATACAAATTCAAATCAATTTAGATCCATAAGTTACATAGAGGCAAATACATATATCAGTTGTAATTTTTCAAGTGAATGGAAAATATCCAAGCCAAGATTCGAACCAGAAATCTCTTGGCTGATGCCGCCAATACTCCGCCAATTGAGCCATTCTGGACGAATCTGCAGGACCTAATTCGCCTAAGAAACCTGAATCATCACAGCTCATTGTCTGATATCTGAATTAGCTCGGCAGAATAAATAACAGGTTATGGAATTCCAGTAATCGCTTGATGCCTAGTTATATTTGATTCGTTTTTAACACAATTATATAATTAGTAAATTAATCATATGAGTTGTGTGTTATATATGCTGGAGAGGAAGTGGAAGACGGGAAAAATTATAATTTTGGGACAAGAGAATAATTTATGCAATTGAATATTTATTGTTATTAGAGATCAACAAATAAGATAGAATTTATCTTTATACAGAAACAAAGGTTAATTATTTTTGTCAAGTTCTTTGTATGTTGCCAGGGCCTGACTAAAGAAGGAGAATGCGGGACAATTGCCCCCCCCCCCCCAAGGACACTGTTTGCCAAATTATATAAACTGCCATAACTTTTATTTAACACAACGAAAGAACAAATAAATTTTTAAAGCGTAATCGAAAGTACAAATAAAAAGATGAACTAAAAATTCCTTGATGACGTAACGATCACATGTATCGTAGTTAATGTCACATGAATGAGACATTTACAATCATTCATTATTAGCATATAATTTTATTGTTTGGCGATAGTTTTTTGGTCGATGGGATTACCAAGTAGTACCTAATTTTTTAGGTATGTGACAGATATCGTACATGGTGCAGTAAAGGGTTGATTTATCATCTCCAGAAAGCAACAAAAAACCAGATATTTTATGCTGTAAAAAAATATAAGACTTTGAATTTCTTTGCATGCTGAAAACAAAGGATTAGAAAGACATGAAAGACATACTATAGTCAAACGTGGCTACTTTGATGAAAATAATCATGGTCATAATAAAAACTCATAATGAGAAAATTGTTTACTATTTGGTTATCCCGTCGACCAAAAAACTATCGCCAAATTATAAGATTAAGTGTCAATAATGGATGATCGTGAATGTCACATTCAATGACATTAAATAAGATACACGTTTAAAACGTCATTAAGTGATTTTTAATTCGACTTTTTATTTGTATTTTATTAATATTCTACTAATAATATGTTTTTTTTTCGCTATTTAATATAAAAAGTATGTCAACATGCATAATTTGGCTATTAGTTTGGCGATCTAAATAATTTGGCGAAATAGGTCGACGGGATAACTACCCAGCAAAGAAAGAAATGGTGGGCCATCAGCTAGAAAAATGATGGCAGCCAGAAGTGCCATCAGCGGTAAAGTGCAATGGTGCCATTACTTAAACCTGTACTAAAGTGTCCGTGCAAAATGCAGTTGTCCCATCAGTGATGGCCAACAGCAATCCAGCATTGGTATGCCATCACATTACTTCAATCCATCAGTTTTCTTGCAGTGCTAGCAGCTATCCTACAGCAATTCCTTTGCTGGGCCAGCACTTCAAATCCAGCACCATCACTTATCCTACAATTTTTATACAGTGGTACACCGTCAGACTGCTTTTTTTACTATGTGCCGACAACTACCCTACAGTGTTTATAAAGCGGTAGATTATCAGATAATGTATGTGCTGGTGGACCTTTGCTGTACCAGCGGTTTTTAATCTGTATTAGCTTCTAACCTGCTGCTAGTTCTCTGCTGGGTCAGCACTTTTAATCGACCACCATCACTTATCCTGAAGTGTTTATACAGGGATAAACCATCAGTCAGATTTGTTTTTACTACGAACATACATCCACCCAACAGTGTTGAAAAAGCAGCAGGCCATCATCCAATGTTTATGCTGCTGGACTTTTGCTGTACCAGCAGTTTTCAATCAGTAATAGCCTCTATAACGATTTTAAACTTTACTGGACCAGCACATTACTACCATTATTATTCCCATGACCAGCAATTACTGCTCTCTGAAACAGCATATTTATTCAGGGTTTGATTTGCAGCAGAGCATCTGGGACACAGACTAGAGCCAACGATTTTGGGAGCCCCAAAACAATATTTGCATTTTAAAACTTCTGAGATCCAATATTTGACTTATAACATTCATTACTAAAGTTCTGTGGAAACCTAAATTAACACTCATTTAATAAATTCTTTATTTTTTCCAAAAAATTCCTTTGGAATTTTTGTTTGGCTTCATTAACAATATTTTTTATGCTAATGCTTAGAGCCCTCTAGGATGCAAATCAATCTCGGAACAATAGTTTTGCTTCGATATATATTATGTTGATATAATTACCACTGGCATAAATATAAAAAGAAATTAAATCCACCCAAAAAGTTATTTTTATTTTATATCACTTGTAAAAATAAGTCTAATATCAGTTAACAGAGTTCATACTCTATTTGAAGAACAAAATTTCCCGACTACAATTCACAACATTTTTAAATAATTAAAACTAAAATACAATTAAAATGAATTGAAAGGAACTTTTACTCATGTAAGATATGTAATTAAGCTAAGCTATAATAATATATTAATAAAAGTTACATAGGCTTATATTTACATACAAATTTATATAAATGAAACATTAATTTATTTTTAGTTAGTGTTGCTGTATCATTTATTTATGCTGTTACAAAAGCAATTTGTTGTGCAGTTTTCAATTTTTTATCTTTTAGATATATAATTTTAGATTTTTTTTCTTTTTTTTTTGCAACTTGTTTTGTCATTTTTAATCATTCACATTTCATCACATTCTTTCGTAGAGATACTGCCTATATAAGGGTCTTTGAACCTAAGGCACGACATTACTTTAAATCAAAATTAAGTGAGATCACACACAATCACTGTTAATCTTTTCGAAATTCAATTAAATGGAAATTGAAAAAAATTAATTGTGGCACATAATATTCTAATCTATTGATGATTTCAATTTTTTTCAAACAAGTTTGCAATATAGTTAACCTGATATTAAGTTTCAAAATAGAAATATAATTGCATTGCATTTACTATTTTTCCCTCATAATTATAGTATATACCTACATGTATGTTCCATATTTTTTTTTATTTTTATTAAATGGAAAAATTCCAGCAATGGGCACACATCAAAAAGGTTCCACACATGGTTCTGACATATATGGTGACAAATATGCATAGCTAAAATATCTATGTTATAAACATGTGGATTTTTGTGAAAAATTCGAATTTTTTTACGGAAAGGCCTCAAAATTTAAGGACAATCTTGATGCATAATAGCACATAAAAATCAGATTTTTTCAGGTTAAAAAAAAAATCTCAATTTTTTTGGACTATTTGCATTTTTGTCATTTTCACTGTTTTCTAGTTGAGTAGAAACACTGTTTAACCAAATATGTTAATACTTATATTTTCTCTGCAAGGCATTTTTAAAGGCAGCATTAATCTTGCCTTCATTTAAATATTTTTTTTAATACAGTGAAACACCAGTCCTACAAGACTCACTTATTCAGCTATTCTTTTTGCAAGATTGTTGTCAAAACATCTAAAAAAAAGCTGAAACCCATAATTTTATTGAGAATACAAAACAATCTCAATGAGATCTCTTTTATGCACCTGTTGTATATGTTTTCATAAAAAGGAATTTTATGTAATTAGTAATGCAAATAATCCAAGAATTTGTGACACTTAACGCAGTGTTCTTAAATATTTCAAATATCATTAATTGTTGGCAAATTATGTTAGATCATAGGTTCCCAACGGGAGCGGTACCGCCCCCCAGTGGGCGCTGGAGCTTTCCAGGGGGGCGGTAGCGAGTCTAGAGAAAAATAGGGGGCGTTAGGAGAGTCAAGGGGGAAGGCGGTGATGGCCTATTTACCTATTTAGGAAGTAATATAGAGAAAATAGTTGATCTCTGAATTGCCCAGTCGGTGACAAAAACTTTAACTGCACTTTTAACGGAATTTTATACAGACGAGCGTAGATCTGAGGAGGGAGGGGGGGAATTGAATTTACTTTACTAATGTCAAAAAATCCCCCAAAACACAAAGAAGAGCGAAGGGCTAAAATTGCGGAGAACAAAATTTTATTATATCAGGCTAAAAACATTGTTGTTGTAATTCTTTCATGAATTCATATATCACATCGAAACACGAAGAATCGCAAATGATTCGCATTAAAAATCATTATGAATTCAAAAATTGTGGAGTACAAAGTTTGCGATAATTGGCTGGATAAGTTTTAAACAGAATTATTTTTTATTAATCAATATTTCGGAAAGTTCTGAAGCATGAAGATACATGCCTGAACAGAGATTTTAAAATAAATTCTTGATTTGAATCAGTTGAGGAAATTCGTTTATTCTTTGTGAAAGTGGTGAAAATCATTATACTTATAAATTTGTTCAAAAGTAAATTTATTTAAACTTAAATAAGGAAAATTTTTATAGTTCAAAATATCGTAATCGAAGAAAAAAAGCCGGCAGTACAGTATTAAGTATATGAAATATAGATCTACGCATCTCTTACCCACCAATCGTTACCTATATGCTTAATTTACCAAAAAGTTTTTTTTAAAATGAAATTATGAAGCTTTCTAGTCTACAAGAGCTTTTGAATAAATGCGTGCTGATAGAAAAGAAAAAGATGCTTTTTATTTTTCAAAGATCGGAAAAGAAAATTTTAAAACAGTCAACTACGTATATTAAACCTTTTTCAGACGTCTTCTAAACAAGAAGATCACGCATTACGAGCCCCATATAATATTATAGTGTTATATTGTTAATTGTTAAAGTTTCAAAACCTCACACAATCGGCGAGAAATTAATCTTGCCGGTAGTCAGAGAGAAAATAAAACCTGTTCTTCATCATAAGAAACCAGTGTTGAATTCAGACACTTTTCTCCGGGAAGGACTTTAGCTACTCCGGGGAGCATTATAGAAATCCTGGGGGAAAATTGGACTTTGTGGCCATTGAAAATGCAAAATTTTAAATTTCCCGGGGGGACGTTTCATTGCTCCAGAGGGCGGGAATGTCCCGCCCCCCTTGCCACCCCCGGAATTCAACACTGTAAGAAACCATCGGATATCATCAGAAAAAATCCTGATTACTAATTCGGTACAAAGAGGAATAGATGGCTAAAGGCATTGAAATATCATTATGCTATTATTTAAAGACCTGCAAATTTTCCATTCAGCTCGATCTATTAGCGTTAGCAAATAACAAAAACTGATAAAAGAAGAAAACAAATGTCAAGACTTATTATTTGCTGAAAATGTGGAAATTGATACAAAGAGAGAATCGATATGTATACCACGAAGTTAGGCAAAGAGAAATAAATTCGTTTTCACAGTATTTCCTGACTTGCTACTGGTGTTGCTCCAGCAACGACGTACATCAGAAGAGTTTTGTGAACGCAATTTCAAACAAGCAGTACTAAATATGCTTTCTGCACATTCCGTTACACTTTCTGCACATTCCGTCACCAGCATTTGGTTTCAAAATTTGGAATGAACTCCTATATACGTCGCCTCCTTACATTATTAGAGCAGTCAATAAAAATAGAAGCAATTCATTAAATGACAGGATATTTAGCCAAATTTATAGTGAAAATCATTCCACAGCAAAGTAAAACAATTGTTTCACTTTGTAGTGCAGTTGCCACTATAACTTTGCGTCAAACTTGTAAATGATTACATTTAATCTTTGGCTCATACAGAAGTCTGTTGTCTCTGAAAAGGTATTTGTCTGAATCATTTTTCGATACATTTGATTCAGTATTACACTTAACTGAAAACAGAAATGTGAAAATAGGGGAAAACCTGATTACATTAAAAAAAATTACATCGGACAGACATGGTTAGAATCTTTAATTAAATGAATTCAAATATTCTAAATATTTATAATAAGACATAAGATGATTCCAAGATAATGAGTTGAATTTAATTAAAACAAAAAACCTGACAGCTGCTTCTGTGGGTAAACTTATTTTGTTCAAATGAAATCTAAGTAGAGGAGAATACAGTCACTTTCCACATAATTCGCAGTCTGTGAAAACGGGAATACTTACTTATTTACTGTCAACACTTGTATGTTCTTCATGAAATTTTCTCAGAACGATTCCAAGATATTTATACAAAATATGCCGAGTTTGTTTTTAGATCTTTTACCAAATGGTACAACAATATCACAATATTTGGAGGAAGAAATCATGGAACTTACAGCAAACTAGAATTAAAAGTAAAATTCAGAATTGGATACCAAGAATTCTAATTTCAAAAGCCAATACAGCTCTCTAATATGGATTGTGAGCGAGAGAACATAAAAATTTTAATCTCTTTTCCTTGATCAGGTTTGGCTGAGAGTGCATTCCGTGCAGCTGCTAATTTACTGTCGAAGAAAAGGAACAGACATTGTTGAACCTGATAATTTTTTCACTGATGTTAAAGAAATTGGAATGCAACATGAACAAATTGTTAAAAATCCATCAGCCACAACCATGAACCATATCTTTATTTTTTTTTTAAATTCTTATTGGTTTTGTGTTTATTTTTCTTCAATTTTTAATAAACAAAATTTTACTACACTTGATGATTGTTTATTTAACTTCTACTTTATGATTTTTAATAGATAGATAAACTATAGTTAATATGCAACAATACTTTAACATTGTGTATAATTAATTATTATGGGAGAGGGGGCGTTGGCATTTTTTTCTCTTGTAAAGGGGACGGCGTCCAGAAAAGGTTGGGAACCTATGTGTTAGATTGTTGCATAGAATCACAAATAATAAATATGAAAAATGTTAAATTTGAAACAAACAGTCTATTTATCTCAAAATTTTTTTTTTATAAATGTTTTTGTAGCCTAAAAGCTAAGATAAACTATAATTAATTAAATCAAAGTAGTGCACAATTATTTATACACATAAATTAACTGTATCCAATGGCCTTTGTATAACTGGATATAGATATATTTATCTGTGTTTCATATAAAATTACATAACTTTTCATATAATCAATGCTTTATATATTCTCTTTGGAAAGTTTTAGGTTTTGAAAAATTATATGTCTCTATAAGAATCAATGAGTACAAAAACACGTCAACTATCTCTAAAAAATGTATATCAGAGACTGGACATTAATAGTCTTAGGACACAACATTTTTTGAATAAAATAGAGAATACTATGAACAAGAATGCATTAATCTGTAACACTGGGTATAAATATTATCTTCCCCTTAAATATAAATGACTTTTTTTTTTCTTTCTCCCCTACCCTCATTCATTCGTACTTGACAATCAGTTTTGCAAGTTTTTTTTTTTTTTTTTTTAATTTGTATCAATTTCAATATGGTGCTTTGAAACATTACTACACTATATGTAATGAAAAAACATTTTGAATTAACTTTTTTATTTACATAATTAATGATACATTAAAGTTATTCATCACAATTAACATCGTCATGAATCTCATTCTGATTTTTTGACCTTCTTTTCATTCGCCCACCATCTCTATCAACTGCTGAGCGCAGCCAACGCTTTACAACGTCCTCGACGTTTGCTTGTGAAACTGCTCGTGTAGTTGGTACTTGACGAACAGATGCTGGAAGAAAAAATAAATAAATAAATATAGAGTTTGAGAATTTTTTTTTTTTTTAGTGCAGATGTTTTACAGTGTATGAATACAAACCAGCAATGAGTAACAATACTCGTTTTAACTCTCTCATGGATTGTTTACCATAACCACCAGCCCAGTTGATGGTTAGGGCAACGCTGTTCGTCATTAATGATTTTAGGACATTTCGAGTCACTTCACTGATGTCTTTACCCCCGATTCTACCAAAAAAGTTAACCTAAAATAACAATAAAAATATTTGAACAAAGAGCACTATGTTAAAATAAAATGCTTAATACTTTAATTATGAAAAAAGGTCAATTTTACAAATAGATTTTTTTTAAATAACTAATTAGAATTGAAAATGAGGTAGGCTTCAATTTTGAACTTAGATCTGATTAACCAAAAAAAACAATGTATGTAATGTAGAAGATTAAACAGACAAGCAAATTAGAAACTACAAAATCCACTGTTATGTTGACTGTGTTCTTAATTTTCTAAGTGATTGATTTCAATTTTGCCAAATTGAATTCTTAAACATGAATATTCAAAACTAATGAAAAAAATTCAAAATATTTAAACAGGAAAACAGTCATTCCTGTATACATTGAAGTAATGTTTATAATCTAAAAATAGAAAAAGAACTTCAAACACAAAGTGGAGCAACTGCATTTAATTAAACATTTTACAACTGAATTCACATGCATTTCATAGAACTGCTATACAAAAAAACCACGGGAGCGAGTCTTTACTCAACCCAAAGTCTGCATAAGACAACGTGGTGTCTATAATGCAGAAGAAAATTCTTTCTTTTAAAATTTGCTTTTGCAACCCACTCGTTGGATAGGTAGGTTATTGTTCCCTGGTGCATGTCTAATTTAGGTACACCATTCTCTAAAAAATTTCCCATTTTCAAATGAAAGAAAATTAACTTTATTGTGTCGTGCGCTTAAAATTTCATTTTATTTCAGAATTTCTTTCCATAGTCTTATAAGATTATGTTTTTTATTTGCAAATGAAGATTGGGTGTCACCTGGGGTGAACTGCCCCCCGCTAGCTATGCTACTGCATGATTCTCCCTCCCCCTTGAACCAGGGGCGTGCAAAGAGAAAACTGTGTTTCAATTTGGCGCCACCCTAAACCAATTTTTTACAAGCCACACTTTACTGACAAGCCAAAAATTACTTTCGTAGTATAAACTTGGTGCCCTCTAAATTTCCATGCTCGGGGTGACCGCCCCCTTCATCCCCCCCCCCCTTTCGCACGATGCTGCCCTGACCTGCAGAAAAATTCTATTTCTAAATTCTTTGATTTATGATTTTAAAAATATTTTTTCCATTATTTTTGGTTTTAATGAAGAGAGTCTCAGGGCCGAAACTAACATTTTTTGGAACTGGGTCAAATATGAATTTTGGCGTGCCCTCTTCCCCGGCCACACCTCCATGAAGTATATTTACAAAGAGAATTTCACTAATTTTCTAATGACCGACTTATTTTTTAAATTTAAAATATGTAATCATAAAATATATGATACTGAACTATGTAATTTGGTTTGTCATACATATATCGTTTCATTAAAACCTTGAATACGGAGTAAAAAAAATTCTGTTTTATACAGGCTTTTTTATGTTATATCATTCTTAGATTCTGTTATGCTTTGGTATACCCCAGAGAGGATGATTTTAAATATACAACGCTAAATATAGACATTAGAAAAAAAAAAAGGTCATTTGGCACCTTGCTGTTCTGGTGCCCTGGGTTCAAGCCTATGCCCTGTCCAGGGGCGTGCAAAGAGAAAACTACATCTGGGGTAAAGTTACAATTTGACGCCCCCTCACCCAACTTTTTCTTGTAACAGGACAAAAATTAATTGGTAGTATAAATCTGGTGCCCCTTATAGTTCAGTGCCCAGGGCGATAGCCCTCCCTTTTGCACAGCGCCGACCATGGCTCCCTGCTTTTTTTTGGCCCTAGGAGGGGAAGGGAGGTCTTTCAGATAATAAATAACCTGATTTTGAAAAAAATCTTTCAGATGGTACTAATATACAACACTGATAAATACTTTTTGCTAAATATGCAAGCTCTGAAATGCTTTACCAATAAATGTTTTTCCCCCCAATTTGTTGTTGAACTACCTTTAACTGAATACTTCACTTTGCATAAATATGAATCATATTTTGCTTCATCATTTGATGCTTAAGAAGAGTATATCCACTTTTTATTTCTTTTCATAATAAAATAAATGTATCAAAAATTTCATGCGGAATCCAAATCATTTGAGATTTGAGAATAACTGATACAAACAGAATGATATGCATACACTGGATACGGAAATAACTGAAACTAGCGTCCAATGTCAGAGTCTGAACACAATTTCGCATCTTTACCGCATTCGAGTGTCTGGCCACATTCATACAATTACAAATGCTAACAAATGTTAGTAGCATTTGAAATTAGTTTAATTTTGTTTGGTTGTGTATTGAATTGACACAAGTAACGACCAACGCCGCGCCGTGCGAAAGGGAGGATCGCATAAACAGCATTTCAAGTTAGTTTCAGTTTGTTCGGTTGTGCATTGTCATGGTAACAACCAACGGAAGCAATATAGAGGATGGTGGTAAGGGCAGCGTGCGAAAGGGGGGGGGATCGAAAAGGGTGATTGCCCCAGGTGCAGAAATTTAGGGGGGGCCCGAAATTTATACAATTAATGTCATTTTGGGAGGTTTAGCATCAAGTTAGAGTAAGAGGGAGCGCCAAATTCAAACTTTGCCCCAGGCACAGTTTTCTCTTCATACACCCTGGTAACGACTAAAGAGTCATATTTCTAAGTAATAATTTAGTACTTCTTTTTTCCTTAGAAAATACCCATTTCTTAGTAACAAATATGTGCATTTTTCAACACCTCTAGTTTCCATCGTCTTTATGACATAATATATTACATTACATTAAATACAGTACAGAACCATTTATCTGGAATGGTTGGAGTCAGATGTATTCTGGATAACTGGTTTTTCCGGTTAACTGATTGGGCATTAAAGCAGCATCCATTTGATAAGTTTTGTGAAACATATGTAGTTGTGGTATTACTTCTAATTTTAAATTGATTATTAGATTACTTGAACCAAGAATCTGATGCAAATAAGATCAATTGTTAGAATTTGATAGAAGATAATTCCTTTGGAACTCCTTGGGAACAAAAATTCTTCTGTTTTCCAGGCATAAAAATGAAAACATCTGTAATATTACAATATTATTTATTAATCTATAATATGATTATATGCTTCTATTTCAAATGCTAATTGCTGTTATCAAACTATGCAATTGTTTCAAGCAATGTATATGTCAAACTGATTGTGTATGACACTTTTTACTAAAAAGATTCTAACATCAGTCTATTAGAAATATCATTCTGGATAACTGGCTTTCCGGTTAACTGGTTTCCGGATAAATGGTTCCATACTGTATAACATTCTTAGTTTCTTACATATTTTGAAAACTCTTCATGATCTTCCAATGTTGTATTCAACACCAAAAGCTCTTGAATGGATGTCAGAGGAAATCCTCCGATTTCCTCAAAGGTAGTGCCAAAGCATATTTTTTGGCATATTTCCTGGCGCATTTCAACCATCTCATTTTTTAGTAGCTCAATTTCTTTTAAAGTTTTTTCCATAAGTCCTGTAAAAAACAAAACATATAAACATTTTCAAAATCTGTAAAAGGACATACTGGTGCTGAGAAAAATCTTAACATAAATAACATTAAAACAATGTATGCACTATTCTGTGAAGGGATAACTTGTAAAAAATAAACCCTTGTGAGGTGTTATTATTATAGACTGGGACATGACAGAGCAAGTCAAATACTCTATTATGATAAAGAAATATCATTATCAAGGATGGATCAACTGAATTGTGCATCAGTGGTTATAGAATAAACCTTAAATGACATTTAATGCTGCGACTACATCATGTCATTATTACCTCACACAAGCCAACAGTTTCTTTTAAGAGGGTCTTTTGTTTGAGGAAAAATAGTGTCACATTTTTAAAACATAAAAAATACAGCTTTATGTTTAAGACAGTAAATTTTACAATACAGCAGGCTAGGTAAAATGTAAAATTATCTAAAATGAAATCATTTCTTATAAAAATTTCCAGCTAGGAAAAAATAAAAAAATAAAAAACTATATTGTACAGAATAGTAAAAGAATCAAGTTATATGCAAATGTAAGTGTCACAATGACACATAAAAAGCATTGTTAAAATTCAACCAAGAAAAGTAGTATTGAATTATATGCTTATTACAAGGATGAAATAAAAAGTAATAAAAGTTTTAAAAAACATTTATTAAAATAAGTAATTTTTGTTATTAACTTATATAAAACACCAATTTATGATAATAAACAAAACTGATTTTATTCATTTTAAAAATAACTAAACTATGAATAAATGGGAAGAAAAAAATTGTAAAAATATATAGTATCAAAATTGTCTGCCAACTTTGAAAATTTTCTGTGAATAACATTCGTGTCTTTGTCTGTTATATTATCTAGGTCTGCTATATAATTGAAATAGTTATGAAAGTAATCCCTTAAAAGGTGGTGGGATAAAATATATTCCCTTAATTTTAATTGCTATATGCCATATTGGTAGCGGAATTTTGAAATGAAAATTTAATTTTATTAAGTCCATGAAGAAAAGTTTTCATATACAGTAGACTCCCTGAAATCCGCACTCCTAAAATCCACAACTCTAAAATCCGCACATATTTTACGAATGTAAACAATGAAACATTCAGTTCAGATGTAGGTGCAAAAATTGATTTTTTCGGTTTTATATCAATTCCATAGATTTTTAATTTATAATTTTTGTTAAGGTTATTGAATTCATGTTTTTTCATGAAGAAAGAATAATTTATTTCTGAAAAAAAAGATATTGATAATATCACTCTGGTAATCACAATCTTACCAAATATATTAATATATTAATCAAGCTTTTTTAGTCATTAAGTCTGGCTAAACCTGAAATAAAGTTTCATTATTTTATGATCCTGATGTGAATTAGTAATGTACCTTTATGAAGCAAGTTTCATTGAATAATTTAGGAGAAACACATTTCCTCTTTTATAATGAATATTTAATTATACATTATTGATTATTAACTTGACCTTTTCTTTTAGTATTTTAATCATTTAAAAAAATATCTAAATTTTTATTATCTTAGTTTATTACTTTTTTTTAAATATTTTAGTATATTGTATGCATTCATTATACTTTTGATTTCATTATTAATTACATTCAAGTTATTTAAAAAAAAAAAAAATGTAAACAAAGCAATGACCAGAAATCCGCAAAACCTCTGGTCCCAAGCTGTGTGGATTTGAGGGAGTCTACTGTATTTTCAAATAAATTTGTTTTTAATTCTGGTGTCAATCAATCATTTTAGAATTTTGAGAATACAAGTTTTTTGCCCCTCTAGGGGTTAAAGATTTTAATGGGTTAATGAATGCAGATTGCAGACTAAGATTAAAAGCAACAGCTGTGTACAGGAGAATAGGCAGACAGAGTGACTGTAAAACAACATCGTAAATAAAAGATCCTCCCCCCCTTTTTTTGTTAAGCATAATCTACAAATTCCATTGAGTTTGTTTTAAAAAATAGTTTTACTAACAAATAAAGAAAAAAAAAATAGAAGCATTTTCAAAAACCTAAATCACATTTGAAAATTTTCCAGAAATTTCAAGCTATTAGCACAAGCAGCATTTGATCTGATAACATGTTGTATTTCATTTCATGCATAAGTATTGAATGTTTGCATACCAGCCACAAGAGGTTCGCATACCAATACCATAGTTTGAGAATCCCTGATTTACATTATTATGGTCATTTTGGAAAGGTATTTATAAAAGTTTCACTAAAAATATATTTCAATCTCAAATGAAGGATGCTTTAATATACTTGCATATTAGGCTTATTTTTCAACTTTCTAAAAATTTAGTTTTATTTCCCTATATCTTGTTTCAATGAACAGAAAAAAGAATAAAATTCTAAGGAAAATTTTAAGCTGATAAAAGGAAAGCTGTTGACCCCCCCCCCTCCCCCGTCACACACTTCCAGAGATTTTATTTGGGATGTAAATCAATAAAAAGAGACAAAACTTTTAAATTTATGTAATTCTCTCATTTTTATACGTATATATATACATATAAACCCTTAATATATGAACCATTCATTTTAATACAAAATTACTACCTTGACACAAGGGAGAAAAATAAAATAACATAACATAAATGTATACAAATGGAATTACATAAATAATTTCGGTATTTTTAGGTACAATAATATTTTTGGTAATTAATGAGTTTTTGGTCTATTTAAATTTTAAGAATTGTGCAAAAAGAAAAAAAAACACTTACCACGTAGCTCAGTGTTGCAGGAGCATTTCTGGTTTAACTGACTACTGCGAGGAGCTTCAAGAAACAATCCTTGTGAATGTGAAGTAGATGGAAATGTTGGAGGAGAGGTTACATGAATTAAGTTTTCATTATTCTTTAAAGTTTTTTTTTTCTTTAAAGGAATCTGCTCTGATTCAGAATCTGATAAGTCATATTGTTTCTTCTTTTTCATACGACGACCGTCATCAGTTGAATACCGCTCTATGTCACTATTATTCTCATAATAGTCAGCAGCGGCATTAGCTGTTTTATATGAACCTGAAATAAATTATACTTCTTATTTTAGAGAAAAACAAGCTTAATTTTTTTTATTTCTCTTTTTTAACATGTATAATTTTTAATAGGAAAACAGATTAACAGAAAAATATTTCAAAATATCTTGCAGGGTCACTTGGGGTAATTCTCGGTAAAAAAAAATCAATATTCAATTATTATAAAAACTATTAAAGGTAATGTTTCCAATTTTTCTTATTGAATAGGCCTCTTCTGATGGCTATATAATAAAATGCTTCTTTAAAATTAAATGCACTTATAATTGAACAATTACATTATAATTATTAAGTGACAAATCAACTTGGAAACGTGATTTCGATCATGCAATGAAATTAATTGGAAATATTTAACTAATGAATGTTTAATTAAAAAAATTTTATACAGTAGACTCCCTGAAATCCACACAGCTTGGGACCAGAGGTTGTGCGGATTTTAGAATCTTGTGGATTTCTGGTCATTGCTTTGTTTATAATTTTTTAAACAGTAATTTGAGTGCAATTAATAGTGCATTTGGAACTATAATGAAGCTTACATTATAATAAAATATTAAAATAAGTAATAAACTAAAATAATAAAAATTTAGATAATTTTTTAAATGATTAAAGTACTAGTAGCAAAGGTCAAGCTAATAATCAGTAGTGCATGATTAAATATTCATTAAAAAGATTAAATGTATTTTTCGAAAATTATTCAACAAAACTTACCTCATACAAGTACATTCCTAATTCACATCAAAATCATAAAATAAGAAAGTTTTGTTTCAGGTTTACCCAGGCTTAATAACCAAAAAATCTTGATTAATGCATAAATATATTTAGTAAGAAGATGTGATTACCAGTAATATCAGCAATATCTTGAATTCCCCCCCCCCCCCAAAAAAAAAATTATTCTTAATTCATGAAAGAAACTTGAATGGAGTATTATTAAGAAAATTACAAATAAAAAAATATATGAAATTTATACAAAACTAAAAAAATCAAATTTTTTAGCAATATCCAAATTGAAAGTTTCATTGTTTACATCCATAAAATATGTGCAGATTTTAGAGAATTGTGGATTTCTGGTTTGCGGATTTGAGGGAGTCTACTCTATTCAATTAGATAATAATAATAAAAAAAAACTACATAATATTTTGTGTTTTAGAAGTATTTCTTAGATCAGTGTAATATTTTTTCTGTTTTGATTTTTACAATTGTTAGCTTGTTTTCCAGAAAAATCATTAATTTTGAATTTTAAATCGTCAGTCATTTTTTGAATTTATAACTAACATAAAGATAATAAAAAATTAACTCCTTTCTATAAATATCTGAGTATCTATTTACAATATCCAGCCTATTTATTTACTATGCTGAAAAATTAGCTTATACAAATACTTATGAATCTCCTTTTTTTTTTTTTCTTTGCTGAATTTTGTTAAATATTTTAATTATTCAGTTGTTAAATTATTACTTCTTGTCTTACCTTGCTTCCAAAATATGCATTATTTGTATTTTTAATACTATTAGTTTTTTTTTTTTGAGGGGGGGGGAAATTATAGATGAAAATGGTTTATAATGATGTATAATAATCATACATATAATGAATAATATGCATTATATTTAAATTCAAATTAACCTATTGGATATTATGTATCTAATGTGTATAGCATTAAAAAAAAAGTTTACGCTTTAGTTACAGATGATGAAATAATCATGTAATGTGCAACCGAAGAAGTTGGAAATGAAGGTGATTCAGACAAAAATACTATTAGAAATGATGATCAACCAAAAGTTATTAGCCATAATGAAGCAACAAATCATTTACAACAATTAATTGGTTTTTTTTTTAACATCAGGTGGAGACTACAACCAACAAACTAACTATGCTTAAGTGGATGTGTGACCGTGCGGCCCGCATAAGTTATACAAAACTGGCTCAGCAGAAGATTTTATAATTACAAAATAAACATTTTTTACTATCTGTAAATATTCAATATGTTTAATATAAAAGCAATTTTCTGTAAGTATGTTTTGTTTCACTTTTTTTCTCATTCTCCGGAGAATCCGGATTGGGTCTGGTCCCAATTAATCCGAATTATCAGGGTTTTACTGTAATTAGTTTCCTCAATTGCATTATGTTTATTCTACGCATCATTTGGCATTTTGCAATGAGATAATATTGTAGATATAGTAGTAATCATTTATATAGTAGAGGCAAATTTTATAATTTTTCAAAGATTGTGATATGCCATCGCTGAAATAAAATAATTAAAACTTTCAGAATGACACAAACCTTTGTAAAATATGTAAAAATCGAGGTTAATGTTGTTTTACAGAAATTTGAGTCACAGTTTGGAATATATTTTATCAGTATTAAATTTCAACTAAATGAATGAACATACATTTCAATGCAAAATATCAATTTTTTTTACTGTTTGATAAATCATTATTTTGATAATAAAAGTGAAAATGATCAAGAGTTACCTCAAATTCAGTGACCAGGAATGACCCTGGGTGATTCTACTTTATTAAGAACTGCAATTAACAAAACTGTGGTAAACAATGTGGATACAGTTAATGCTTAAAGTGTTTACCGACAATTAAAATCCCTAAATATGACAATAAAAAGGAATTAAATGATGAGAAAACAGAATTTTTTTTTTAAACATAAGACTTACCTTTTTTTTTTTGATTAAGGAAATATTATTCAGTGTATGAGGTAAATCTTTTATTTCTGTTTTCTAATCTTGTATACTTAAATTAAGTGCATGAAGTTAGTTGATTCCGCTTATCGAAATTCTAGGAAGCTCTAATAAAAAGAGGACTCTAAACCAAATTCAAAATATTTTTCTTCCCTGTTTGGGTGAAAAAAAGTACCCTTTATTTAGAATAAGTATTACCTTTTTGGAAAAAAGTGCCTTTTTAAAAGAGTGTACCCCTTTTGAAAAATTTCCACTTGGAAACCCTTTTCTTAGAGTCAACATTATCATTTGCCAAAATTCTTAATAGCTTATTGCGGTCAATTGGCAAAATTCGCAAAAGTTTGTGACCTATTGACAGAACTCGTGATATTTTTTCTTGACCAATTGCCAATATTCACTGCCCATTTCCGAAACTTTTAAACAAAATTAGCAATGTTTCTTCCATGATAGTTTATCGAAATTCATTATTTTTTATACACAATCTTTTGACAAAATTCACAATTTTGTTCTGAACTTTTAATTAAATTAACTATTTTATTCAGCGACCAATTGAAGATAATCGCTTTTTATTTCTGAGACTTTTGATGAAATATCTGATATTTTTTCACAACTGTTTGAAGAAATTATCAATTTTTTCCTTGTCTAATTCACTATTTAAATAAGAGAAATTCCTCAGGACAAAAAAAAATTTATGGACTTTAAAATATAAATTTTAAAATGTACTTGCAGAAGAAACAGATCAGTGGAAGAATTTCCTGGAAGAAATACTGCACAGATTCTTTTTAAACTTTCAGTACCAAATTCTAATTTCAGAAACTAACGATTCCTAAGAAATATGCAGGAAGGACTAAAAATAACAACTCGAAAGAAAGAAGAAAAAAAAATTGTATTTTCTGCAAAAAAAATCTTAGTTTAAGACTGAGTTAAGTAGCACCATAGCTTATAGGTCCAAATCGTAGTAATTATAATCTTTTCATAGTGATTAGCAGGCCTGTAGAAGCGGCCCCTTAATGACCTCACGTCCTATGGCAATTTTTCATCCTCTTGATGCTAACTATCACACCTCTGAACTTTTCAGTCATATTTAGGACTCTGAAAAATTCAGCTTGTCTGATACTGCTTAGTGTTCCCTTTTAAATTATTATTATTTTTAGGGATTTACTTCAAGCATCAAGGAACTGCTAAAAATATTCAATTTTAAGGGAAAACAAAATAACTGCTCCAATTAAGTAAGCTTTAAATTTCAGAGACAAAGAAGTATACAACTAAAATGAATCACTTTGTAAATGTACTAGTGAAAATACCCTCATCTTGTAAAATGTTTTCCAATTTGGTCAAATCTTCCGGATTTTTACAAGGTAACTTGGGACAACCTGGTGGGAGCTGTGGAAGTGCATGACAGTTTTTGAGATTTATTGCATCCTTGATGTACTTTATATCAGAGTAAAAAAATCTAGCATCTGTATAATTTTTTCCTGAAAATCTGCAAATTATTTTTTTTACAAAATGAATATTACCTTTATTTACATTTGTCAATATAAAAAATGTTTTACCATTTCTTTATCAATTCTGTAATTTTTTTAAAATCTTAGCAGGCCAATTTAAAGAATAAAATGATTAAATGTATTCATTGAGAATTATTTAATTAAGAATGAAATTAGAATAAATATAAATTATACAAATATAAAAAAAAGCAGAAATATTTTGTATATCAATGGCATGTGCAAGTCAGAAATTTTCACAAAACTGAAAAGTAGTAATGGAAGCCTAAAGCAGCCTAAAAATGTTATTTGGTAAAATGAAAATTACTATGCATTTCAGTAAAAACATAATACTAAATGAAAAGATTTTTTCAAAAATAAAGAACTACAAACATATCATTAAATTTAAATTGTATTAATATTTAAAAAATTACATTTACTAACATTAAATGAAGCAACCATGGCTGCAAAAAGTCCAGAAAAAGGTAAAGATATAGTTTTTCTGAGTATTAGAAATAACAAGAAGGAAAAGGGCTAGTACATTTCTATGCCTTGCATTATAATTAAAAAGTTATATCTCTTAAAATAAAAAACATTGATTAAAAGTTCTTGATAATAAAATAACTTATTTAAGTATATAAAGTAGAATTTACAATTAATCAAAATCTCTCCCAGACTGAAATCGTGCATCCATAAAAAGAAAAATATTTATGCCCAAGACATTTAAAGATTTATTTTTCTTTTTATCCCATTACCAGGGTAGCATCTACCTGAAAGTTACTCGGCACAGGAAGAAATTGAAAAGGTGACAGATTTTACCCCTGATGATAGTTTTAATGAAAAAACAAACTGCCAAGTATAATTTATACTTATATTTAGTGATTTTAATTTTTTACATTTGTGTTTAAAATCTAGGAACTAAATATACATTGGTCTGCAACCATTTTTAAAAAAATTATTATCCCATTCATATATAATGTGAATTTGTTCTTTGTTATAAAGTTTAAGTTACTAAACATAGGTAAGATTACACAAATTAAATCAGTTAATATTACTTTTTAAAAATATTAAATGCTAAATAAAATTACAATTGATAATTTAAATATTAGTTAATTTAAATACACAGAAACTGAGGAAAATTAAAAAGATAAAAATAAAACAAAATAAATTAAATTATAATGAAGGAAAGAATATTTTTTCTTCATCTGCAAGACTAGAATAGTACAATTAAGTTCATTCCAGCAGAGCCCAAAAAAAAAAAAAAAAAAAAAAAAAATCTGGTTTGAGTTTTTTTTATTCTGTAAGAATAAACTCCAACTGTGCTACTCCAACCTTGATGAAAATTATTAACTGTCTCCTTTCTGCAAGTAAACTTTTTTATTTTATGCTAACATATCCATAATGGATGAAGGATATGAATAATTTTTATTTAAAAAAAATTAAAACCTACTAATTTCAGAGGTCAGAGATACAATAGGGCTCGAGGAAGCAGGCGAGAGTTCAGATGATCTTGTAGATGATTCGATAGAATGAAAAGATGATGAGACAGATGAGATGGATGAAATAGATGGAACAGTAGAGATGATGGATGAGATGGACACAGGTTGAGTTGACCTAGCAAATGAATCCAAAGATGTATGTGACGAAATTTTGTCTTCTTCCAGCTCTTCATTATTAAAGGGAATTGCTGCAGTTCTTTTTCTTTTTAAACAGTGATCCAGCTCACTATCCGAATTAGATGTATCTTCGACTTCAGTAAAATGTTCTTGAGCCTCACTAAAAGTCTCTGGAAGAAATAAAAGTGACATAAGCATTAAAATATATATATATATATATATATTTTTTTTTTTGCTTTATTTTTTAGTAGAATTAAATGGAATTAAGTAGGGTAACATCCCCAGTAATTGGCACTTTAAGAATTTGTCTTTAAACTTACTTCAATTTTCATTACAAAGAAATAAGATATTTACTTGGAAATATTTTTAAATCAAAGAATGCATATCTGTGCATCTATTTTGCCCACTAAAAGCAAAAAAATAAAAAAAATGGAAAAGTATTTTTATAAAAATATATTTATAAAAAGTTGCTGAAATCACCAGTAATTGGCACCTAGAGCACCAATGTATGACACCTTGTGATCCAGTAATTGGCACAAGTTTATATTAAAAAAAACTTTGCATTGGGTTTAATCGCTTTAAATGAATTTACTGTAGATGAAGATGCCATATTTCAGGTTTTTGAGTGTAAGAAATCAGCATACTAGTCTGAAATGTGAACACTTTAAAACAATACAATATACTTATATTAATACCCAGTAATTGTCATATGAAGCTTTAATGGTTTCCAATTACTGATAATATTTCATATTTTCAAATAAAACAAATGATAAACAAAATTAGTCTATAACTTTAAAAGTACTTTCAAAATAAGTGGTTTTATCTGAAACTTCTTGTGAATTCCTTGTAATTGGAATAGGTGCCAATTACTTGGAACTAACAAAATTGAAGCACCATTAATTGGCATCTATCATTAATTCAGAAATCCAAATATTTGTGCCGAAAATACTTTTACACAATTAAAGTAACCCTTTTTAACTAAACAAAACTGTTGTCAATTAAAATTTAAAATATATTATAAATCATATAATAATGAATTGAAAAGCATGCCTTCCTTAAACCAAAGAAGAAGCATTTGCAACAAAAATGGCTATTTCATACAAGCCATAATTGTTTCTCTTTCCTAGGCACTATTGTTATCTAGTAACATAAATCAAAGTTATAATCTTTAATGTAAATGAGCATATAACTGGTATATGGTCTTGCATTTTTAAAAGACTGGATATAAATCTTATTTTAGGACATGTTTGTAGGATGTGCCAATCACTGGTGCATGCCAATTATTGGGGATGTTACCCTATTTTGTTTTATCAAAAAAGCATGAAATATATATTCCCGGATGAAATCCAAGATCAATGGAAGAAAAAAATATCCATTTTAATGAAAGAATAAAAAAATATAAAGATAGATAGGATATCAAATAAATTTGAGCTACCGTATTTTCTGGAAAAAACGCCGCATCGCGAAAAATCACTCAAAAAAATTTAGAAAATGGTCATAAACGCTGCAGTTGAAATTTCCGCAGTAATCGTGATTGACGTGCTAAACAGAAACACATTATTAATTAGTGTTAAGAATGCATAAAAATGAAATTATTTATCAGAAATTAATAATTTAAATAAAAAATTCGAAATTAATAATATGGCTGGATATTATTTTAATACCGTATTTTCGGGAATAAGCCGCGGGCGCATATGAGTTTAAAAGTTAAAAATATGCTCAATGCGGCGCGGCGAATACGGTGATATTTTTTCCTTACAGCAATATGTATTAAAGAGGTGATTCTGTTCCGAAAATTGTGAAAAGGCAGTCATTAATACAAAAATTTGAAATGTAAAAAAATATCACAAAAAGCAAGAAATGGTCATCAAAAAAAAAAAAAAAAAAAAAAAAGTTTATTCGCAGAAAAAATAGCTAGCTTCATGAAAAATCGCAGGAAAAGCAAGTAATTGTTTCTCATTTGCATAGCAAAATGAATCACTTATCGGATTTTAACAATGTCGCCGCAGCTAAATAAACAAACATATCATGATAAAGGGGATTTTTTATCCAGTGAGTCGAACAGTGTGCTTTTTGATGGGTATCTATAATATCCTTAAAACTTAATATATTTTAATTATTACTAATTATTATTATTGCCAACTGCTGAAAATTTGAACAAAATCGGCTAATTAATAACCAAAATATTTTTTTTTCGTTTTTTATCGAGGAAAAAGAGAGTTTTGTTTTAGTTTCATATTTTCAGTTCATTATTTCTTTTTGCTACTCGAGCATTTCTTTTTTCAACAATGCAAAACTTTCCGACTTATTCATGGGATCTTTTTTTACTTTTTAAAGGAATACAATTCGCACGAGAAACTATGAGAAATGCGTCTATAAATTCTATGAAAAATGAAGTCTGGTTACGCCGGGTCCAAACTTGATTTCATTGAGTTTTCTTCGCTGGATGGGGCAAACTTTCAGCATTTCAGGCAATGTTAATATATTTCGTTCGGCTGGATCTGAAAATTTCGGTTCATCCACATTTTTTTAAATTTGATGTCTGAATCTTTGGAGTAGGAGAAAAAAAATATTTTCAGATTTTTTTTTTCTTTTGGAAGATTATAAAAGATGAGGAGGGGGGAGAAGAGGAAAATCCACTTCCTGCATTAACTATGCATTTTTTCAAGCTCTTTTGATGCAATTTGCGTTTTTCCGCAATCTTATGCGAAATTTGCGTAATTTTTTTGCTGTCTTTTAATGAAATTTGACTTTTTTCGCGATATTTTGATAAAATTTGCCGTTTTTTGCGATCTTTTGACGAAATTGGCGATTTTTTTTTGAACGAGTAACGAAATCGAAATTAATTTGTTTTCGCGACCATTTGTCGGAATTCGCGATAGATTTTATGTCCGAAATTTTGGATTTATGACCGATTTTATTTTTTAATTTTCGGAAAAATTCAGGAAAAATATCACGCTTGTTTGGGGAAAAAAATGCGCGTAAACGCCGCATCGCTTAAAATTTTATGTTAAAACACGTAAATGCTGCGGCGTTTCTTCCGAAAACTACGGTAGAGGAAATCTACTCATTGGCTTTTGTGAATGAATGTACAAGCTGTAGAAAAAACAGCAGAAACTGAAAGGAAATTTATACATTTGGAATTTTTTTGCAGAAAATAAAGAAATAAATGAATAAGATATGACAAAGGATGCAAATGTAGCACATAAATTTTTATTTAAATCACTAAATGCCAATCATGAATTTTTTTCATGTTATATATATATATAATAAGGGTTACTTTTTCATTTTTCACAACAAATTGAAATAGTAAGCGTTTCTAAAACAGAATTTAATCTAAATATTTTCCTAAATAAATTGTGTGGAATAAAAACCAGAATCTTATTTAAATTTGAATGTTTTGCAGTTAAAAAAATTAAAAGATATTAATGTTGAATTATTAATACTTACCATATTCTTTCATAATTTCAATTTGATATGTTTTCCAATCAGGAGTTGGTTCTATTCTCTTCTTCAGCAATCTCTCTACATTTGGGCTATTAGGGTAGCGACAACTATCTCTGTCATCAGTTATCCAATTACTACTGATAATTGCAACATAGTCATATTCAGTGATAAACTTAGCGATGGCAAATTTCATTCTTCTGGAAAAAAGATGCAACATAGAATCTTATCATATGAAAAGCATACTTTCTGCAATGAAATAATTATTGTCCTTTTGAAAAATAGTAGTCAAAAATTTTAAATTGGAAAAAAATAAACATTAAATAATGTTAGATTATTTTTTTAATTATAAATATTAAAATAGTCCTATGATCAAATGAGATTTTGAAATTTCCGCAAGAGTGTACACATTTTAATAGAATATTTCTTGTAAATAAAGAAGTGATGTAATTTCTGCAAAACTGAGAAAAGATGATTCTTAGGATAATTCAAAAAGTATCCCAGACACTCAAAAAATGCATATCATGTTGCACAGAATGGAAAATTCGTTTATGGGGTACCAATGTAAAAAATATATATATACATGTACATTTTTATTGATTTTAACATTATTTTTTTAAATCAAATCAATTCAGAAAATGAATTACAAGTAAATGAAGAGTGGCTTCAGAAATATGACGAGAACAGGAGAAGAGTAAAGACAGAAACAGAAGAAGTCTAGTCTATAGAAGCCTCACTAGTTGAACTTTCAGTTATTGTTCTTTCATTGTAATGCTGAAAAGAAAAGAAAATAGTGAAAGAAATAAGCAGGGGGGAGGGGACAAATTACTATTTATAATATATATGATGATAGTCCATCATCCAAATTAAAAAATAAATATATGGAAAAGGTATTGAAATTTCTGTGATACTAGTATGGTAAAGATGTGAAAATATATTGTGATTTTGTACAGGAAAGGATTTGTGCATGGTATCACAAGGAGAGCAAAGTTACTACTCCGAAAATCTGCATGAGTAAATCTTGATAAATAACTGCCCAGACATAAAATGGCTTTGAATTTTTAACAACAGCTTATGCTTTTTATAGAATATTTCTTGTGAGTAAAGGTGATATTTCTGCACAGCTGACAAAAGAAAATCTCCATTCATTAAAAAAAAAATATATATGTTACGTCGAAGAAAAAGTAAATATTCATTTGTGGGCACTGATGGAAAAATATCTTTATCTGATTTAAGGGATTTTTTCATAAAATCATTTGAATTCAGAAAATGACTCACATGTAAATGAATAATGCTTGGTAAGATATGATTAAGATTATGCAGAAATCTTGCCTATATATTTTTTCAGAAATTAATTTATTCTTTCTTCAAGAAAAATCATGAAGTCAGTAATAATAACAAAAATTAGAATTTAAAATGTTTGGAATTGATATAAGACTGAAAAAGTCAAATTTTATTCCTATACCTGAAATGAATGTTTCATTGTTTACATCTGTAAATTATGTGCGGATTTTAGAGAGTAGCAGATTTTAGGTTTGTAGATTTGAGGGAGTCTACTGTATATATGGAAATGATAATAATTCATATGAGATTGAAAAAAAAAGTATATAGTACCAGTTTGAGTCACGTACGTTTGAATTTTTTTAGCACAGATGTTAATATTTAAAAAACATGTAAAATAATTATAAAATGAATTTTCTATCATGTTGGTTAAACTACAGTTCCTATGTGATAAAAATAATGAAAAGGCTTAATGTCATCTTGTTATTTTTATGCCTTTCTTTTCTTTTTATTTTTGTGATAAACATTGTTTAAAAAAATTTAAAGTGTTGAGACTCTCTAAACATTCATAAAAAATAAATAGCCTGTATTATTACACTGTTTTAATGAAATTTTAGTAACAGTTTTCAAAATAATTATTCCATATATTTTTTATTTACTTATCTGTGTCAAAAACATCAATAGTAGTTTAAAAACAAAATTAGTTGAAAATAAGTTATTTCTGTGTGTTTCAAATGTTTATACATATGTAGCACAGATTTCAAGTAATAAATAAATGTAGCCGCATATTAAAACATGTTTACATTTACTCATCACACTACATTAGCATCAATACCAATTGTTTAATATTTAATTATTATTGTTTAATAACAGCTATTTCTTGTATATCAAAATTTATATTATTTTATTTATTTATTTTGCATTGACTGCAGCTTCTCGTTATCTGTTCAGAACTAACAGTTGGAGAAACTATATTCTAAATATTTAATTGTAGTTACATGCTACAACCTTATCATCTTTATTCTTATATTTATTTTTACAATTACCGCATTTACTCGTGTATAGGGTGCTCACGTGTATAAGGCACACCCCTACTTTACAAGTAAAAATGGCGATTTCTTAAAATCTCGTATATAACATGCACCATAAATTTGATACGCTAATGAAGAATGACCAAATGAATTTCAGTAAAAAAAAAAGTCAAAACAAACATTACACTAGACCAGAAAACAAGACGAAAATGCATTTTTAGACTTCGGATTGTAAGAGAATGATGGGAAGTAGGGATGAGTGACGGTAAAGGGAATTGCTAATTAACGTTTACATAATGTCTTTAGCTCTGTTGTATAAAAAACTTCAAGGAATGAAATAAGTATGCAGTAATACTTCAATTTAGTAACATTTTCTGAGTTTTAATATCTTCTTTGAATAATTTCTTGTTTCATATGTACATCGTTTGACTGCATCCAACAGTAAAAGAATATTCTGTGTATAAGGCACACCTAGGAGTTTTGCCCTAATTTTTTCGAAAAAAAGTGCACCTCATACACGAGTAAATACGGTATGAAATTCCTAATAAAATATTTTAAACAAAAAGAAATTATACCTATATATTTAATCCTAGTAGGTGTGGATAGTAAATTAGCATGTCTGGAACATATATGTTTCAGATAAATAATAACGTAAAATAATTTAGCATAAAATATATTAACTGCTAATTTTCAGCTTTTAAGACAATGTTATTTAAAAATTTTGCTCTAAATATATCACATTATTAATATTTCTTATTTAAATGTTCAATGGGTACTATACAAATTCATTATAAGCAAAAATTTAGAAGAAAATAAAAAGTTAATGAAAGAAATTTTAAGGGGATGATAAAGAATATTAAAGATGCAAATTTAACTTTGTGCTCCAGTTACTTAAAATATTATTATAAATCGTTGTTGCTGAGAATTCTTTCTTTATTTTTCACATGTTAAAGCCTTCTAAATCTTTAAAATTTCATTTTATTAAATTTGCTTTCATCAAATTTGCATTCCTGAAAGTTAATATTATGTGAGAATGCCTTACACGTTTTTATCCTCAATTTATGGAATTGTTTTTTAAATGTAAAAACTTTTTGAAGTATTTAAATGATTATTTTATATACAGTTGACTCTCTATATAACGAAATTCATTGTTCCATTAAAAAATTTGCGATATAGAAAATTCGTTGTATAGAGAAAATCACAAAATTTTTCATTTAATGTGTAATTTTTTTAAAACAATATTTTTGAATTTTTAAATTAAGATTTTGAAATGTTTAATGCTAAATATTAATTTGATATTTTATTTTTTATTTCTTAAACAATTTCAAAACAAGAAAATAAACGTTTATTTGAAAGGTCAGTGAAATGCCATAAAAATCTGTTGAAGAAGTTTGTAATTTTTGGTTGTTTTAATTTCAAAGCTTTAGCACTTTTAAAATTTTTTAAATTTTACCAAGGAATGCAAATGTGAGTGGAAAACATTGCCTTCCATTTGAAGTCCTCCCCTTGTAACACCAAAAGCAAAAATCAATTCTCTTCCTGGGAGGGGGGGGGGATATCTTCTTTTTTAGCATGAACAATAAAGTAGAAATATACAGCTGTGAAATATAAACCAGGAAACAGAAAACATAAACGTATTCCATAAACAATTTGAAGCGTTGTCTAAACATATGAAAGTAAATTTCTGAAAAGTTTCGTTATATGGAGATTATATTTTGCTGTATGGAGATTATATTTAATGTAATAATGAAAAAATTTACCGTTCCAGCAAAAAATTCGTTAAATAGAGAAATTTGTTGGATGGAGTTTCGTTATAGAGAGATTGAATTGTATATCTAAACAAAAAATATAATTATACATAAAATATTATTATAAATATTATACATTTTTCATATTACAGATAATTTTATAAAATAACTACAACTTTTTTCAGCATTTTTTAAAAATTATTTGCAACATTTTAACTTGATTTTAGCAGAAAATTTGAGAAAACAAAAAGTCAGACATAAATTGGCAAAGTATTTACTTTATAGATGAACTGCTTGTCACAGCTTGGAGTTGGCTGTCATGCTCTAAAGTGGAATGAACCGTGCTGGAACCTTTATTATGAGTGGTATTTAGGCGTGACTGTTGATCATTTTCTGGTACATTCAAATTTTCCAGTCTCTCTATCTTTACAATTGCTGGATAAAGAACTATGCCATGATCCATGGTACAGTCCTCTTGTGTTGAGCTATGGTCTTCTTCTTCATCGTCACCAGACTCCATTGAATACTGTTCGAGAAATTGTGGAAGTTTCCTTTTTCGCTTTTCTCTCACTTCTTTATGGTGATGTTTTATTTCCTCTTCCTCTAACTCGATCGTTATTGCTTTATCTTTATTGATATTCTCTTTTGCTTGTGAATAGGTATCTGAAATATGAATGCAAATGAAAACTAAGTAAGTCTTTTAGGTAGAACCACATTTGTTAATCAAACTGCTAGGATTACATGTAGTAAACATATTGTTTTATATAAAGAAATAATTTATTGTTATTCACTCTCCACTCAAGTTACATTTCGTTTTGGCTAAAATTAACAATTATATAATAAACTTAATTACATTCTTGCAAATAAAAATACACATGTTTTTTCCATTTTAGCAAAAAAACTTATTATCAGAATTATTTTTCCACTTTTGGCAAACAATAGTTAACACTTCTTTTGTTAAGACGTCAAGGAAAAAAATTCTTACCAAAACTCTGTATAAAAGATACACAGTGCATCTGCCAACCATGTTCTGGTGTACACTGGGCTTTTGCAAGTGTTTCTACTTCCTCAATATCCGAAATGGGTGGAAGCAAACAGAGGGTGTCATTCCTGTCTAGCCATATAGATGGGACGATCATTTTTTCTTTGAAAATATCAGAATCTAACTGAACAACATAATACATTTTCTAAAAAAAAAGAAGAAAAGAATAAAAGCCTTAAAATCTAGTATTTATTTCATAAAAAATTGTTTAAAAAATAGAAATAGGACAGTGGCAGAGAAATACAAAAAGGCTGAAAAATCTCTTGTTTTGAGGACAGCAGTTTAATTACAGTTTAAGTGATTTCCAACTGATCCAAAAGGCTGAAAAAAATCTTATTTGATTAGTTCTGGTTGAGAAATCTCTTGTTTTAAGGGTGGCAATTTAAAATGGAGTGTTTAATTTCAGTTTAAATGATTTCCAACCAAACCAAAAGGCTGTGAAAAAAATTATTTGTTTAGTTCTGTTTAGGAAGCTTTTCCTGGTTGATTAATCTGGTTAAGATCATATAAACTCACGTCATGAACTCCATCTCAAGACACTGTCCTCACAAAGAAGAAATTCTCTGGCCGGATTGAGAAAACAGTTGTGAATGAATCTGCTTCTTTCCACTCACAATATAATGTACAAATGATAAAAGTCAGGTGTTTATCATATTATTTCTTTTGTCAACACTGCTTTTTCTGTGTACATATAAAACACAAGTGTATATATAAAATGTATAATGATAAATAAGAAACTTTTAAACAGGTTTTTGATATAATACATTAAGATGCACCACACACCATGGAGACATGCATCAAAATTTGTGCAACAGGAGGCAAATTCTGTAGCTTATTCTGTAACTAGTTTTCCATTTGCTATCAGGATTATTTTGTCGTATATCTTACATTTTTTGTTCAGTGTCTCACTGCTGTGTGGCCCACCTAAAGTATCTTGTCTTATTAACAGTTTCAATTAATTAGAGATTAATAAAAAACATATCAGCAACATAGTAATATGGTTGGAGTGCAAAAGCTTTGCACAGATCTACATATTTTTTTTTTCTTATAGTGTTGTATTTCTTGAAAATTATTATTTGGAAAAGGTTTTAATATACAGTGGTGGCCAAAAGTGTGGACATTTTTTGAAAGTTTCATGTTTTTCAACTTTGTGTGCTGGTAGAATATATTAATTTTGACTTAAATACAAATGTTTATATATCAAATTGAAGGCAATTTAATGTAGAATTTAATAACAAAAACAGTATTACAATATCTGTATTACAAAAAAAGTTATGCTCATTTAAGTAGAACAAACAAACACAAATCGTTTTGAATAATGACGGTTTTTCTAATAAAAGCGTACTGGCCAATCACAAACACTGTTCTGAGGACCAATCAAATGTCTGTAACTATAGTTTAGGTTATTTGGATAGTAAAGGAGTTATTATTGTGGAAATATTTTATGGAATGACGCATACTAGTGCAATTAAATAGAGTATTGCTGTTTTTGAATAGTTTAAGTGCTTTTTTTTAATTAAACTAATTTTAAACAATGTCACCAACAAGAAGAACTGACTGGACTCTTACAAAAAGAAGCCGAATTGTCATATTGAGAGAAAATGGCCTCTCTTATGCTGAAATTGCAAGACAAGTTGGCGGTTCAGTGACTTGTTCTGGTGTACGAAAGTTCTGTTTACGTTATGAAAAAACGAAATCAGTGGAAAATAAGGCCAAATCAGGCAGAAAAAAATGCACAAATGCTACTGCCGATAGAAAAATTAAACGGCTATGCCTTCAAGATAGAAAAAAATCATCAGACGCCATTAGATGTGAAATGAATGCAGCAGGTATTGCAGTAAGTTCAAGAACGATAAGAAGAAGATTATCAGGATTTGGACTTCAAGCTAGAATTCCAAGGAAAAAACCATATTTAAATCAAAAGCAACGCGAAAAACGAGTTAAGTGGGCAAAAAAATACATTAAATGGTCAGAAAATCAATGGAGGCAAGTAATCTGGAGCGATGAGACTAAAATATCGCTCTTTGGTAGTGATGGTAGAAAATACGTGAGACGTAGAGTAGGTGAAGCACTTCATCCTGATTGCATTGAAGCAACTACAAAAAACCCGACAAGTGTCATGATTTGGGCATGTATGTCTGCAGATGGTGTAGGCCGAATTCAAGTGATTGATGGCATCCTGAATGGCAAAAAATACATAGAAACTGTCCTGGAACCAAAATTGATACCTTCCATCAGGGATCTCTTCCCCAACAAAGCACCATTTATTTTTCAGCAGGATTCAGCTCCATGCCACACAGCAAAAGTATGCAAAGCATGGTTTCAAAATAAAGGCATAGATATATTACCATGGCCAGGAAACAGCCCTGATCTCAATCCAATTGAAAATTTGTGGCGACGTTTGAAAATTCTTGTACAAGAAAAACGTCCATCCAATAAAAGACAACTTATTGAATCTATAATTGATTCTTGGCACCATGTGATTACGAAACATGAATTGCAAACACTCGTTTACTCGATGAAAAGACGTTGTGAAGCTGTCTTAAAAAATAAGGGTTATCCTACGAAGTATTGATTGTGTAAGTATCACTTTAAAAAAATGCAAATCTAAGATAGATCTTACTATTAGTTGCATAACTTTTTTTGTAATACAGATATTGTAATACTGTTTTTGTTATTAAATTCTACATTAAATTGCCTTTAATTTGATATATAAACATTTGTATTTAAGTCAAAATTAATATATTCTACCAGCACACAAAGTTGAAAAACATGAAACTTTCAAAAAATGTCCACACTTTTGGCCACCACTGTATATATGTGTGTATGTGTGTGTGTGTGTCTATGTGCGACATTCTGCTATACAACAATGCATGAGGCAATAGCCAGAGCTTAATGTACCAAATTTAATTAGCACTCAGTTGAAATTTTAATTTAGCGAAATTCAATTAATTTTATTTTCTAAAATGTAAAACACATAGTTATATACATAATATATTTTTTCTCTATGTTAGTATGCATATTTATTCAGTTTATGAATTTATTTATATATATTCGTTTTATATGGAAATTGTATAAAATGGCCATTTGTATTTTGAATATGAGATTTTCCAAAATGCGTTAAATGAAGAAGAAAACTGTTGTGCTATAGATGGCTGCATACACCTAATGACTTGCCCGTTTGTTACCATTCAAAACAACCTGCTCTATTTCCTTTTTAAATAAAAAATGACCCTATTGTCTTTCTTGTACAGCCAAAGTTCTATAATCTGCACAAGTTGGGGCCAAAGATTGTGCAGATTATGGTATATTGTGGATTGTATATCACTTTATTATTCCTAGGCAGCATTTTCATTCTATAATCAGTATAAAATGAAAGGATAAATGTAAAATCTAATAATTAATTTAATAGCTTATTTCAAAAAATGCCTTTCTAAAGTTACTTTATTAAACAATTTATATATATATATGTGTGTTTTTAAATAGAAATAATTACATAGATTCCATAATACAGTTTGTCTTTTACAGTTAAAAAATAAAAGAGTTACATTAAGGAAAATAGCTGTGTTATTAAATTTTTTTTTTTTCAAATTTTTATTAGTTCTTTAAAAAAAATCATTTTTTGAATGACGAATTTGTAAATTTTCTTAACTTTTATTTCACTGTTTACATTTGTAAAATAATGTGAATTGTAGAAAATTGCAGATTATGAGTGCGCAGATTAGCGATCGTTGACTGTACTTGGTTGTTCATTCATAATAACGCACTAAAATCTTACAGATATTGTTAATTTGTATACTTTTAATGCATTAATAAGATTAGGAACATTACAGATATACAATTTTCATTTGTTGGTAAAGCTGTGAAAAAGGAATGATAAACATCAACTAAAAAATGAATTGATACCAGATTTTTAAAAAATCCAGAATACCGCCATTAAAAAATTTCAAAAACATAAATTAAAAAACTAAAGCTAAATGTTTGCAAGAGGAAATAAACCTCTTCAGAAAAAACACTAAATGTATTAGACAATAAAATAGGCAATCCTATATGAATAAAAACACTTTAAAATGTAACTAGGGATAGGGAAAGACATCTTTTACTTCCTATTGGCATATAGACTTCTTGACACGGCAAGGGATCCTTTTTGCCAATCTTTTAAAAACTGCAGACTAGCAGTTAGAATATATGCTAAAAACTTCATTATCTTAATAGTTAGCTACATTTTTCAACTTTTCAAGTTTATTGAGTTGTAAAATGGTATTAAGTCATATTTTTCAACATTCCAAATTTACTGCAATAAAAGAATCGTATTAAGTTCTACCTTATATTAAACATCGCTCTGTTAGATACATTTCTCAAATTTATAGGGCGAAAACGTGAAAAAACATTCTCATAACAATGATTAACTATTTTTACAGTTGCATACATTTTGTCATAAAGATTTCAGCTGTTGCTGACTGATAAAATAAATCATTAGTTGGTAAGATTTTCTTAAAATTCCCCACTTCTGAATGTAGCTATTATAAAAATTTAAATATACATGCTCCATTTATCAATAATAGCACTATGAAAGTAATAACTTTGACTTTCTGACTGACGGAAATTTGAAAACAGTGAACATTAAAATAACAAAGTGCCAAAATGCGTATCACCAAAACTTGCAATAAATAAATAAAATAGAATAAATATATATTTTTACAAAGCAGTGTGAATCAATTCTGAGATTCTAAGAGTCATATATCTTCTCATCTTTTGGCAGGAAACACCTTAGGCATGTGCTATGAAGAGTTAACGAATGCACCTATGGGCCAAATTTGGCTTTTTACAGAAATAGCTTTGCATTTTAATCTATATATGCTTATGGACCAAATATCAACATTCATCAGTTACTTTACTATTGATATATTTAAAATAATAGTGACGTTTAAATGGAGTAAGACCTTTTAATATAGTTAAAAAAGTATCTTTATTCAATATTGGAAAATGAAATAGAAAAACATAAAATATATTAAGAATTAATCTTCAGATTTTTAAAAATATAAAGTTATTTACTAAATCAATCAACTAAATCCCACCAGTTAAAAAGTTTATTTTCAAACTCATATAAAAAGTAGAATTTATTTTCAAAAAACAACTTTTCCAACAAAAGTAGGAACTGTATGACAACTGAAACAATTACCTTTATATGCTTTACTGACGTTAAAGAGTCATCGAGGCAGTTGTCTAAATTTAATCTACTTCTATCCTTTTTATGTCCAAACTTTTCCTTCATTCTCTTTAATTCCTCAGCATTGCACAGCTCTGCATGTCGGGATCGGAATTTTTTGAATTTATCCCGCAGTCTAAGAACCCAGCTGTCCTGAAACATAATTCATTGACAATTATTTATAGCTGAAACACTTCATACCTAAAAATTATTTCTTAAAATTCACAAATGTTTACATGGGGTTGGCCATTTGCAGACTCCTTGTCCTTAAGAATTGGATACGCTGTAACAAGTGCCCAACACGTCTCTTGAAACATTCTTGAAGTTGGGTAACTGCAAAACACATTATGTTCTTAATGACACAGTTGTTGACAAATAATCATCATTAACAATATAAATACAACATTAAAAGTAGAGATAAAAAATCAACATGCCACCTCCATATTTTTCACCAACTGTTGCCAACTCTTATCCAGAAATAATCAAATTTGAAATCTGATTAGTCTATGATGTGTTTATAATTTGCTGGAATTTAGCAGAGATTAATAATCAATTTCAATTATATGTAATTATAATACAAAATTTGGAAATACATTAACATTGAAATCCTAACCGCAGAGAATATGATTGTCATTCTTACAACTATAAAATAAAAGTTACCAGGAAAGGGCTACTTCAGTAACCTTCTGAGATAGAGCAGTTAATGTTATTTCAATGCTAGATATTTAGAAGTTGCATTTGCCCACATTTTGCATGAATTTGTTATATTATCATTATTTTATTATTTAGAAACCTGTAACTTAAACTAATATGCATCATTTAAAAAAATTAATATCATGTAAATGCATCTTTTAAAATTCGTATAAGATACATGTTTAGGCCTTATCACAAAACACCTGTTTGACATTTTAAAATTTTGTAAATCAACAGTCATAGATTAAAGATTAGGGATATGAAAGATCCCCCCCCCCATTTCAAGTTAAGATAATGTTTATGATTATCAGTATGTTGTTGTGATGGTTATTAAGAAATTTTAGTTATAACTATGTATAATGACAACAGTGAAATTTTAAGTTAATTTTACTATAATTGTACTTGTGAAAGTTAGAATTATTAATACAATAAAGGGAATAAAAAATTTGAATTAGAATCACATCATAACGAGAATGATATTTAAAGATCTCCATTAAAATTTCTGTTTCAATGAAGAATACAAATTTTTAAACTGAGATAAGGTTTGTAATTGTTAATCCTACATTGACCACTGTGTCATACTTCTAAAAAATATTTTTCCCACGTTACGAATTAAAAATAATTTTGAATTTATAATTTTCACTGCACTCTATTAGTGGTTAGAAATATTTTACATACAGAAAAAAACACATTTAAAAGAGTTTTAAAACCTGCAAAACCTAAATTAACAATTAATTAAATCACCAACTAATAAAGAACAATGATTATTTACATTATGGTGTTGTGTGTACTTAAGAGTTACATGAATGTTTCATTAAATAATTCAGCTATATGAAGTAACAATTCATTAACTTGATGGTTATTTAAATAATGTGTTTTTAAAGATCAATGGTTTATTGAATCCTTAATAAGAATCAATGTTTAAATCAAAGTAATATTTAAATCCACCTCTTAAAAATAAATAAATAGCTAAGAACCTATTTCTTACACAAGTAAGGATTAATTGAAATATCTACTCATATAATATAAACACTACTAATCCAATGAGTTTTTCCTATAAAACAACTCTAATTGGGTTGAAAAGTTTTACATTTAAAATTCAAATTCATCAAATTTATATTTATATATTTTCATGCATTCTTTTGATGTCAAATTAATTTTTAACATGTTTGTTTAATGTCTTAATATATATGTTTTATTTTCTATGATTCTGTGATTAAAATGCTTTAAAATAGAGTCATCTGCTGGGTTTGGTATCCCAATTTTGCCGCAAGTCACTTTTTTTTCAGTTAGAAATATTTTTATGAAATTGATTAAGCATTTATAGTTGAAATTTGAAAAGAAAAACAATTTATAACATTCTCCTTAAACAATCATGGTAAATGAATGGTTCAATTTATCATTGAGTTCATTGAATCTGTTTTTGTTTTATCTCAATAAATTTTGAATGCTGCAATGTAAAAAATAAAAAATGATGTTAGCAATGGAGTGACATCTAAAAATGCTAAGCCGCTTGTGCACTATCACACATCTTCTCAGTTGATATCTGAGCCATTCTGATTGACTAGCCAGATTGAGACAATAATGGATTTTTTTTCATGGTCTTAGTTGTGATAGTTAACTGTATAATGCAATGCATATTTTTTATGCATTTAATTTAATTAATACAATTTACTTATAATTCTGAATAATATAAAAAGTAATAAATGCAGCAAAATAACAAAAATGATTTACATACATTAATCTTTTTTCTACAAATGCAATAATGAAATCTCACACTTTTAATAGTGGTAATATTTTTAGTACGAGAAATTGTAAACTTAGTAAATTTGTATTTTTTCATATATGTCCCATGAAATTAGTTTTTTGAGACACAAGGTCTTCCTTTGTTAATTTAGGAGAACTACTATATACAAAACTATCAAAATTAGTCGAAAAATTGGTAGTATTTTAGAAAAATATTAGATAAATACATTGATGCACACAGTTTTTAAATTGAATAATTATTTTAAAACATATTTAGTGTTAAAAATGGTCAAAATCGTTTTTTTTTTAAAGTTTTATAAGAGCAAAAACTATACACAGAAATTTAATCATATTTCTCTATACAAGAAGCTTCTGCAAAATGCATTTACTTTTTTAATTTGACAAATATTTTGAAGATTTATTTCTATTTTAAATTCAGATTTTCAGCATTTTGTGGGATTTTTAACAAACTTTAGAAAAGGTATTATTTTAAATCGTTGCCAATTTAATTGGATATGCCAATCCCAAAGCTTTCTTGAAATTCGATAAAGTGCCAAAATTAAATGACATTAAGAGGACTGTAAAGTCTCTAGATTGTTAAATTGGATCCATTTAATAATTACATATAAGATTGCAATGTTCAAAATAAATCATTGAATTTGGATACCACCGTTTTAAATAACAGCAACCTAAGTTTACAACACAAAGTATAGAAAATCAATGTTTGTATTTATATTAGGCAAATTATCAAATCAAAGATTCGATTCTGAAAATCATGGAAAACTCTCAATGATTAGGACCACAATTGCTATTGGGTTCGAACCCAGCACTTCTCATCTACCAGCTTCCAGCTTCAAACTCTTGGCTACAGGTAGGGCCATTTAATTAAACTACATGCTGCATTAGTTTTTGAGACATAGGTTTTGCAGAAATCATGAAAAATTCCACATAGCAGCGCCACCTGTTGTGCAATTTACAAGAAAACCTAGTCAGAAACAATCTTGAAGATTGATGGGAATCTATGTGGTAGTTCTTGAGATAGAGCAATTGCAAAAATCGAGAAAAATACAGCATTGCAGTGCCACTTGTTCGGTTATGTGCACCAAAAAGTATTCAATATCAGTTTATATGAAGATTGAACTGAATTTAAAGTTTATGAAAGGCTACGTGTTAATTTATTAGATGGCCTTAAAAAATTTTTGATACAGGCAGACCCAAAGACAAAGTAATAAACAGACTCACATACAAACATTTTCTAAAAACCATCAAAATTTTGTTCAGGACCTTCTAAAACATTTAACAAAACATTTATCAAAAACTGGGAGTAAAATTTTTTCACAAATATCCAATACTTTCTTGTAAAGATAGAATAAAGTAAAAACAGCATAAATAATAGTGCAGAAGAATATTTCCTTCAAATTAAAAAAAAATATTTACACATGACTATCATGAATGGAAAAAAACTTTCAAACTTAAGTTGACTGATTAAGTATTAAATACAGGAAAATGTTGAAAATTACCTCAAAAAATTTGATATTTGCTCATGAATTTTAAGAGAAGCAACAACAACAACAACAACAAAAATCATTATAATTCGTTAAGTCCTTGTAGATGAAGATACTTGCAAGTTAATGCTAAACCTATTTTGCAGTTATTTTCTAAAATGTCATTTGCATTTTGATAATTCTATCTTATGTTTATTTATTTTATTTATTTTTTTGCTCCGGATAGCTGAAATTTATCTCTATATAAAACCTTTTTTACTTTTTTGTTTTGGTTGAAAATATGTTTTTATAAAGTTACTTTCACTTTTGAAATCGGTTCCGAAAATGAAATTGTCAATCTAAAAGATATCTGCAACAAAAATCGAAAAAGGAAAAAAGTGCAACATAGAGATGGGCTTCAGCTATCCAATACAAATAAATAAATAAAAAAAGTTGAAATGCAAACAGTATATTACAAGACAACCTCCCCATTGGTTTAACTTGTTTGAAACATTGTTTAAACATTGTTTAAAAATTGTGTCATGGAGAGGCATTTCAATACAAAATAATAAAAAGAACCTTTTTGAATTTTTTTTTTCCAAAAGGTTAAATAAGATGCTTTATTTTAGTTGATTGCGACATTTGAGTCATAAGAATACAATCTTTTAGAATAGGTCTTCTGTTTTTAACTGAAATAAGTGTGGGTGGTATATATTCATGCAAAAAAATTTCAAAGTTTCTATTTTTAATATTTATCAGAAGTTATAAAAATTTATTTGAATAAAAAATCAGAAAATTTCTACTCTTCAGTAATTAAGTTATATAAAAAACCCTTTAACGAATTCAACAATTTACATAACTTCTTTTTAATATTCATTATAGCAATTCCAGTTTCAATGAGTTTTATGCATTTTGGAGATTTTTACCAAATGAGATTTATGTATCCATTGATATTGCTTGTTTTCATAGGAGTGAAGCACTTGTTTATGTATTAGTGATCTCGTTTTGACAAATTACATGAATTCTTGTTTGGTCATTTTAAATACCGAGTAATTTCTCCTGTTTACTTCTTTTAACTCATATTGACTAATTTGTTATTTTTAAGTTTTCATACTCTTTTTAAGACTCACTTGAAAACTTTTGTTGCTCGAAAGGAAATATTTCTATTTGCGCTGCCTTAGAATTGTCAGTAGTTTAAAATATAATCTAGAAATGTGCAATAAATGTCTTATGTACCTACATATATTTTTTAATTTAAACTGTTTGACAATATTGTTATTTGCCACTTTAAATATGACATCATTTTATCCATTTACATCTGTTAAGGCTCCTGTTGATACAGGCAAAAACAGTCATGGGACGATATTTTTTCTACACTAAAATTAATTAAACTTCCATATTTTGACACAATCATTTTAGAGCATCTCTCAATACACCAGATTTATATCACCTACAAAAATTTTGAAATGTTTGAACAAGTAGAAATATTTTTATAAAATAAAATAGATGAAAATTTATATGAAATAAGTAAAAAGTTGCGTATTTCACTCGCTCTCCGTATGCATAGACTCCAAAATTAAAATTACACAGAAAATAAAATACCAAATAACATATACAATAGACTCTTTCAAAACTGCACAGCTTGGGACCAGAGACTGTGTGGATTGTACAATTTTGCAGATTTCTGATCATTACTTTATTTACTTTTTAAAACAGTAATTTGAATGTAATTAATTATGCAATCGAACAAATTCTTTCTTCATTTAAAAACATGAATTCAATAATATTAAAAAAATTACAAATAAAAAAATATATAGAAATGATACAAAACTAAAAAAGCCAGATTTTGTCCCTATATCTGAATTGAAATTTCATTGTTTATATCCAAAAATTAGGTGCAAATTTTAGAGTTGTGTATTTTAGGATTGGAGATTTGAGGGAATCTACTGCACTTTCAATTTTTTTTGCAATTATTTTATTTACCATAAAATACCGTTAATCCGCCCCCCCCCCCCCCAAACGAAAAGAAAAATCATGCAATAGTTAGAGGGGGGCGCTTACACGGGATTTTTTCGCGATCGTCAACAAAATTTACAGGAATGAATCATCATGAAATGAATGAATCATTGAATGAATCATGAATTTTGATACTTGATAAAATTTGGGGTTTTTTTAAAAAAGGTAAATTATGGCAAAAAAAAAAACACAGAAAAAAGGAGAAATTAGTAAAAAAAAAAGCCAAAACAAGGATGAAATCAATTAAAAAATCTTGAAAAAATGCACATTTCATCAAAGATTCATGATTCATTCATTTCAAAATGATTTGATTGCCTTTGAGAATCGGGAGGGAGGGCGCTTTCTCGGGATTTTTTGAAAATTTCAAATTCATTATAAAGTGGGGAGGGGGCGTTTGTTCGGGAAGGGCGGATTAACGGGATTTTACGGTAAATATATAAAATCAACAAAATAGAGTTAAAGATATAAAATCATACTATATAAAGTTCATTTAAGATTTATTCATCATGGGTGGGGCAATGCTGGGCAAATCAGCAGTTAATAATTTAAATTTCTTACTTTTATAAGAGTAAAAAATAATAAATAAAATAAAACTGATTGGTTTGTAAAATTATGGAATGTGTACAGAAACTAGCAAATTAATATTGGTTTAATTGATTCAAGTCTGAATTGAAAGATTTTGATTCTGCCCAACAATGTTCTTTTTGCATAAAACTCTTAGCTATTAAAATACAAATGTAATTCTATGTTGTTGTATGTTACATTAATTTAATAAGTAAAAGTTATTTTCAAATATTAAATTAAAATATTGGTCATAAATGCAGGTAAAGTGCACTTACAAGCTATAATGAAGCAAATCCTCGAATAATGCATCAGTAACAGCACGTTGACACTTTGCTTCCTTACACAGTGGACTATCTGTGTCAAGCAAGTTCTGCAGCCACAAAGGGAACTTGGGCAACTTGTAAACATCAGGAAAGTCAGCACTGCAATAAACCAGAATAAGCAAAATCAGGATTGATTTTAGTATAGTTAAATATGTTTATCAATTTGCAATTAAAAGTTATGATTTACATAAAACAAGGTGAAATACCCATACATTGTTATGTGAAAGGGGATGGTAGAAATTGACATCTTCTGACAGATTGTGTAAATGGGGAAAAGGTGTAACACAACATTTGAAAATTAATATAAATTACAAAGAAATTTATTAGTAATCAAAATGCTCAAAATCTCCCATTGTTTGCATTGCTGATTCCTTGGCAATAATATACAATAATAAATTATCTTCTGAGTATATACTTCTTTAATTTAATTTTTACATTGAAAGTAATAAGTAATTTCATAACAATTTTGTAAAGAATTTGAACTTATAAAATTTTAGTTAAAATATTCAAGTGAGTGTGGAAAGGGGGGGACATAATGAATAGTAAATGTAAATAACATTCTTTTTTCTACAAAAATATAATAATTCTGATTATTTAAAAAATATAGTTAATATATTCCCTTAGATATATACATTTTGTGGTTAAGTCCAAAGTACTTATTAAGACGTTTCATTTTTATCTCTGAGCAAAAAATTTTCTTATATATGTTTCATTTTTCAATGTTCTTATATATTTGAGACATATATATTTAGGATGAAGTCAAGGAAAATCGCTAGCTTCAGAGTCCCACCCACCCGCTAACCGTCTTTCAATATGTTTGATTTGTATAATTTTTCTGTTAAATTTGTCCGGTTTCAATTGTACTTTTTTTTCTTTTCTATTTAGCGTCCAAGGTATTCGGGTTGTAAGTAAGGAATTTTGGCACTATCCGTGGTCACCTACCGGTGACAGTGCTTTGCACAAGAGACTAGGACTGTTCGGGTCATGGGTAGGGGTCGCTGACAAAATATATATGTTCTTTCAGAATTAAAGCTGCCTTTCTGCCTATAAAGTTGCTGAAAATAAGATAAGAAATATAAACACAGTCCAATGGTAATTACTGGAAAGTTTACTGAAATTGTTGCTGCAACTCAAAGTAATCACAACATTGAAATCAAATGAATGTATCATTTTAGAAGTAATATCATCAATTAAGACTAGAGCCGTACCGAGTACTCGGTAAATACTCGGTATTCGGCCTACTCGGCCAATTTGCCGAGTACTCGGTATTCGGCCAAATTTTGGCCGAGTACTCGGCCAATACCGAGTAGTTGTAAGAATTTCATTTTTTAAGCATATGAATTGATAACTGATCTGTAAAAATATTCGAATATCAATGTATAATATATGTAGTAATTCATAAAACTATTTACTCTGTATTTAACAATATGTCTGCAAAATATAAAAAAAGTTAAGAAAAAAATCCCTAAAAAAATTTCACATTTATACAAATAAAAATACTTTTTTATGTATAGGAAAACAGAAACAACTTATTTTGGATAAAGAAACTGAAAATACAATAAATGCAATAAAAAATTAATAATTAAATTTATTATATTTCAAATTATGATGCAAAAACACCAAACATTCTACATTATCAGTAGACAGGGCATTTCTTTTACTACAATAAATTTGGCCGGCCTCTATTATGTTCAGAATAAACAGTTGTTGAAGGTGCATATAAGAGTTTTTTGCAAAATTGTACATAATCGAAAAGTTTTTTTTTTTTTTCCCCTCGCCATGCAAATGGAGTGTCAGTTTTACAAGTCTTCTATTAAGAAAGCCTGTACAGGGATGAAAGTGCACTAATGCCATTTTGTAGCAGCTTTGGATCAGCAAATATCGAATTTTGGAGCAGTAAAATCTATTTTTGTAGCAGCAAAAATCAGATTTTGTAGCAGTAAATATTGGATTTTGTAGCAGCAAAAATATAATTTTGTAGCAATAAAAGCTGTTTTAGGAGCAGATTGAAATATTCTAATACTAATAATCTCTTAACAAATACAATAATTGCTATCTTGAAAAATATTTTTATATTTGAAAGAATAAATACTCAAATTAAATTTCTCCATAAGTTTCAGACCTTTTGATGAAATTTGCGGTTTTTCACCATCTTTTAACATAATTCATGCTTTTTCACAAACTTTTGACCCTGTTTGTTAATTTTTTAACTAGATTATCGATTTTTTTTTACGACCTTTTGATGAAATTTGTACCTTTTCTGAGATCTTTTGACGAAATTTACGGATTTTACGATCCTTTTGATGAAAGTTTCTTTTTTTTTCACACGATCTTTTAAAGAAATTAAAGTTTTTTTTTTCTTTTTTTCACGATCTTTTGACCGTATTTTGTTCTTTTTATGACGAAGTTAAATATCCTTTGACAAAATTCGCATGTTTTTTGTGATTTTTTGTCGAAATTTTTTGTCGATTTTTTGTCTTTTTACGAAATCGGCGTTATATCCGCAATCCTTAGACGAAATCGACGTTTTCCCGCAGTCTTCAGACGAAATTAACGTTTTATCTGCGATAGTTGCTGAAATTGCCGTTTTTCACGATTCGGAGAGGAAATTCGCGTTTTTTCAGCGATCTTTTGACAAAGTTCGTTGAAAAAAACATTGAAAAAATCGTCGTTTTTCCACGAAATATTGACGAAATGTGCGCTTTTTCGGCGATCCATTCACGAAATTTGAATTTCTCCGCGCGCAAAACCGTACAAGTTGGCAATTATGAGGAACTGATAACACAATTTCAAATTTTCGGAAGAGGAAGCCTAATTTTTCGGAAATTTCGGACGAGAATCACCCCTGACATAAGAGGCGAACTCTCATTAATTGGGAATAAACATATTACGGCAGGTCTCATTCGTCTCCTTACGTCACATGACGTCCCGCTCCGAACTCTGCGATGAAAATGAACGTAGAATGACTCCAGAAGAAAAACAACTTACGGTCGTTTGCGGAGCCACGATAAAACTCCACAAAACATCGCGTGTTTTTCGTGACCGAATGCGCATATTTTTCACAATTTTTTGGCAAAATTTGCACGTTTTTCACAATGTTTCTTTGTTGTTTGACGAAATTAACAGTCTAAAAAATAAAATAAAAAAATTGTAATTTAAGAAATTACCCCAACCATTTGAAAAATGTTTCACTCGATACATTCATCTATCATTTTAAGCTAAATACCAGTTGTTTTATTGTGTATTATCCGTGCCACTGCTATAAATGACTTTATACATGCTGCAATTTGAAGGTACGGTTCGTTTAAGTTATATCACTCTATTGTCGCCAAGCATAAAAGTTGGCGACGAAAGAAACATTTCAAACTATTTAACATTGTTGGTGCAAAAGTAATCATTATTAAAATACAGCTTTGGCATATACTGTTATACTTGTAAGACTTTGGCATATATTGTTTGATTTTACAGAGCAGAATTTTGGTGATGGAGGTTTTAAACCAAAATCGATCGCAGCACATGCATCTGTGAATGGGTCCATCAGACATCGAATCAAAAAAGTTTTTTCCCAGTTTTTCCCAAGCCGATTGCTTTTTAGTTTTCTTTTTAGGTGGTGGAAAATCAAGAGTAATAGCTATAACATTTTCCGGCTTGTTAGAATCACTATTGGCACTCAAATTTTCCTGGTTAGAACCGACCGATAGTAAAACGCCATGGCTAGTGGATTGGTCGCCCTGGCGACATGATGTTTTACAATTAATCGGTTCGGCATTAAATTGCTTCCTTTTTCGTGATCGCCTTTCAACACGTAATTGGTTTTCAGCGGCTCAATAATCTTTTGATTTTATCATTTTCTGCATTGAAAGACGTTTTTGCGCCAAACCAAATACAGTATTACTCAGTTATCCCGTCGACCAATTTCGCCAAATGATACGAATCGCCAAACTAATAAGCAACTTATACATGTTGACTAAATTTTTATTTTAAATAGCAAAAGAAGAAATAAAAATCACTTTATGATTGTTTAAGTACGCGTATTGTGTTTAATATCATTGAATGCGATATTCACGTTCATTCATTTCTTTGGCTTCGGCTTTTTCCGTATCTGTTAATTTCCGTCTACCCATTTTTAAATTTGTTAGTTTTCTCCTTTATTACAATGATTTTAACCATTTTAATTTACTATTCAAATAAAAATTCTTCTAAAAGTAAAGAATTTAATTTAAATTCAAATAAAAATTCTTCTAAAAATAAAGAATTTAATTTAAATTCAAAAGTGGTAACATCATTCAAAAGTGGTAACATCATTCAAAAGTGGTAACATCATCGGGTCCATTCTCCCGAAAACAACAACCATTTTTCAAATGGTTAAAAAAAGTTATTTGTTGTTGTTTCCTGGATCGATGAAATCGCGCTAAATTTCGTTTTGGCATTAAATGCCTTTTGGCGCAGGTTTGGCGCAAAATTGAAAAAAATAGCTGTTTTGTAGCAGTTTGGCGCAGAAAAGCGGTTTCGGCGCAATCGGGCGCAATTGGCGCAGGTCTTACATCCCTGCCTGTAACTCTTTTTGTACCAATTCTTCAGGCGGTGATTTTAAACTAGTGCTAGTGTCACAATCTTTTTGTTCATTCACAATTTCCTCAAAACATTGCCAGAAAATAGATGAACTTTTTGCTAGCATTTTCTCTTTTGGTTCATTGACATTAGCATTCTCATATTTATTTTTAGGTGCGTTCGTAATTATGTAAATACGTAGCACCTATTGTTGTCGTTCAGTCCGTCTGCCTGTCTGTCCGCATATAACAACACAAAAACTACCCAAATGAATCGTTTGAAATTTAAAATACATAATTATTACATAATTTTGTCGAGTCATTTCAAATTTTATGAAAATCGATAGGTAGATCAATTACAGGGACAATCAAAAGGATTCTGTTACATTACGGTCAATAGGGGAAAAAGTTTCAAATGCATTTTAATCGTTTGAAATTTTAAATACATAATTATTACATAATTTTGTCGAGTTATTTCAAATTTTATCAAAATTGAATGCATAGTTCAACTACAGGGACAATCAAAAGTGTTCCGTTACATTACGGTTAATGGGAGAAAATGTTTCAAATGGCGTTAATGGTTTTAAATGTTTTAATGGCGTTACACTCATTTGAACGTAATAAAATTGATATGCATCTATAAAATACATATTATAATATACATTTTGCATAATCTGTGGTGCAAAGAATATTTGTTATTGATTTACAAGGCCACACAAAAGTATTCCATTACATAATGGTATAGGGAGAACATTGTTTGGTGCGCATTTTAATTGTAATTATTTACAATTTTATGAGATTGATATATGAGAGCAATATTTTTAAAACTTCTTTATCGTACGAATGCACTTCATTTGCTACGCTTCACGTCCAATTCCCAACTTGTTTGTTTCTTTGGTGCATTTTCAAGTTCTAAATCATCTAAACTCAATTTTAGAGCTTGCTTTTTAAGGCAATTTTAATTTACACATTTATAATTTCCATTGAAAAAGGTTAGTTTTTCACTGAGATATTTAAAAAATAATAAATTTAAAATAACATAATATAATCTGTACACATAAAAAATGAAAAGAAACTGCAAAGCCAATACATTTTTTTTAATCAGAAGAAAATAAGGTACAGACATTTACAAAATAAATATGAAATGTTTGCATTATTCAATGAATTGTTACAGTAACCAATAAACATTTTTATTTTTGATAGACAGATTTCAATGGTTGGAATAAATTGGAGGGTTAAAGAATGTTTAAATTTTATATTAGTTAATAACTGTAGTTGTCATATATCAATTCTCCTTTTTTATTAGGTTTGAAATGTTAAAAATTGTCTTTAAAAGGTGCACAGATAAATTTCAAATTTAATGAGTTAATTTGTTTATACTATATAGTATATTATATGTACACACAGGTATAGATATGTGTACACAGGTATATTTATATTATATGTACACCTAAGCTCACATTATGCGCACATCAGTGTTTTATTTTCTTATTATACAACTACTCGGTACTCGGCCGAGTAGTAGTGGCCGAGTACTCGGTACTCGGCTACTCGGCCAAAGTACTACTCGGTACACCACTAATTAAGACATTGCTATTTTTTTAAAAAAGATAGTTTTAATCATTTTAATTATGGTATAATAAAATGGGTGCCATGATGTGATTTGATTTGTGAAAGGATTTGCATTTGTGAAAAATGAAAACAAGACAAATGAGAATCTACTGGATATTATTCAAATTATAATCCAAGTATTCCCAGTCAAACTGTACATTTCACATTTCTCTACATCAATTTGGTGATTAAAAATATGAAGATGGTCTTTCTTTTTTTCAAAAACTGATCAATATCACTAATCAAAAATAAAAGAAAAAAAGTGAAAAAAAGAGAGAGAAATGAATTCCACTCTGACATGAAATGGCAAAAATGAATTCGGTCTGGCAGAAATCTGCAAAAAAATAAATAAATAGAATAAAAAAACATTATTATTATTATTATTTGACCTCAGTGTAAGTATTATGAAAAGAAATTTGGCTTGAGTCTTCTTCTTTCAGAAATTTCCGCCAAACCATAATATTTCCCCCCCCCCCCCCCACACACACACACACAAAAATAAATAAAAAATAAAAAAGCTGAGATGTTTCTTGTGTTCATTTGTTCTAAAAAGCTGATTGCATTACAGGAGGTAGTGTTGTCAATTTAGCATTTCTTTTTTTAAAAAATTCAAAAATGCCCAGCTGAATTTTGAAATAGTTGCCTTCATTTCATTTAACTATGAAACAGCTGTCATTTGATAAAGGAAAAATTTCAAATTGAAATTTCTAACTGAAATTTATGATAGAAGAAAAAAAATATATCCATTAAATTGGAATATTTTTTTAGACTGTATACATGGACATAAATCCATGTGGGAAATTGAAACGGATGATAAGGATTATAAGCATCATCCATTGATTAAAAATATATTGAACTCTGACGATAGAAAAAATCTCATCCCACATTCAAAAGGATTCAAGACAATTGAGGCAGCACTACAATATATTAATAAACAGGAGGAAGTCATCTGAATGTTCTGTATGTATACAAAATTTACCTTAAAATGTGTAACATGCATTTCTAATATCATAGCAGGAGAAGGGTAGAAAGGGAGTAAATACTTATAAAACTCCAGCCTATTTGGCTTTTTTTTTTTTTTTTTTTTTTAATATACAGCTTATTCTTACACCACATTAGACCAGATAGTCAGGAGTTTACTGTACTTTTCGGCAGATAAAATTATGCTACTATAATTTAGACAAGAAAAAGTTTCACTATCAGCATTAAAGTGTTTGAAACATTACAAAAAATACACACAGCTACCAACAATTTTAAAACAAAATTATTTTCTTTCTTATAAAACTGGTGTTCAACTATTTAGCCAAATTACTATTTGTCACATTCCTAGTTTTTATTATCTGTGTTTAGAGTTTTATAGTATCCATGATTAAAATACAATTATGTTAAAAATATTGTAGTGTCAGAACAAATAACTTTTTTTATGCCCAACACCAGGATTGGTTTAAAAAAAGTGGTTTTAAAACATTAAATTTGAATGGATATTTGCAATTTAAAAATAAAATCATGGTTTGTCTGAAAAAATTGATTGTTAAATAAATACTCCAAACATCACATAAAGCACAAACTTTTGTGGAAATTTGCTGTTGAATGAACATACTAAACTTGTTAAAAAATGTAATGAAAAATATATATTTAAAACACAATATCTAGTTATTAGAGTAACTGCAAAGTGACCAATAGACTCACATATTTCTTTGTTGGGAAGGTTGCTGATCAACAGGTGAGCATTCTCCAAACACAGTAGATGATGTAAAGTTTATAGTTGGTGTGCTGGGATGTGATGATATGTTTGAGGGTGATAGTGTAGATGAAGATGAGAATTCAAGTTTTTGAAGATCAAGAGCGCTGTAACAAAAATAAAAAAGGCTTAGTCGTAATAACACACCCACCAAATAATGTGTGCCAGATAGTTACTTACTTTTGCCAAACATTAAGTTTAGTGCCTTCAATATTTTCATCCGATTCCTCACAATCGAGCCAGTCATTGTGTCTCGGATGCCAATATTGTAAGTGTAATGGGCAATTCAGATCTAACGAAAAAGCTTTTTTAATCAAATCATGGATGTTTCTGCTTGTGTTACTTTCTGACTTTATGATCTTCTTGAATGCACCACATGTAACATGGTATTCATACATTTTCAGATAACTGCCAAGAACAAAAAGTAATTTTTAAAATGATTAGCATATTAATGAACATAAAAATGACCCCATTTTAATATGGGCTTATGAAATCACAAATAAATACTAAGAAATGTTTATAAAAAAAACTCCATATGATTGCTTATACACTAGTATACAAGGGGAGAATAAATTATTGAGCGCATTTCAAAGTCCTATAACTCAAAAATAAATGTATGCAGCAAGTGCTACTGTTGTTCAAATTTGAAAGTGATTTAAACAGTTTGTTTTTCCACCACAAGTTTATTATCAGCAACATGGTCACCACCACATCAGGGTTCAATTTTCAAAAGAGGAAGCCTTTTCTAGATGATGGATATGTAGAGATGGACCAATTACTTGGCCTCCAAGATCACTCAACATAACCCTCATAGATTTCTTTCTTCTGAAAATTTTCAAAAATTGGGTGTACACAACAGTTTTTTGCAATACTGATGAACTAAAATGAGGAATCTCTGAGATTATAGGAGGAATACCGTAATTTATGGAATAAACGCAGCGGCGTTTACGAGTTTAAAAGTTGAAATTTTCAAACATGCGGCGTTTACGAAAATTTTGAGCAAATTATTCAGTGTTTCAAACGAAAAAATTCTTTTTTTTCCTTCCTTTTTCCCCGTGTTCGCGATGTTACCGATCGTAAATCAACAAATGCAATACATCATGAGTCACCCTTTTCCAAGAAATAAGGTGAGTGGAGTAAGCAGGAAGGGACAATAGATGCTTGCTTTTATTGCACTTTATTTTAGAAACAAAATATTGGAAAGCCAGTTTTTCCGAATTTCACAATTGAAATGTCTCTTTTGTAGATACATTTTAGTTCAGTTACAAAAACTAGTGCCGTGTGAAAGGGGGTGGTCGATCCGGGTGCGGAAATTTGGGGGGGGGGGGGGATTTATAGTATCAACTTCATTTTTGGGCTCTGTCACTAGAAAAAGTTGCGCGAGGTTGCACCAAATTGAAGCTTTGCCCCGGGCGCAGTTTTCTATTGCACACCCCTGACAAAAACTACAATATTTCCCATACGATATTTTCGATCCCCTATTAGTGCAACTTTTTCAATTCTCATTCTTTTGATGATTTGCATATATTTTTAATCTTTTTTATTATTTATCCAACAATAAGTGCGATATTTTGCAATTTCCGTTCTTATGACAACCAATAACACATATTTATTGGTACACTTTAATAAGGCATATTCCGTAAATGTTTTGGGGGGAAAATGTTTCAAGAAAGCTTAAAAAAATTTCCAATAAAATAAAAAGTGAGAAATTATTTAAATTCTATTCTTTTTATATTTAAAAAGGACCTAGTGAATGTGTCATCAAAACCGCGATGTTTGACTGTGGAAAAAAAAATAGTAATAATGAGCTGCAAACAAACGAAAAGGAAAACAGAAAGCAACGATAAGCAATACGTGTTTTCTTTCTTATTATTTGAAAAAAAGAAAAAAAAAATCTATATCTTCTCTGATAATTTACCGATTTCGTTCAAATTTTCAGCACGTTGCAATAATAGTAAATTAGGCTGTGTAATAAATTTTTATTAAAATATAATAAGTTTTTCAAAAGTTACAGCACCCTACAAAAAGGTCCAGTACAAAATAACTCCAAAGAAAAACAAGTGGTCTGAGGTTTCTAGAAAGTCAACATTATTGGAATAAAGCTGAGTTCAGATTGCAATACTCTTTCCTTCAACTGAATTCCTGGCAAAAAGTGGTGAAGTCTTGTACAGGATCAATTTGCGGTTTCTTCATAATAAAACGGAAAGGAGCGAACAAAAGAATGGGGAGATAAACAATCCACTCGACGGAAAGATTTTACTTTTGCCGGACAACCGTCCCTTTCCCGCAAAATTCATTAAGATAAAAAGCACCGCATCGCCACAACAAACGAACCCACACCGAACTCCAAGAAGTGGTCAAATGTGTTTGGGCCTTACGATCATCTGCTCTCCATAGATACGTTTAGTTACGCAGAAAGGAATTGTGCTTGGATTTTTTTTTTCTTTTTTATTATTGTTAAAAGAGAAAATATTTTTGATGGCGCGGGCTTACAAACTGATATACATTTCGAAAAATGAAATTTGTTCAAAATGGGAGCAGTGTTTTCAAGATTTTACAGTATGTATTTAAAGTTAAAAAAAAATCCACATATCAAAAAAATTTTAGGAAAAAATTCCGGATCCGGAAGTTCCGGAAAATTGGTTCTGTAATATAAATATTTTATTCCTACATATATATATATATTTTTTTTTTGACAACTAGTTATTTTAATAATTTAATTAGTCTAATCAGTGGCGTAGCTAAGGGGGGCGTCCGCCCCGGGCGCCGAGGCTTAGGGGCGCCAAATTGAGAGAAATTGTTATATATCTATATTGGGGTGGGGTGCAAAATTTCTTGCTGGCCCTGGGCGCCGAAAAACATAGCTACGCTACTGAGTCTAATAATTCAGTTTTTTGCCGTATTTATGCGATATTTTAGGTATGTTATCGCCTCCTTAATAAGGCAAAATAATTCCTTTTGACTGCGGCGTTTATGACGGGTGCGGCGATTACGGCGATTTTTTTTCAAAATGATGTCAATATTTGAGGGTGCGGCGGTTACACTGGGTGCGTCGTTTCTTCCATAAATTACGGTAACAGCTGTGATGCTTTGCAACATTAGGCATAAGGTTGAATACAGACTCAATATCTTACATGCAACACATGAGCTCATGTAAAACTTCTTGAATGTGTAAAATAAAATTGTTCGTGTAAAAAAAAAATTGTAAAAAAAAAACAGGCAATTTGTGCTTGGCAAAAAAAAAAAAAAAAAAACACAAAATAGCTAAATATGTATAAATTCATTTTATTTTTTGTCATCATTAAGGGGATTAAGGTTAATATGGGATGAGAAAGTAATTATTATGGGAAGAAATCTGAAATGATTTAATCTATATGGGAAGGATTGAATTAAAAGGATTTACAAATGTAGTTGATTAAAAAGCCTGCTTAGTTGCACAAGAGACAATCTCTGACCGGTGTACTAAGGTAGTACTGTAAAAAGGTGGCAATTTCTTTAAATTTGAATATTTAAAAAGGATTTTATTGTGTATCCATGGTGATTTGAAGGAGGGGAAAGAGAAAATCCGGTGCTAGAATTTTTATTTTTGACTAAGATTTTGTGGTACTACTTGGTTATCCCGTCGACAAAAAAACTATCATCAAAGTATAAGATTAAAATGCCAATAATGATTAATCGTAATTGTCACATTCCCTTAACAAAACATATTACGAGTATTTGTTACATCATCAAATGCTTTTTATTTCGATATTTTATTTGTATTTTTTATAAATATTATACTAATTTATTTGTTCTTTTGTTATTTAAGATAAAAATTATGTCAATATACATAATTTGGCGAGTAGTTTGGTGATTTATATAATTTGGCAGAAATAGTTGATGAGATAAACAAATAGCACCGATTTTATTATTATAATTTTGCCATTATTGCACTGTTAGAAAATGAGGACTGAAAAAATTTTTCATTTCCGTAACAATCTTCTTAAAAAAAAAGAAAGAAAACAGAATTGTATAATTTATAAGAGAACTTAATTTTAATACAATTGTAATAGTTTGAAAAAACATACTCATACATAAATTTGTTTTGATGAATGGCAGTTGTTTAAAAGTGTATAAGTAATATTTTTGTGTTCTTGTAAGGTTAGCTTTGAATATGAATTGAAAGTGAAATTAAGATTCACGTCAAGATTAGGGATGCACCGAATAGTGATTTTGGCCGAATACCAAATACCGAGTATTCGGCCGACAGGTGAACCAAATACCGAATATTCGGCTAGCCGAATAGTAATTGTTGGGCCGAATACCGAATATTCGGCCAGCTGAATAGTTAACTATTCGGCCGAATACCGAATATTCGGCTTTCCAAATTCTTTTTATATTTTAAAATTTAAAGGTATTAAAATGTTACTTTTTAAAATAGTTTTACATAATATTTAATAAAAGAAACTTACATTTTGATAAACAAGAGCTTTCTATAAGAACATTTAGTATTGAAAAAAAATCTGCCTTGACTTATTTAAGAAGCACAATTATGAACTTTAATTAATAAAATTTTCTATGAATCAAAACAAACATTTTAAAATCAAATAATGAAAAAATGGCTGAAGAAAAATTTTACAGTTTGATAATTGTCCTTTTTAAATAACTCAAGGCAAATTTTTTTAATATAAAGTACAAACACTTTCAACTTAATTTTGAATAAAGGCATGTTTGGCTCATAGTTCTTTTCTTATGAATGGTGGTATTTTCCACCCTTCCCATCATATCATATTTTACAGAAATCAAAGCATGTGAGTTGAAAATATGTTATCTTATTTATTGTTAATATAATAAACGAACACACAAGTTTTGACCTAGAGTGAGATAAAATACAATGTACTTATGACTCAATAAGTTTATTATGATTATGGTTTCATGAACAAAAATTGTCTGCCTTAATAGCTATTACTAATCTCAAAAGTTGTTGTTTTTTCTTTTAAAGGACTTTTATTTGGGGGAAAGCAAGAAACAGATTATTTACTAAACAAAATTTAGAAACTTGTATCTGCACATAATTTATTCCTAAGGAGAATCCTAATAAATCACCATTTTAATCCTTCTCATGTTTAATTTTCTTAAGTTATACTTTACAAACAGCAAATAATGTAAAAACATTCTATTTTATTTAAAAATGATTTTGTTTCTAATTATTTTAAATATAAATTAAAAAATTGACAGTTAAAAGTAGAAATAGTGAAAAGTTTGTAAAAGTTTTTATTAAGTATTGAATGGCCGAATACTTTGATATTTGGCCATACCGAATATTCGGCAGGCCGAATAATTTCATATTCGGCCAAGCTGAATATTCGGCTCAACCGAATAGTTTAATATTCGGCCTAACCGAATATTCGGTAACATGGCCGAATAGGCCGAATACCGAATAGATACCGAATATTCGGTGCATCCCTAGTCAAGATAGCAATGATGATGTGACAATTTTTTTTATTTTATTAACAAATGGTAGTTAAAATGGTATAAGTTAAAATAACTAAGAAATTACAAATTTTATACAATGCCAGAATCCCACAAGTTTCATTTAGAAAAAAAAAATCTCCATGATCTAACAAGTAAAACAGCTAGAATTTATTCTTTTATGGGCAAAACTTACTGAATTATGATTCTTATAATTTTATGCATTCTTAATGTTTTAGTTATCATAAATGGAAAAACTTTTTAATACGAAAAAAAAAAACACTAAAAATATTAGAAATGCAAAGTATCATAAGGGCAATTCCACATAATTTGGGAACTGGAGAACTGTAATATTAAAAATAAAAGTAAACAAAACAATTCAATTTAATTTTGTTAATGCTGTACTGTAGACTCTCTCAAATCTGCAATCCTAAAATCTATAAATCTTTAAAATCCCAACATGATTTACAGATGTAAACAGTGAAACATTCAGTTCAGGTATAAGATCAAAATTAACATTTTTAGCTTTATATTAATTCCATGTATATTTTATTTTGTAATTTTTTTCTAATATTACTGAATTTATGTTTTTTTCATGAAAGAAGAAAAAATTATTTCTGAAAGAATTCAAGATATTGCTGATATCACTAGGAATCACAATTTTCTTACCAAATATATTTATACAGGGTGATTCAGCTCGTCGGTGACAAACTTTAAGGATCGATAGAACACACCTAGACGAACATTTTTGAATAGGGAATGTAGGGTCCCTGACGCGATGGTAAGGCGCTAGGCGCTTTCGAAAATTTGGGTGCCGAAATTCGAAACGTCATAAAAACTAGGGAAATGGTTAGATTTTCTTGCTTGTTGCGTCGAAATGATTCTGTTTGTTTAGACTTTCTTCAGTACCAATTTGATAAGCGTATCTCTTAAAACATGGATAGGGGGCGCTGCAGACTTTGGAGAGCTAGACAACAACTTTAAGCCCGTTATTTTGATAATTTAACACATGCTCGCCAAAGTTTATACTCTAACTTAAAGTTTGAACCCAAAAGTAGAGCCCTGCAAAAAGTGTAAGAGCCGGAATAAAATGTCAAAGTACAGGGTGGTCGAAACTCGAAGGCTCCTAAGAGATAAACAAACAGATTTCTTGACTTATGGCATGCATTTTCATGATTCTGTTTGCTGGGGCTCTCTGAAACTCAGTTGAACGGTACAAAAAGAAACATCGATAGGGGGCGCTTTGGGCAAAAAACATAATTCGTTGACATTTCGGACGCTAACTGGAAACGGGGCGCTACGATCAGTTAGTAATAATGAAAACACATTTTCTACCTCTGCTCAACACTTCTGAATAAATTTAGACCAAAAACATCAATGATACTAGAAATTTATTTACAAAAAATAACACTACAGAAGATGCTCGAAATTTCGACCTTGGGCCATGATGCAGGCTTCGCACCTCCGTCGCATTGAGGAGTGTGTGTTTCCAACAATGCCAGGAGTATCTCTGATCAGCGATTGTCAGCCATTTTTCTTCCTTAACACTCTAAAATACATAATTCTAATTATATATATCGTAATATTGTAAAATGGCATGGCTTACTATCTTATGTTTTATTCCAACTTCCTTTCTTTCCTTTGCCGGCATTTTCCATCTTCCATCTTCCGTATCCACTTTTGTTTACACGTTCAAATCAATCGCTTATCTTTTCCGTGGGTACGTTCATTCTGGTTTTATCGCTCCGTTCGATCTCAATCCGCAAGCATCGCGGATCGCATCTCGCAAGTGGCGGTCTTGCATTTCTTCCGTCGCAAGTCGGGAGCTCGCTTACTCAACTCGGAGGGGCGTATCCAGTTTCGGATTGCCGCTGCTATTTAAACCAGCGGAGATAGATTGTGCGGTGGATTTTGAAGCGATGTTATGTTTCAAGATAGTTGACGTTAATGTCAATATGATATAGTTTCAGAAATGTTTTTTTTTAATTCGTCCAGTTTTTAAAGTTTTAATGTTAACGTCTAGTTGCTTAGTCATGTCAAACCCATTGCTGGACATTTGATTGTGAAGAATGGTGTATCAACTTCGCCCGTGTTTCATTTTACCAGCGGTCATAGTCCATTTGTGTTGTTAATTACGTCTTCATACTCATTTATTAGTGGACATTATTTTCTTCAGTTTTTTGTTAAAACTTTTCCATCGAAATAGTTGGTGTGCCATATCATGGGAATCCTTTCAGTACGTCAATAGCTGTCGTCCATAAGTGAGTCTGTTTTGCTTTTTCATTGCTATCCTAGTATTGTTATATGCCATGCCATGCCATTCAATAAGTAATATTATTTCAATACATAGAATGATTTTAAGTTAAATATGGAGTTGAACTCATTTTTCTGTTTACATTTTACCAGTTATATTTTCATCTGAGTTTATACATATTTTCATTTAAACTTGAATATTATTTCATGACTTAGAATAATTTTACCTGAACTTGTTTCCGTTCACAATTATGCCTGTTATATTTTTCACCTGGACTTATATATGTTTTGATTTAAACTTACATTTATTTTTCGTCAATAAACGTTAGCCTGATTTTACTGAAAAACAGTTTCTTTAATGTCTTATATTACACTGTCACAACGTCACCAATTACTTACTCTTTTAGGTCACCGTAATTACACTGTTATAAGCTGCTAAATTTTACTCTGTTTTAGACGGTTCTTGTTACAGAACCGATCAGCCCTGCAGCTGCCACAATGCGCGCCACAAGTTCTTCAGCACGGCTGACAGGTGTATGGTATACCTCGGCCTTCAGGTAACCCCAAAGGAAGAAATCCAAGCAGGTGAGGTCTGGTGATCGGGCAGGCCAGTGAACTGGACCCCCACGCCCGATCCACCGCTGGCCATACCTTGCGTTTAGATGGAGACGCACGTCGTTCGTGTAATGGGCCGGAGCTCCATCGTGCTGGAACCACATCTGGCGACGCGAACCTTCGGGTACGTGCGCCTCCTCCAGAAGCTGCGGCAGCACTTGATCCAGGAAAATCAGGTAATTTCCACCTGTCAGCCGTTCAGGTAACAAATAAGGGCCAATGAGGCAATCCCCCAGAATGCCGGCCCACACATTTACTGAGAAACGCTCCTGGGCTGCTCGGCTTCTGGTTTCATGTGGATTTTCATCACACCACACATGACTGTTGTGGGCGTTCCACATTCCCTCCCGGCTGAAGGTGGACTCGTCCGTAAACAAAATGCTGTTTACAAAACGGGGATCCCTGGATCTCATCGCCAAGTACCATCTTGAGAATTCCACTCGAGGGCCAAAATCCTGCTCTCTGAGCAACTGCACCCGCTGGATGTGGTAGGGGTGCAGATTCCGGGAACGTAAGATGCGCCACGCAGTTGCTTGCGAAATGCCAACATGTCTGGCGATATCTCTCGTGCTAAGACCTGGGTTGTCCTCAACCAGGTTAAGCACAGCCTCTTCGTTGTCGGGGGTGCTCACTGATCGCTCCCGTTCAGGCCTGCCTCCGTCGAAAGATCCCGTTGTGGACAACCTCTGGTGTACTCGAGCGAAGAAGGCATGGCAGGGGATTTGCCTGTTGGGGTAACGCTCGGCGTACAACCGCTGAGCGGCTCGTCCATTACAACCAGCAGCGCCATACGCCAAATGCATGTCAGCCAATTCAGAGTTTGTGTACCGTTCCATCCTACTACCGATCTGCAGACAAGTAACCCGAAGCTTAAGTAGGTACCGCACGTTCAAAAGACGTGTCTGCGCATACAACTACGTCATCTCGCGTTGTCGTCTACGCATTACGTATCTTTTGCATATCGATATGGTACGATATCTTTTGCATAAATCAGCAAAAAGCACCTTATGTAAATTTTATTGCGCGCATTGTGCATGATTGAAACCAGCTATGTTTGTTAAAAAAAACAAACAAACTGCAGTTTTAATAGCTTCTTATGATAAGTAAATTACTCTCTTGTTTTGTTTCTAACTGATCGTAGCGCCCCGTTTCCAGTTAGCGTCCGAAATGTCAACGAATTATGTTTTTTGCCCAAAGCGCCCCCTATCGATGTTTCTTTTTGTACCGTTCAACTGAGTTTCAGAGAGCCCCAGCAAACAGAATCATGAAAATGCATGCCATAAGTCAAGAAATCTGTTTGTTTATCTCTTAGGAGCCTTCGAGTTTCGACCACCCTGTACTTTGACATTTTATTCCGGCTCTTACGCTTTTTGCAGGGCTCTACTTTTGGGTTCAAACTTTAAGTTAGAGTATAAACTTTGGCGAGCATGTGTTAAATTATCAAAATAGCGGGCTTAAAGTTGTTGTCTAGCTCTCCAAAGTCTGCAGCGCCCCCTATCCATGTTTTAAGAGATACGCTTATCAAATTGGTACTGAAGAAAGTCTAAACAAACAGAATCATTTCGACGCAACAAGCAAGAAAATCTAACCATTTCCCTAGTTTTTATGACGTTTCGAATTTCGGCACCCAAATTTTCGAAAGCGCCTAGCGCCTTACCATCGCGTCAGGGACCCTACATTCCCTATTCAAAAATGTTCGTCTAGGTGTGCTCTATCGATCCTTAAAGTTTGTCACCGACGAGCTGAATCACCCTGTATATTAATCAAGCTTTTTTGGTTATAAAGTCTGGCTAAACCTGAAATAAAATTTCCTTATTTTATAATTTTGATCAGAACTAATTATGTACTTGCAATTTTCAATGAATAATTTAGGAAAAATACATTTAGTCTTTATAATAAATATTTAATCATACAATATTGTTTATTAGCTTGGTCTTTGCTTTTACATTTTAAAAATTACCTAATCTTTTTTAAATTTTAGTTTATTACTTATTTTAATGTTTTGTGATATTGTTAGCATTCATTTAGTTGTTAAAATGCTTTTCATAGATATCTGTGACACAGTAAGAAATTAAAAACATCAATAGAACTTTGCATTTTGATTGTATTATTAATTGAATTCATTAATTTAAATTATTAATTAAATTAATTTTGATTCCATTATTAATTAAATTCAAATCACTGTCAAAAAATGTAAATAGGACAATGACCAGAAATCCACACAACCTCTGGTCCCCAGTTGGGCAGATTTGAGAAAGTCTACTGTACATCAATTATAGCTTATAATATATTATAATCTGGCAGTATTTGGTTATTTAGAATATCTGGAAATGTAATGTGAATCACACTCAGAATATTGATTGATATAATACAGGGATCATTCTAGAAATTAAAAAGGGCAGGGCGCATATTACAGAAAAAGGGCAATTTTGTCAAAAAGGGCACATTATTTCATAAAAAGGGCATATTTACAATAAATACATTTTGTATTGGAAAACCCATTAATATTACTTTTATATCATCTTTAAAATAGTATGCTTTCAACTCATTAGTAATATTTAGAAAATCTATACATTTTACAATAATTAATAAATGAATTTTGATGAAATTCTGTGTTTTAGTCCTTGAGATATAGCTGTCATAGAAATCTGGGAAAATGCTTTATAGTGGCGCCATCTGTTCGCCAATTTACACCAAAATTTAATCGGTATCTATTTATCTAATGCTCTAACAGAACATGAAATTTGATGAAATGCTGTGCATTTTTTCTAGAGATATAGCTATCGCGGATTTCGGAAAAAAATGCGTCATAGTGGCGCCCTCTGTTCGGCAATTTACACTAAAACTTAATCAGTCTATTTATTTGAAGCTCTAACAGAATATGAAGTTTGATGAAATTCTGTGCATTAGTTCTGGAGATATAACTATCGCGGACATCGGAAAAAATGCGGCACGGTGGCGCCATCTGTTCGGCAATTTACACCAAAACTTAATCTGAGTCTAATCTGTCAAGGTTTAACATAATTTTAAGTTTAATGAAATGCCATGCATTAGTTCTTGAGATATAACTATCGGAGATATTGCGGCATAGCAGCGCCACCTGTTCAGCGATTTACAACAAAATGTAATTGGCATCTATGCATGTCAAGGTTTAGCAGAATATGAAGTTTGATGAAATTCCTATATTATCAATAAATTATCAATCAATTATAAATTCTGTTCTTGAGGTACGATTCTCGCGGAAATCGGGAAAAATGCGGCACAATAGCGCCATCTGATCAGCAATGTACACCAAAACTTAATCAGGCTCTGTTTATTTCAAGGTCTAACATAGCATTAAGTTGGATGAAATTCCATGTGTTAGTTCTTGAGATATAACTAAAGGAGATAATGCGCCATAGCAGCGCTACCTGTTCGGCGATTTACACCAAAACATAATCGGCATTTATGATGAGAGTTTCGGTGATTTAACAATTTAAAATATAAACTCTCAATCATTTATTGCAACAATGAGATCCTCCTGACCCAATGAGATATGTGAAGATGTAGAGTGACCATCAGATTCAATAAATACAAACTTGTAAAACTCAACAAATTTATTATAAACACGACTAACAGAATATAATATATTGATATAAAGTTAACTGACTGGGAAATATCTTTATCAATACATGACTGAGAAATATACGAATAAATTAATCAAGCTTTAGATAATTAAATAGCTTCGGCAGTAACTACGTAGTGAAATACGAATTAAAACTAAATTTCCTACTATAGTGTGAATACTGCCTACGTGCAAAGCTATTACTCAATTCATCTAACTATGCTTAATTATAAACAAGAAAAACCATAAATATTTAAACACCTGCCGCTAACCGAGAGACCAGCTCCCGCGGCAAAGAACAGCTGATGCGAGGTTACGTCATGGCGCGGATACTACGAGACTGAGAGAGTAAGAGTGAAGAGAATGAGCAGGTGAAAACTACCTGCTTATAAAAGCACGCGAACTAGGGGAAACAAGGGAGGTTTGACCATAGGGGAGGTTTGACCCACCCTATACTTTTCATATTTAAAAATTTGTTTAGCTGATAAGCACCAGATGGCAGCATGGTAGCAAGCAGAATAACACATTTTTTTTGCCTGTTAGCCATTTGCAGGAAGAATAAAGGAGGAATCACATGTGATATCATTTTCTGGAAGAAATTTTTTTGTTGTTGTTGCAAGCTGTTCTCTCCTGTGCCATCAGTCATTAACATATATAAAAGTAAGTTGAATTGTTTGTGTACTTAGATTAATGTACTAAAAGGCAGTATACTAATATTTTATTTTTACTTTTTATTTTAATGTGTTTTTTACATTTTTTTCCAAAATGGCTATTAAGGGAGGTTTGACCCATGTCAATTCTGGGAGGTTTGGCCCGGGTCAAACCTCCCTATTTTGTTTAATTTGATGTTTTAACACATTTAAACTGTACTATAGAGAATTTCTAATAGAAATATTGTTCTTAATCAAATCAAATGTTCTTAATTCAAATCAAATAAACATTGTTCTTAATTCCAAATATACTGAATATAATAAAATTCAATTGAAACACTTCTTGTTTATGCATTACTTTTATAAGTTTAAATATAAGTGAAATCTGCTCTTTTTTTTTTTTTTTTTTTTTTTTTTTTTTTTTTTTGCTTTGTTAGGAACAACCCATGCTTTAAATTCTTCATTTACAAGTTACCTTGTAACTTTTATTTTATATTTATATTATGAAAATTCAATAAAGTTAAACAAGAAAATGTGTCAGGTAGGGGTAAAATAAGCAGATTTTAAAAAATAAATACATAAAGATTTGTAATTTTTGCAATTATTTTGCCAAATGAATATGCTACAGGTATCACATCATTTTTCAACAAATAACAGAATATTTGCTGCTATATTATTATTCTTAACATTTAGCTTACGGGAAACTAAATTTTAAAAAGCGCCTTGATTACGGGAAAAGACTGACCGGTTCTTTCCCCTTTCTTAGTGATTATCACCGCAGGGGATTAGAGGGTAACTGCAATCATTTGAACATCTGCTAATCATTTGGGGGGTCGTGAGAGAGTTAGGGAACTTCGTTTCCCTAAATGAAAGTTGTTACCTGGCTTTGGTTTGTAGATAAGGTTTCAATGGTATATGCGATAATAGTAATATTTTTCTGTGAAGTCAGTGTCATTAAATAAATCATATTATATCAGTGGTAATTAGCAGCAAAGTCTTCCTAAGGAAATCTTTTAAAAATAATTAGGAAAATTGATGAATGCTCATACAATGTTTTAACAACAACTGGTTCCTCGAAAGTTATAATATAAAATAAAATGTTTGTTATGAGCTAAATAATTTAAATTGTATGGCAATACATTATTTAAAAATGCGTTTCGCATAAGTAAATGGTGCAAAATTAATTTTCTTACGTATTATTGTTAATATTCTTATAACAATTTACATTGAAAAAAAAATTGAGGGAAGAAAAATTTAGAAATTATACATAGAAAATTGCTAAACATTATAATAACATATAATAAAGTTATATCTAATGGAATCCTTTTTATCAGTATGGTCTTTATCTCAACTATCTCTACAACCGCTATTTAAAAATAGTACTATAATTTAATCCATAAATTAATAAGTCGAATATTACTCGTAAGAAATATTGACTGATATCTGAATATGAAATATATATAAATATATTAACACTGCAGAGAGAGAAATTTTCCGGTGAAATTAAAAAAAAAAAAAAAATTGTTTAAAAAACCGACATTTAAAAAGTGTGAAAGGAAAGAAAAAAAAAAAAACTTCATTTAAAAATTGTGAATTTTATGTGAATTGAGAGGAGTTGGAAAGGATTAGGAGCTAGTCACAAATATTTTATTATAATCATAATTCTCAGAACCCATCTTTTTCATAAATTCATAAACATCCGTAGAAATCTAACTTTGTGTAAAGTCATGTTATTTATGTGTGTACAAAAGAATCGGCTGTGCCTCACCCTATCTTCACACAATGAAAATGACATAATACGATATATTCAAAATAAGCTAACGAAATGTCAAGGAACAAAGAAGAGAGACAATTGTAAAAGGAGAGGACTTTCTCAGATCAATGGGTCAATTTATTTCATCAAGCATATAACTGGTAATGATCTAAATGCGTAGATGTTGTCTATGAGAAAATATCAGTGTACATATTTAAAACTCTTCATTTTTATCTCAAACCTTTCTAATCTAAATTAATTGCAAGCGTTCAAGACATGCAAAAAAAAAAAAAAAAAATGTAAATTGGTTATTGTTTTGACGCATTCACGATTTCATTTTAAGCCTAGAAGAAATTTCAAGGCATAGTTTATTAAAAACAAAGAGATCGAATGGCATGTTCATTTTTCTGGAAAAAGGAAAATTTTGAAAAGATGTTGCAAAAGTTAGATTTTAAGTTGAATTTTGAAATACCAAAAAAAAAAAAGAAAAACGTTAATTTCTTCAATTTAAGCAAAATCCAAATCTGTATGAGCGTACAAAGAATATAGAATTATTTCGTCAAATTAAGCGAGTGTACCGAAAAAAATTTGAGTGTATTTAAACTCAATTTATGAGCGTATTTAAAATTTTATTATTGTTATATTTTTTATGATTTTCTTACGTCATAAAAGTTTCTAACGATTAAAACATAGTTTTTTTTTCCCTTGAGCAATTTAAGAATTATAATTGTATAAATTGGGCAGAAACCTCAAGTTAGTGATGTTATTCTACCTCACTTGATCAAAATTGTTAAAAATAAAATATTTTAAAGTTGTCTATTTTTAACCGACTTCAAGGAGTAGGTTATGATTTCGACCTGTATGTATTTCTTGTTCACTCATAAATTCTTTAAATATAAATCGAATTTGATAATTCTTTTTTTTTTTTTTTTTTGAAAGTATAAGATACCCATGTGGTCCCACTTTAATTTTATTAAATTATAATTATTAGAATTTTTTTAGATAAAATAATGTAGATTTAATATATAAAAAAATAATGATTTGGCGCAAATCATCTTTCATTGTTGAAACCGTTTTGAGATCATAAGCATATTAAAACTATGCATTCATATGCGTTAACGCCATTTTGTCGCCAAGCTTGATTCTTATTTTGAAATCGGTTACTATTTTTTAAAGCATATTTATATTATATTATATTATATTACATTATATTTATTTATTTTACTGAATTTCTAAACTAACCACTGCAGCAGTTTTCATGAAATTTAAACAAAACCAATTTGAGTGTATCCTCTTTCAAAGGCACACGAATCGGTCGCATAATTTTGAATTAATCGGTGAATATATATAAAAAAATGACCTTGAGAACTTCTTTTTTTTAAGTGTGTGTGTTGATAGTTAAGAAATAACTAAGGAATTAATACATCAATTATTGTGGTTTGCATAAATAAATATATTTGAATTAGATTGTAAAAAAAAAAAATGTTTGCGAATAATGCTACAATTCGACTAATTGTCAATTATCTGAAACAGACAATGTACAATCCCATACGCAGGGGATAATACAGGATTAATGAGTTCAGTTTGAACATAAAATTCATCTATTTTCCAATGTGAAACCTTATGACATATTTTCAGAAAAATTTGTAAAGTGACATCACAAAGGCAAGAATGATTTTTGAACCGATTAATAATACAATACGATTTTCCATTATTAGGATGAGCGAAGCGAATCCTCTACTAGTCCACTCAAATTACAATTTGTCGTACGCTTTACAAAAAAACTATTCAATATTTTAACTTCAAATTAAACACAAAAATAAATTATGATCTGTAGATTTGCAGAATATAATTTTTTTTTACAGTAAAACGTTAAAAAAATTATTATTTTAATTAATTTATTTCACATGCATTTCCAATACGGACGCATTTTAGCAAATAAATAAAAAATGAAACGCGTATATTTTCAGGGAAAAAAAGTTTAAATCATGGAGTAAATAATTATAGATAGAATCATGATTAATTTATTAAATAAAACATGTTTTCATTATCCCGCAAAATCGTTTGCACAGATGACACTTAAACATTTTAAAAGAATTGTATTATGGATTTTTTTTTTTTTTTTTTTTTTTTTTTTGTAAACTGGCAACAAAATAATTGTAAACAAATAAAATTAATTCTTAAATTTGTTATATAAATGAAAAATTAAAAGATCTGCGGGAAGTTGTTGGTTCAAGCTCTTTATAAATATTTTTGCGAAGGTCGTATTGTGGCTAAATAATATCGACTCATTAATCAGAAGGATTTTATAGAAAAATAAGACTTTAATAAGTTCGCAAACACAACAATAATAATTCGTGAAAACGTCACTGCGAGAATGAGAAAGCGCTTCGTTAAAAGGTAATTCCATTAATTGAGTTGCCATTCGCAGAAAGTAAAAAGTTCTCCCACGCGGAGAGAATTACAGCAATTCTCATACGCTAACATGTATAAAAACGAAGAAATTAAAATGTTTTACAGTTAAAAATTCATAGTATCAACGAAAGCAGATTTCAAATGTTTTTTCCATAAAATAGGATTTTGAAGAAGTAACTTTCTTCAAGCTTTCTTCAAATATATTATTCTAAAATAGCTATCAAAGATTATCGGATGTTGATTACAAAGATTGGAAACATGCATATTTCAAACAATTAAAAAACAGCAGTGGCTACTTGAAATTGTAAAAATATCTTTAAAAGAGCTTTTAGTTGAAAAAAAAAAAATTAAAGTTTGCTTCGAAAATATCTTATTATGCCAGTTTTACATCATAAATAAAAAATTAAAATGCGCCAAAACATAAAATAACGTTTTTGTTTAATAAAGATGCAAAAATAATAATAATAATAAAAAATTGTTACTTTCAAATATCTGTTTTATAAAATAATGCTTCGCGAATCCAAACAAAGCATGGCTTTTGCTAGTTTGATAAATAGATTATTTATCAATTTACTATTTTTGTCACGTGACAACAAATTACCACCTTTCCCGTACAGTCGTGTCTGGAAATTCAGTTCAAAAGGCCATCTTTGTCACCATTTTTTAATGCTTTTGAATTTCTTAAAAAACTGAAAACGTGAATTGAAACAAAAATGAATTCGGAAGTTCCTCAGAAACTAGTTTCTTTGGATTTGAGAAGAATCTCAAGTTTTGTAAGCCCCCCCCCCCCCTTCCACGGGCACACGCCATTTTTCCCCGTACAAAGAAAAAAAACTAATTTTTATTTGCATTAATTATGCTGTTTCAAAATATTGCCAAATACACTGCTTTTTTCTATTTAAGTATTAATAATTATAAAAAATTGACTTTTCCAGTTCAGTATACAAAATTCAGTACTTAATGTATCTAGAGTGTTAGTAAGAAAGAAATAATAATACTACATTTAACATTCTAAGGAAAAAGATGTAACCAAATTTAGCAATACTAAATTTTTAAAACTATTTGCTAAAAATAAATTAATTATCATGCCAAACGCGCCACTATTATATTTGCATACAAGAATTATCTTCAGTTAATTTCCAGCAACTGAGGTAGAAAGAGCATTATGTCGTCTGCATAAGCATTTTTTCCCTACAAAGTAATCTTCCCCGTGTTTCTATATGATAACTAATATCTTCCCGACATAATTTCCCTTCTTCGATACGCAGTCGGAACCCCATTGAGCGTAACGGTCTTAATGATTTACTGCACAGCATGTTTGAGGGGTGAAAATCTTTGGGATGACGATAATCCCAGCCCCGTGTTTTTCAACATGCTTTTTCTTGGGATTACGGTAATCCCCCCGTAAGCTAAAGGTTAAGAGTCATTTTAAAATTTTGGATTATATGACTTGGTTGTAATGATGAGAACAATTTTGGTTGTAATGTAAATAAAAACATATTTTCAGCTTATTTATCCATTGTAAACCATGAAATATTTATTCAAGATAGACTTTCTGCATTTTTTATTACAAAATAATATAATTTTTCTTTTTCTCACTTGCATATACAGAAAAAAAATATATAAGTAAAAAAAAGGGATAAAATAGTTTTATTGTTCAAATTGTCCTTGAAATGTTCAAAGCAAGGTTGATTTGCATGTTCTGTGTAATTTTTTGTAGCTTTAAATGAAATATTTTTAACAAACTAAGTATACAAATAAAAAGGGCTTTTTTTATAACTATTTTATCCCCCTGACTCTAACCATTTTTCTACTATTTTTTTTTTTCTAAAATGAACATAGTATAATAATTTCCTTATGGTTATTAAAATATGAGTTAACTTTTTCAGATGCCTTTTCTATGGAATTCAGAAAATAAAAGACGGAAGATATTTCCAACTAAAATGAAAACTGCTGTTTTATTAGTCGCTGAAAAGGATAAAAGTGTAAGAGCTGTGGCTACTGAGTATGGAATTGACAGAAAAACTCTAGGTAGATATGTAGAGAAATATAAAAAAGCTGAAGATGGAAATATAGAATTTAAGGCAAACCACATTTCTTGCCAAGTGTTTTCTGATAAAGAAGAGCATGTGCTTAAAGAATATTTGCTACATGCTTCAAAGTTAAATTATGGTTTAACACCAAAAGCAACACGAAACTTGGCATATCAGTATGCTGTAGCAAATAAGAAAAAAATCCCTAAAAATTGGTCAGTAAACAAAACTGCAAGTTATGATTGGTTAAAGGGTTATTTGCACAGGAATGCAGATTTGTCATTACGGCGGCCCGAATCAACTAGTTTGTCCAGAGCCACTGCTTTCAATAAAACAACGATTGGTGAGTTTTTTAATAATTTGCGCTGCATCCTTGAAAAAAAGAAATTTGGTCCAGAAGCAATATTTAACATTGATGAGACAGGAATCACTACTGTACACAAACCCGGAAAAATTATTGCTATGAAAGGAGAGAAGCAAGTATCTCAAGTCACTTCTGCAGAACGTGGAATTTTAGTCACAATGTGCTGTGGTATCTCTGCAATTGGAACATCAATTCCACCATTTTTAGTATTTCCACGAGTTCACGTAAAAGAAATAATGACAAGGGGTGGACCTCCAGGAATGCAAGCTGCCGCTCATTCCAGTGGATGGATGACAGCAGAGAACTTTCAGTTATACCTCCATCATTTTATAAAATATAGCAAATGCAACAAAAATAACGAGGTATTGATTATTCTCGACAACCATGAGTCACACATATCTGTTGAGGGTTTGCAGCTTTGTAAAGATAATGGGATAACTTTGCTAACTTTACCACCCCATACAAGTCATAAGTTGCAGCCACTGATAGGTCTGTTTTTAGTCCCTTCAAGATATTTTATAATTCTGCTGCCAGTGATTTTATGGTCACGAATCCAGGTAAACCTATCACAATATACGACATTCCAGATTTGGTTCGCAGATCATTTTCAAAGGCTTTTACTCCTGAAAACATACAAAGTGGATTTGCATGTACTGGAATCTGATGGCCATTCAATTCAGATATTTTTCCTGAATCTGATTTTTTTGCTTCTAATGTGACAGACACACCAAATCCGGATGTTACACGTATGCCTTCAGCTACATCTTCTAATCCATCTACCAGTGTATTGAATCTACCATCGACATCTGCAAGTTTCACAAATCTTTCTTTTTCCTCCAATTCTAGTATTCCATCTACAAGTTCAATGAATTCACATTTTCCAGTGCAATTAGTAACACCTGAGCAGCTTCGTTCATTTCCTAAAGCAGGACCTAGAAAAGGCAGGGGTGGTAGAAATCGTACAAAGTCAAGGATTTTGACAGATACCCCTGTGAAAGCAGAAATCGAGAAAAAGCACAACTTGAAAAAAAATAAAGAAAACTTCGCAAAATAATAAGAAGGTTAAGAAGCAAACAAAAAAGCGAATATTAGATTTGTCTTCAGACAGTGAAACTGAGCTAGAAAACTTTCATCTTTCAAGTGATGAAGATGCAGTTGATGATTTTGAAGATTCTCGAACCAACATTGAAATTGGAGATTTTGTTTTGGCAAAATTTACAACCAAATCTAGTTTACTGCATTATATTGGTCGTGTCATTGAAGAAAATGGCAATGATTTTTCGATTAATTTTCTGAAAAGGTCTGATGCATGTAGTTTCTGTTTTATTTACCCTGAAAAAGAAGATATTGCCACAGTATCAAGAAGCGATCTCACTAAGCTACCTCATCCTATGATTAGTGGAGGCACTGAAAGAGTTGCATTGAAAATGAAATTTAACTGTGATTTTTCAAAATATCAGAATCTTTACTGATTGTATCTAAATTCCTTTAATGATTTTTGTCCAGATTACTTGCTGTTTCGAATCATAAAATAAATATTTGTTGATTTCTATTCATAATTATTGCCTGTAGTTTGTAATAGTATATTTTGAACATTTAATTATTGCTGTGCAATTTTTAATAACACCCCATTCCTGTGGTGGGTCAAACCTCCCTCACGGTGGGTCAAACCTCCCTTAAGTAGGGAGGTTTGACCCGGTTTTTGAGATCTTGAAAAATCATTAATCAGAAAGATAGTTTATAATTTAAATAGAAAAAAATAGTTTAAAATGATGTCAAACATTATAAGCTATCAAATGATGTCAAAATGGAAATTTTATTATGTTAAAAAAAAAATAGAAAAATGTTTTTGTAAAAAGTGGGGCAAACCTCCCATGTTTCCCCTACTTACTGGTAATCGTCCGCTGGCCAGACGGCGACACCTGATTAGTTCAAGCGGCGATTACGTAATGCTCCACCTCTCCTGCTGTTTTTGCATATTCCTCGGTTACGATTAACCACACATCTCCGCGATCTTATCAGCGGAAAGTAAAACCACCCACGTAACTTGAAACTGGTAAATAAACATTTAACTATTAGGTTACTTTTAATTCGTTTACTTAATAAACTTATTTAAACTTTTATATAACTTTAATTTATTTTATATTTACTTTAATTACCAAACTCTAACTCTTTAATTAAATATAAATATACTCAGTCATGACATGAATTAGGATTTACAAAAGTATGATCTTTAACAAGTGAAGATATCTTGATACATAAATATGAAGTGGAGAAATTTCCATGAAGTTCCACTGCTTGCAAGGGAACAATGATGAAATTCCTATATTATCAATCAATTATAAATTCTGTTCTTGAGGTACGATTCTCGCGGAAATCGGGAAAAATGCGGCACAATAGCGCCATCTGATCGGCAATGTACACCAAAACTTAATCAGGCTCTGTTTATTTCAAGGTCTAACATAGCATTAAGTTAGATGAAATTCCATATGTTAGTTCTTGAGATATAACTAAAGGAGATAATGCGCCATAGCAGCGCTACCTGTTCGGCGATTTACACCAAAACATAATCGGCATTTATCTATGTTAAGGTTTAGCAGAATATGAAGTTTGATGAAATTCCGTATATTAGTTCTGGAGGTACAGTTATCGCGGAAATCGGGGGAAATGCGGCTTAGCAGCGCTACCTGTTGAGCGATTTACACCAAAAAATAATCAACATCAATGTATATCAAAGTATAACTAAATCTGAAGTTTTATTGAATTCCATATATCAATTCAAGAAAATGTGTCACAGATAGATATTTTCTAAAAATACTCAAATATTTTCCAAGACTCTCTAAAACATATACATCCATCGAAAACTAAAATTCGAATTTTTTCACAAATTTAATACTTTTTTCTAAAAATAATAGAAACTTAAACGAACAAAAGGGAGGAATATGACGTTTGCTCTCTTCATTAAGAAGTCATTTTATCCCAATATTTCTCTTGAAAAATAATTATGAGACTGATATGGCCCGAGAAATTCAGACCCGCACTGTATCTGCAAAAAATGGATAAATGTCGACCAATGCCTGGCCCTAATCAAATAATAATAAATCGACCGGCGGGTCGTATGGGCAGCGTCGTGCGAAAAGAAAGCTGCGTCCAGGGCAAAATTTCAATTTGGCGTCCCCCACTTCATCTTTTTGTGACAGGTGTCACAAAATTGAAAAGTGTGGAAACACAAATTCTATTGAATACACATAATACATTTATCTTACAACTTTAAAATGCTTAATTTTAACAATAAAACAATATAAGATAAAATTTTCGAGCAAAGGGTATCTAGAAAACAGATGCGAAATAAATGCATCTACTACAGTATAACAACCAGCGCCGTGCAAAATGGGGGGCAAAGAGGACGGATGCTGAAATTTAGAGGGTGCCACATTTATATTACCAACGTCATTTTTGGCCTGTCACAAGAAAAAGTTGGGGGAAGGGGGCGTCAAATTTTTATTTTGCCCTGGGCACAATTTTCTCTTCGCAAGCCCCTGATAACAGCTTGTGTGTGTGCGTGATAACCATGTGTAATTCCTTAAGAATGAGAATATGCAATTATGAGAACGTATGTTTTTGTCAAAAAAACAACTCTGCAATATGTACATCCCCCCCCCTTTTTTGCAAGAAAAGAAGAAACAAATTCAGGTTGGTAGAATAAATTTGACGTCCCCCACATTTCGCGCCCGGGGCGACCTGGCCCTGCGTATGGGCCTGAATTTGGTCTGACAAAATTAGGATCAATTTTCAAATGGATCAGGCCGGCAGAGTTGGAATAATATTTTTAATGGGTGGATTGCCCCCAAAATAAGATTTGTCAGCTGGCAGACGAAAAAATTATTTGGGCCGGGCGGACCAATTTAAAAATTTAACCCTCTCATGCATTAATTATTTTTCATTATTGACAAAATATCATTTTTTGAGATAAATGAAAACCCATTATAAGATAATTTTGTTATTGCACTATATGCTAGCTATTATCTATCAACAAATCGGATCTCTATAAATGAATACTCAAAAGTTTTTTGCTTAATAATGCAATAATTATCTGTCCTCATATGAGGCCCGTATGCATGAGAGGGTTAAATTAAACGGAGGATAAAATATGAACTATTTTAAATGGATTTGACGTTCACGAGAATAAGCAAAAATTTCTGTACAAGCTGATGCTAGTTTGAAAACATCATTATAAAAAGAAAAATATAAGATGTCTAACATAGCGATCGGACGGCACATCGTGTCTGATCTCGCGTTTAATTTATTCAATAGACACGGGCCAGGCCGGAATCATGTACTGCTTAATGTAATATCTATAGCAGAGTAATTACTTTAAAAATTGATAAGCTTTAACTGTCTTGAAGTCAATAATGAAAGAGTAAATAATGTACATCTTGTAAATTGAAAATAAAATGTCTACTTACAAGTCTGAAGGAGCTTTGTAAAATAATGACTTGAAAAGAAACACAACCTGTTTTAAAATCAACAGCAGCTTTATTAATATACCTTGAAGCATCTTGAAAGCATCTTGGAAACATAACAATAGTAACTTTAATTATGAATACTGTAAACATTGAAACAGGAACAAGCTAATAAACATGAGAAACTTTCTCATTTTATAATAGGTGACAACCAATCACCACTAGCCAGCACATGCTGGAACTATTTTGCATAAAACACATAAAGTTGAGTAACATTGAAAACACCTGTTGACAAATATTTTATATCTTGTGAGCAACCAACCAACCATAATTTTTACCTGAAAACTAGTCAAATCAAAATGTAAACAAAAGGGATATCTGCATGCTGTTGAAGGTTAGTGATTAGTTTTGTTAGTAGGTTAGTAGTTTTAATTAGTGAAACAATAAAAAGGTACCTTAATGAATAAATTATAGACTTAACATAAAAAATGAAAACTTAATATACTTAATGAAAAATGATGGAAAAAACTTAATAAAAATGTGGTTCTTCCACAAATCAGGCTGTCAGTTATTCACACGATAGTGTAGCTGGTCAATATATTTTGTAAAAATAATAATTGCAATAATAAATATCTGTCAACGGAATATTATTTGCGGGGAAAATGCCATTCGATTTAGTTTCCAAATGAGAACACGTGATACATTTTGCATTTTCGAACAAAATTTAATTCAGAAGTACGCCAAAAAAGTAACTCTTTGCTCTTTTCCTTTTTCTTTTATTGCAAACTATTTTTATTTATGAATTTGTATCTGAATGTTGAAAAATTCTGAGTTTAATTAATCATTAAAGATATTAAATTGTGTTTAAGAAAAAACGGGTTTTACTATAGAAATTGAGTTGGGCCTGACAGAACCTAAATTTACTTGACTTTGCAGGAGACAAGTCAGGCTTGTTCTCATTGATTTTGTCCGATATAGCTGGGCCCAGGGCGGTACGGGCCAATGTAACTTTCGTTGCTGCATGTTATGCATAGTCATTTAAGGGCAAGGTCGAATTGAAAACTGAGAAAATATAAGTGGGTCGGGCCGGTCAGAAATCTTTTCTTTTACATAGTGTCGAACCTACAAGAATTTGATCCGTGCAGATATCTTGCTTCCAAAGATTAGTTAACTTTGTTTTCTTTCCACACATTCTGTTTGTAAATTGAGAGTCAAACTATTATATTTTACTTACTCTGCAGATTCTTTTTACGTGAAATGCGCCACGTTGAAGAGAAGTGTTTGTTTATTGATGCGCAATATGAGTAATCATTGAATACTTGAGAATGAGAATGCAGTTTACGTATTATTTTATTCTGCGATGATTTAATTTAAAAGCACTCAAAAGGAGTTTAACATTTGAGCTGTGTTAGACTTTCGGAGGATTTTTTGTTATTGTTTACTCAGCTCTGCATATAATCGTTGTATTTATTTAACATAAATAATGTTTTAAATAAGCTATATAATGTAAGTCATTAGAACGATAGGGTGGTAAAAATTGAAATAAATTAATGCAAGGTGAAAATACTTGTATTATCTAAAAATCTTTAATCTCGTACTTTAATAAATATACAGAAGATCGATTTTAAATAAATTGTTTTTGCTTTCGTGTACTAACGTACAATCACTAAAATTAAGCTTACGGATATGTGTATTCTTAAAATTAAATATTTAGTTTACATTTCAATAGATTTTATTTTGCATTTTTTTTCTATTTTTTGCGGGGGTGAGGGGAGGAGGGCGCATTAAATAGCTAAGGTTGATCTCTACAAACGTCGCTTTTTATTTCTTCGATTCTGTTTGGATATTTATACATATATTAAATCTCTTTTATCGGATCAACGTAATATTAGCGAGCGGTTGTTTCTGCGTAGGTGCAGTAGGCAAAGATATACAAAACTTCAAAATAAATACATGAAAATAAAAAAGTAATAAACTTTTGCTTGTTTTTACATATTTTTAAAATAATAAAATGGATTTAAAACTTAAGAGGGAAGGAAGAATTCCCTTGCTCTCCTTCATAAGAAATAATAGATGGAACGAGGAAGAAAACAGGTAGTGAGCATGCAGTGCCGTGCAAAAGGAGGGAGGGGGTGATAGGGGCGGCTGCTACAGGCTCGGATGTTTAGGGGGCGCCAATTTATACTACCAACGTCACTTTTGGCGTGCTACAAGAAAATGTTAGAGGAGGGGGCGCCAAAATGAAACTTTGCCCCCGGGTGCAGTTTTCTGTTCGCATGCCCCTGTGAACACGCATTTGCCGAACATTCGGCATTGCGTTGTCTTGTAATTGTCTCAATGTATTCTCGGGTGGAGTGGGGATGGGAGAGCTAAAAATTAAGGAAAGGAAAACATCAAATTTTAATCAAAATATAAATTTCTTTAGACTATATCAATCATAAAATTGTAGGGCTCAGAAAAAAAAATAGTTACTAAATCCGATTAATGTTTGTATCAATATAATAACATTTATAATTTAATAAACTTTACTATGTGAAAAGTATTAAAACTTATGATATGAAATTTACATTATCGATTTTTCCCATAAAAATTCTGTTATTTTAGCACATTTCTTTCCTTATTTAATATATATTCATGTTCATTTTCTTTTTCCCACGATCTCTGATCTTTGTGTTTTCTTTTTAAAACTCATTCCCTAAGCAACTTATTTCTTTTTTAGAAAAACAGATTAATTTGAGTACAAAATAAAACTACAAATGATGTTTCTTGTTTTTTTAAAGACTTGGTATAAAAGGTATCACTGAGTCAAATGTCAGACCAAATGGTCATAATACTATTTCACAAGAGCAGGTGAAAAGTGAACAGGTGAAATGTTCAAGAGAACAAAGAGAGTGGGAGAAAAGTAGGGGGGAATTACTTCCGACGTAGCGTACTAGCGTTCAAAAAAAGAAAGATAGATAAGAATTTTTTGAATTGCAATACAAACAAGGCAGGACTGAATCCCAAAATAAAAAGAAGGGCGGACTTCTTCCATGGAAAGGGGCAAAAAGGGCGGCATTTTATCTGAAAGGGGCACAAGGGCGGGCCGCCCTTCCGAACCTCTCTAGAGTGATCCCTGGATATAATTAATTACAATTAAAACAATGTTGCTTTTGTATATATCATAACTTGAAAATATGCTTTATTCTACGAAATACTTCTTGTTTACTGTGCTGTGGTAAACAAAGCAAAATTCTACATCTTTGTTAACCCATAAAACTTGACTTCCTTTTTTTTGTAACGTGAGTCACAGTACCAAATTAGTATCTGTACACCATCTGCTTAACCAAAAACTTATTAGATTAATATTTTTAGTTTCTAACTGTGTCACAGAGAGGGTTGGAAAAAACCAGGTTTTTTTTTTCGAAAGAACCCCCCCCCCCAAAAAAAAACAGTTTTTTTTTGTTTAAACTGGGTTTTTTTTATAAACATACTTTTTTATTTAGATATACATGCATATTTATTGATAAAAATAGACATTGTTGGATTATAAGTAGTATAACTACATTTGAAAGTAATTTAAATTAATTAATTATAGTGAATATCATAGTAAATTTTTAAAAAAAATCATATTTTAAACAGCTATTATAGTAAACAGTCTTGTGTTCAAAGAATAAATTACTCTACACAATCAAACATTGATACTTTGAAAAAACTTATAAACAATCTTTTTATTACTAATAATAAACATTTGATGCAGTTTGATGACTATAATACTTTCTACAATTTAAAAAAAATAAATTTGAAATACTTCTTGGTTAAGTAGCAATTTGAAATCAACATTTTTGGTCATTAGATTCAGCAGATAACAGAGAAAAAAAAAACTAGATTGCATTATTAAAATGCTTTAATTAACACCAGATTTTCAAATACTCTCTTATTCAACTTCACATTTTAATTTTAATTCTTAAAGATAATTTTCCCAACAAAAAAAAAAATTCTATTACAGTTTGACCAAAATCTTAAAGACTGAGTTATGTAGCCCCATATTGAAAATCATTGTGCATGTTAGGATAGATTGCTTTAACCCTCTGGATCCCATACCGCCTGATATATTTTAATTCCTATATTTCAGTTCCCACCAGAAAATTAAAACAACAATATTTGCTTTAATCAATAACAGAACATTCCGTATTTAAATAAAACGAAATTAGCCATTGAATTTTTCTGGTGTGAAATGAACTACATAATTTCTAGAATGTGTTCTAGTATGGGAATTAAAGGGTTAAAAAATCTGCCTTTTTTTCTTTTTTTAAATGAAAATATTTTACACTAAATATTGCATGTTTTTGATCAAGTCACATGTTTCAAGTTTTTCTTTAGAACAATAGAGTTGATCACCAATGTATACCGATTTTTGTCCTTTATATAAAAAAATGACCTAGATCCACTATATCTAATATTTATTGCTGAAATAAAACATTAAAAGTAGAAAATATTTATATCCAGTAATGGGCCAAACCACAGTATTTGGTCCTGAAGCCATCTTAATTTTTTTTAATTGAAATTAATAAAACTTTTTATTTCTAAAATCTGCAGACATTGAAGTTTTTGAAAAAAGAAAAGAAAAATACCAATAACATTTTTTAGTAGGAGTAATTTATTGTTAATATTTGATCTTTAAGAAAAATGTGTTGCGGAGGGGACAAAATAAAAAATGTTATTTAATGGATAAATATTTTTAATGCATTTCTTTTTCAAATAATGCTTTAAATCCATAGTTTTGTAGCATGTTGAGACATTTTAAAACTTTATTTAATTAAAAAAGTTTAAAATTAATAAACTTAAACAGATAGAAAATTTTAGTTGTCCCCTCCAAAACATTTTTAAATATATTTTTTTATTTTTTTCGTGTCAGTACATTTTGAAAAACATTTGACTTTAAACTTATCAAATATTAGCAGGATGTAACAAATAAATTCTAAATTTGTATTAAATTCAATAATTTAAATACATATACAGAGCAAAAGAAAAATGTTCTGGAGGGGACACTTTTGTGATGGAGGGGACTTTTTTTCACTTTTATTCATTTTATATTTACTGTTTATACTGAAACATCAACACAATTGTTTTACAGTTTCTATTTGATAATGTTATTACTAGATGGCACTACTGAAGTGTAGGTTTTCCTTTTCTTTACATTTGTGAACCCCTTTTACTAGGTTGTACAACACAGTAGTGACCATGTGCTTTTCAGTTTGTTGTCATTTGCAGTCTAGTGCATGATTGAGTGTGATTATAAAATATCTGTTTTAATTGGCAGAAAACTTTAAAAAAAATATTTTATCTTAGCAAAGTTCATAAAAATTATGGCAAAAACAGCCACACAAAGATCAAAAGAATACAGAGAGAGGATAAAGTTAGATTCAACTTTGCATGAACTACAGAAGAAGAAAGAAAGAGAGAGATGGAAAGCAAGGACTGCTAAAATGGAAAAAGCAGTAAGGACACCAGCAGAAGAAAAAAAAAGGAAAGAGAAAGAAAGAAAAAGAAAAGCAAACTGGAGGGCAAACAAAAAAAGTAATATTATTGCTACAGAAGATCTATCTCCAGGTTATAAGAATTCTTCAGCTTTAGGTAAAGCACTTGCTAAGGCAAATAAGAGTTTACCTAAGGAATCTCCCAAGAAAGTATCAGTACTTGCAAAAATTGTTCAAAATTTAACTCCACATAGGAAGATATATCTAATTTCACAATGTTCTGTTAGAAGGTGCAATATACTTCAAGAAAGAAAGCGACGAACTGATGCCATTCCTGAAAAAACTGTTGCCAATGTTATAGCTTTTTTTGAACGTGATGACATTAGTCGAATGTTACCTGGCATCAAAGATTCCATCCTGATTCGTAATGGTAAAGTTAAAGAAAGAAAACAAAAAAGAGTTTTGGAAATGTCTTTGAATGAAGCCTATTCTTTGTATTGTACTTCTTATGCCATGCAAAGTATTGGAATTACTAAATTCCGAATGTTAAGGCCTAAGCATGTACTGCTTGCTTCACAAAAGCACCAAGAAGTATGCTATTGCATTTACCATGAAAACATTGATTTAATTCTTCATGGTTTTCAAAACAAGTCTTGTATGTTGCAGGTTAAAGAAGCGAAAGAATTGTGCAATTTAACTTTATGTGAAGAAGGTAAACGTACAGAACTCTGTATTGATCGTCATTGTACAAACTGTGGTGTTGACATTATTGAAACACATTTTAATCAATTTGACTTTGATGATAATGTCAGTTATCATCAATGGATCAACTCTGAAGGCTGTACAAAAAAACTTCCAGTAACATGCTCAATTGCTGAAGCGATTGAAGTACTTAAACTTCAACTTGTCCCATTTGCTCGTCATGTTTTTAACATTGTAAAACAGCAAAGAGAACTGCAATATTTAAAAGATAACATGTCAGATAGGGAAATAATTATTATCGAAGATTTTGCTGAAAATTATGCCATTAGGCAGCAGAAAGAAGTTATGAGTGCACATTGGCATTCAGATCAAGTTACCATTTTCACTGCAGTCGTTTATTATAAAGATGATGATGTTCTTAAACATATGACTTATGCAGTCATATCGGATGATTTGAATCATGATAAAGGTTTTGTTTTCAATGCAAATACTGCAAATTTTAATAATTTGAAAGATAAATTACATTTTGAATTACAATATGTTCACTATTGGAGTGATGGTGCTGGAAGCCAGTTTAAGAATAGATATAATTTAGGAAATTTAGTTCATCACAAGGATGATTTTGGTTTCACCTCAGATTGGTCTTTTTTTGAAACAGCACACGGAAAGGGACCAGCTGATGGTATCAGTGCAACAGTTAAACGTGCCGTATGGGCAAAAGTAATTCAAAATAAAGCTGTTATAAATAACGCAAAAGAGTTTTTTGAACTTTCAAAAAAGTTGAATGATAGAATAACTGTATTATTCGTATCTTGTAAAGAAAATGAAGAAAAAAGGAAAATGCTTCAAAAACGTTGGGAAAAAATGACTAAACCAATAGCTGGAACTCAAAAATTGCATTATGCAAAATCTTTCTTATTTAAACTTAAAACTGCTCAAAATTCTCAATTTAGCATTTCGAATAATGATGTAGCTCACTATCACATACATAATGTTTACGACACAAATCCTAAACCAGAAAAGATTGAGCACATAGAACAACCAACAGTTGGACAATTTGTAGCAGTTGAAATTTACAGTACCAATCCTAAAATACCAAACAAACTTTATGTTGCTCAAATCTGTTCCATAGAGGAAGAAAATGCAGAAGTTTTGTTTTTGCGCAAAACTGACAAAACTAGCAAAACATTTTCTTTCCCTGAAAAAGAAGACAGAAGTTGGGTGAACTTTTTTCAAATAAAAACTTTGTTACCAGAACCATTATTTGATGAAAGGCGGTTTAATTATATATTTAGCCAAGCCATTGATAATGTTAATGCTTAAAATCTATATTGTATGGTTTGTACAGAACAATAAATTATTTTAGTAATTATAGCATTGGTTGATGAAAATTAATTGATTATATATATATTAATTACTATCATGAATTGGCTTTAAAGCTTAATTCTTTTTAAAGAAATGTATACAACTGCTGAAAAATATCCCAATAAAGAATAAGTTAATAATTTTAACTAAATTCCAAAATGTCCCCTCCAAAACAGTCCCCTCCGCAACATAGTACTAATTAAAAAAAAAAAAAATTCAGGGTGAATTTTTTTTAATTTATGTGCAATATTTTACAAATATAAAACTAAGTAGTACAATTTGGTAAAAAAAATACTTTTAGTGCTATACTTTATTATAGAGAGGAAAAATAATGATGCAAACTGAAAATTTTTAAATTGTAATATTTTCCTGTCCCCTCCGCAACATTCAGAAAAAAAATTTCTTCTCTTTCAGTTTTAATATTTGCTTCATTTTTTATGTTAGGATGTGTTCAACACATCTTAAGCACTCATAAAAAAAAAATTCAAACTCGGGAGAAAAAAAATATTTTGATGTATTTAGGTAAAATAAATGGTCGAATATCCCCTCCGCAACAAAACAACTTACTGTGATTTGGCCCTAATATGTAGGTTTTAAATTATAAAGAAAAATGAGAAAATGTTACTTGATTTTTTTTGAAAAAAAAAAAAACAGTTGGTTAAAACCAAATGGTTTAAACCGTGCTAACCCTGGTCACAGATATCTATGAAGAACATTTTAACAACTAAATGTGATATCTCTTTGATGTACAGTCAAGGATCAATAATCCGAGCACCCATAATCTGCAATTTTTTATAATTTGCGTTATTTTACGAATGTAAACAATTAAGAAAATTTACAAATTTGTGATCCAAGAATGATTTTTTAAAATAAATAATAAAAAATTGAAAAAATATCATAATAAAACATCTAATTTTTTTTTAATATAGCTCTTTTTTTATTAAAAGTAAAAAACAAAGTGTATTACGGAACATGTGTAATTCTTTTTATTTAAATGCACATATATATCAATTATTCTATAAAATAACTTTAAAAACTCACTTTCTGAGATAGCATATTAAATTAATTATTAGATTTCATATTTATCTTTTCATATTATACTGATTGTAGAATTAAAATGCTGTCTAGGAATAATAAAATGACGTATATTCCATAATCCACAATATTCTATAATTTTCACAACCTTTGGCCCCAACTTCTGCAGATTATACAACTTTGACTGCATATATAATTTAGTTTTGTAAAAATGTGGCAAATGATAATTAGTGCGAGTCAAATGAAACTGTAAATAACAAGATAAGTTTTTACTTTACAATATTTTTATTTTTAACCACAAGCTGATTTTAATGGTATTTATTCATATCAACAGAGATCAGCATCTATATTTATGTACACTGAACTAGATAGTAGAAACTAGCTGTTTTTCATTAGTAACCTTCTTATTAGAACCATATAATAAATTGGTACAAACTACATCAAAATTCTAAACATTTTTGTCATTTTTCAAACTATTTTTGTGATGTCATTATCAATATTATTTTTATGTACCTCGAGACCACCACATACGCCCGGGGTACGCATAGCCCAGGTTGGTAACCGCTGTTCTATTCTAGTTCAATACAATAAAATTTCTTTAATTGCAATCTTATAACTGATAAATTTCAGACTGAAATAATGAAAAACTTTCAGATATGCATAAATAATTTAAATATTGGCCAATACAATAATATATATATGCATTAAATTTCATTATAAAAATTCGAGTATAAGAAATTGAGCAATGAATGCAAATAATTTACATCTCAATGATAATTAGATAAAGGATAGAAAAAAATGAATATACATAAATTACTGAAAAATAACTTTAAAACGGAAACATTTTGCATTAAAATAGTTTAAAGGAAATAAATTAAATAGATAAAAATATAATATATAAATACTATAACTTTAAATATGTTACCTTCAACAGAAATGTTGCTTAAATGATAATTGTTAGGCCTAAGTCAACTACATAAAAATTTACAAATTTTCTTGCTATGTTGTGAATTAAAAGACAAGTAAAGCTAATTAGATTCGGAAACTTTTTTTAAGGGCTGAAGTAGAAAAAATACCTTGTGAAACAGGCGATAAAACAATCAAAAAACTAATTTTTGGAACAAGCTATATAAGGCCATTTTCCGGTTAAATTTCTCTTAGACGCGATGCCACAAAATTACTTTTCGAAACACGTTCGATTAATAATGTACCGTGCCGCAACACGTGGTCTCTTGGATCAAAAGCATCAGGAAAAATTATTAATCGAACTTGTATCGAAAATTGTTTTGATATTATCGCGTCTACCGAAAATTTAATCGTAAAATAAAAATAGTATTACGCATCGGTGGTTCAGTGGTAGAATGCTCGCCTGCCCAGAAAATAGTATTACGAAGCTTGTTGCATAAATTTTTATTTGAATTTTGTATCGCAAATTTCACATGTTATTTTTATTATTTCCAGCCTAAAAAATCTATGTCTGATTTATTTAACTTCTGTATAAATGTTCAACCTATCAAAGAATTATTAAAAGAAAATTGCGATTTACTGAGTTTTTGGGTTAAGCCTAAAGATCATTATTTGAGAAACATTTTGTTTAAAGATAACTTATGTAAAGATATGTTATTTATGCTTATCTATTAATATGTTTTTTTATTATTATAGTTTTAATGCAACATTTGTTAATTTTATTATTAAATTTTGCTCTAATTTAAATAAGCCAATTCTATATTCAATTTTTTTTTTTTTTTTTTTTTTTTTTACAATGCCTTATCAACGTTCTTCAAAATACGAAGTTGGATTACCATTACTTCATCTAACGTGTTATTATTTAAATATTTAGAATGATGCATAAAGTGAAAAACTTACTGTTACATTCCTCCACTATATATTTTAGAGGTATTTTCAATTTTGACGCTTTTTTTTAATTAGGGTAAACAGTACAATTATTGGCACCCAAAATACAACTTTCTTATTATGAGTCTCGGTGTGACGGACTTAATTTTTATGGCTAAAATGAAACCAAAATTTAATTTAAAACCATTAAAGATGCTATTTGCTGATAATACATATATAAAACAACTGAACCTAAAAGAAAATTAATTAAAAAATATAAATGAATGTAAGAGACAAATCACAGTTATTGGCACCCTCCAAAAAATCATCTACATAGATACAAAGACAAAAAAAAAAAAAAAAAAAATCATTAAACTATTTGCATGCACATTTAATAATCATTTTAATTATAATGAAATTAATTCTATTAAGTGAAATTCATATGAAATAGACTTATTTTGTGCAATTTTTAGTAACAAATAACTGGAAGTATAGAAAAGGTACAAAAAAAAAAAAAAAAAAAAAAAAATGCCATGACTCACTCTTTTTTTCTTTTTAATTTCTTTTATCTTTACAAGGGAAAAAAAAATTGAATTTGTGAAAATTTTTTACTTCTAGTTTTTGGCGCATTTATGCATTTTAGGGGTCTAATATACCAAAAAATATGTTTTTACAAAATACCTGCCTCTGATTGTTTGCCTATAGGATGTATGTGGCACAAATTTTATGGGCATTCTATCTCAACATATGCACAAAATTTAATGAAAATATATATTCAGTTAGTCCCTGATATAAATTGGTGCTGATTACATTTTGGTGTAAGTCGCTCATCAACAGATTGCATATGATGCATTTCTTTCAATTTTCCCAATAGCTCAATCTTTAAAACTGATGAATGGATTTTCATCAAACTTCAGATTTTGTTAGTCATATAAATATTACTTGGTGCTTACATTTTGTTATAAATCGCCCAAAGATAGCACTGCAATGCTGCAATTTTCACGATTTCCACAATAGTTCTATCTCAGCTCAAGAACTAATGCTCGGTTTTTATCGAACTTCAGATTAAGTTCCAGTGTAAATCAACCAACAAGTAGCATTGCTATGCTGAACTTTGCATGATTTTAGAAATAGTTATACCTCAAAAACTAATGAAAAAAAAATATATCATCAAAGTTCCATGATGAGCAAAGATTATTATTTAATTTTGGCTCTATGATAGTGAATTTTGAACTACTGTTAACATGTATGAGATAGAAGCGAGTTTTGGGATTGCCATATCTGACTAGTTTACCATTGTACTTGTAGCTCTCATTTTTGTACCTGCTCTCCTATTCCAAAATATATTTTTTCTTCATATTTTACAAGAACTTGACAATTAATTGTAAATTCATTTGAACTATTGTTGTCATTGTCACTATCATTATAACATTGATTGATATAAATGTATAACTCAGATGACTCTTTTAACCCTAATTTGGCACTTTTTTTCAGTTTATTAAATTTTCTTTTTTCTTTACTTTTTTTCATTTTCACTTTTCCTTAGAAACTTGTTCCTTTTTAGGATTTTCTTCTTTATTTATTATTCTGTTTAGCTTTGAACATTTCTTTCCAATTCCTTCTAGTCAATACAATGGTGCTAAAGCCATTTATTTTTATCTTTCTGCTTTGAAATATTTGGCCAAAAAATGGATATGTTATGATCAGATTATACTCTTAGTGCAGGGTTGTTATGATTTTGCCCAGCCCAAAAAACCCGGGTGGGTTTTTTCTGAAAAAACCCACTTGAAAAAACCCAAGTGGGTTTTTTCAAAATTTCAACTTTAAATTACATATATAATGTATTTATATTACATATATAATATATTGTAATATATTTCTTAATATCAGTACACCACTCATAAAGTTTATAACCATCACCCCCCACCCCAAAGAAAAGAAATGTCCTAATTATACAATTTTTAAAAGAAATAATTGTTAGTTAATCTCTGTAGCATATGTAAGTAACACAAATTTTTTCCCATTAAAAAAATACTTTGGTGTGTAATCCATTCTATGTTATACAATAGAAACTCGTAACAAAATACCATATATGCTTAGAATCCTAATTTAATTATGTAGACATGTAGAATTACTTGGCTTATTCTATTATTCAGTAATAATAAAAAATACTTTATAAATTATTACTAATAATCAATTTATCTAAAAGCAAAGCATAATTTTGATTACTGTCATTGATTTATATATATTTGTAATCAATTAGCTACTTTAAATTTAGTAATAAGTACTTTTTTTTTTTTTCAAACATTCTGCACCACCTCCCATAACATGAAAAAACCCAAAAACCCTGAAAAAACCCCAAAAACCCTGAAAAAACCCTGTGGGTTGGGTTTTTTCTGAAAAAACCCGGGTATTTAACAACCCTGTCTTAGTGATTGTTCATTCTATTGAACTTGTCTTTACTCTATATTCTTTCTTGCATATATTCCTTACCAAATTGCATATATCCTTTACTAGAGCGGTAGCAAAGATAAATATATCTAGTAATGATGCCGTAGTTTCCCATCTGTCACCTTTATTTTGATTAAGACTTAGAATTGAAAATGCAGATTCCCTTTTTCCATCATTTATTTTATAAAATATTCTTGTTAAAAAAAGTCTGTTTCATTTTAAATTTTGACAGCATTCATGGAATTTCAAAGTAGTTTATTTAAAATACTGTTACTGAATTAAAGGGATTTTAAAGATTTTAACAAAATTCATATTTATTATTTTAAGATTTTTATTAGCTATATTTTTTCCTTCTAGAGGATTCAAGGTTTATTATTAACATTTTAGAAAATTTTGTGATTGATATTTTACATAGGCATTAAAATTGTGATAAATTAAAGTAACAGTAGTTTTGTTTACTTATTCATCTGATGAAGCATATGTGAGATCACCAAAAAGTAAGTTTACTTGATTTAAATGTTTTTCAGATGGTGAATAAATTTGTTACACTAAATACCTGTTTTCAAAGTAAAAACTATTAAATAATGCCATTACAATTGAATATTTTCAAACCTTTAGTAGCCTATTCCAGTAATTGCTTGTTATAATGCAAATGAGCACCTTTCAAGTTCCATATACTTGTAAATATATATATTTGTGTCCGTAAATGTGCTACGTTACTCCATATTTTAATCATATTTGTGTTGATAAGTGTTTTATTTGTACAAAATTTAAAAAGCCCAACTCATTTTTTCAAGTATTTCTTTTCATATAAAATTTTATGCAATTTATTACTCATTTTAGATTTTTGTGAACACCTGGTAATTATATTTTCCATTGTGTTACATTTTAATATTTGAGTTTTTAATTTAGTATTTTTACCCAGTATTGTTTTAAAAATTATGTTATGTTCTTTCCCTAATACATTACCCAGTGAGTGTCCACCCCAACCAATTTTTATTAGTCCATTTTTTAACAAGTCCCATTTCATTAAAAAATATATTTGAACAGGTATTTTACCCCCGGTGAATTTTAAATAACAGGTGAAGCTCACGCCCCCACCATATTAAAAATATTTTCCAACAATTCAGCCATTGGGTTAGACATGACCGTGGATGCAGATTTATTTTGCAGAAAAAAGGCAAAAAAAAGCAGATTTATTTTAGTTGATTTAGTAATAGAAAAAATGAGGAGGATTCTGTCTTTGTAAGATTCTTGTGTTGAAAATCAAACCAAAATGTATTTATGTTTTCCAATATTGTTAATGAATCTCTTGTAAATGTTTACGATATTGTAATGATTCTTCCAGATTCTAATGTTTCATTAGAAAGCAGCAGATTTTCAGTGACACAAATATGTATCATTTGCTTTCCTTAGTAATCATTAAACCTACATTATATATATGAAGTTAAGACATGAATAAACAAATTATGATATATTCCATGCTTCTTCTTATTAAAAAATGCACTATACTTATATATTTTTTCAGAATTACATGTAATCCATAGAGCCCCATGCTGTGGATCCTTGTACCTCGGCCATGGCATACAGTGGTCCATTTTATCACTTGCTATTTAAAAATATATATTAAAAAAGTATACATAATTGTTATTTTTGAGTATATGTAATCTAAATTAGAATGTATAGGTAACATGCATGCATGTCAGTTTTTTTTAAAATGAATATTTTAAGTGTAAACAGTCAAAGTTAACAAAAGTGGTCCATTGTACCCCGGTCTCCCCTAAAGCATGCGTGCGATCACCAAAAAATAATGTCACTTGTTTTTTATGATTTTGACATATTGTTAATAAATTGCTTAAACAGGTTACATGTTTTAAAACTAAATATTATCAATAATGTCTGTGCAATTTGATGCTGTCCAAGATTTAGTGTCCTATTTTGCATATATTTAGAGTCCTATTTTATTAATTACTTTTTTATAAATTCAGTTGAGCACACTAATATTTTCACAGGTTTGAAAATAGTAATTTATATCTGTTTGTGTGTCATTTTATTCCATATTTTGAGCTTTTTTGTGTTTCTAAGTGTTTATTTGCACATAATGAAAAAAGCTCAACCAATTTTTTCAAGTATTTCTTTTCACATAGAATTTTATGCAATTTATTACTCATTTTAGATTTTTGTGTACAGCTGGTAATTATATTTTACATTGTGTTACATTTTAATATTTGAGTTTTTAATTTAGTATTTTTACCCAGTGAGTTTCCACCTCAACCATTTTTAATTAGTCCATTTTTTAACAAGTCTCATTTCATTAAATATATATTTGAACAGGTATTTCACCCCCGGTCAATTTTAAATAACAGGTGAAGCTCACGCCTCACCATATTAAAAATATTTTCCAACAATTCAGCCATTGAGTCAGACATGACCATGGTAACGGTAACCTCAATTTCACCGTGGTAAGTCCACTAATGTCTACCACCACCTATTAAGTTTTTAAAGATGGCTGTGGTTCCAGCCCATTAAATCTTTAAAACTTTTTTTAAGTTTGTTAAATTCAACAAGAACACACCCCTCTGCAAACAAAAAGGTTCAATGACTTACCATCTCATCAAATGTGGCAACTGTTGATAAGAGATACTCAGGCAATCAATGAAAATGAAAGGATCCATTAATAACAACAAAAATGTCAATAAGTTGCCCCTTGTGCTTTAAATGTTGGACCATTGGCCTATTTGTTTTGAATCAGAGTCTTTTACTTTATTTTTCTTCGTTTGATTTAAATATTTTTTGTTTCATTAATTTTGTTTTTTCTTTGCCAGTAACAAAAACTTTTAAAAATTTAAAGAATGTTGCTATTTGCATAAAAATTTGTAAGGGAAACTAAGAACATTTTGGCCTTTGTAAGGAAAAATGTTCTTTGATTTTTTTTTTTTTTTTCATATCTAGAGGTGAGAATTTTTATGAGCTATCAGTGAGATGTAGATGTAGTTTGTAAAATGGTAACTTGGGTTTATTAATGCTACATTTACTTATAGGTAAACTGCATTTGCATCTTCATGCAAAAAATTAAACCCAAGCTCTTTTTTTTTTTTTTTTTTGTTAAAACCTTCCTGAGGTTTAGGATTTTCTGAAACCCTACACTGTTTAGGATAAATAATGTAAATGTACTTCAATATATTATTTTTTCTTTATTTTTATACGTATTTCAATATTTTTATTATATTTAATACAGTCAAAGTTTTATAATCCGCACACATTGTGTCCAAAGGTTGTGCAGATTATGGAATATTGTGGATTATACATCATTTTATTATTCCTAGACAGCATTTTAAATCTTTTATCATTTAATAATGAAAGTTAAATATGAAATCTAATAATTAATTTAATATGTTATCTCAAAAAAATGCTTTTTTTAAGTTATTTTATTAAAGAAATTACATATATGTGCATTTAAATAAATGCATATGTTCCGTAATGCTGCAATTCATTTTTTACTGTTAATAAAATAAAAGAGTTATATTTAAAAAAATGAATGCTTAGTATGATTTTCTTTCAATTTTTTTTATTATTTGTTTTAAAGAATCATTTTTGAATCACAAATTTGTAAATTTTCTAAATTGTTTATTTTCTTGTTTATATTTGTAAAGTAACGCGAATTGTAGAAAATTGCAGATTATCGATTTTTGACTGTATTTGCATCTTATTTTGTAATCAGTTTTCTATGTCAACATATTTTTAGCGTTTTCACCTTTTCAAAATAGTTAAAGAAACCTTTTCTATTATTTGTATCACTCTTTTGGCAAATGAGAATGCTCCATGATAGCCTGAAGTAGTAGTTTTCTATAAAAACGGTGGAGTGACAATGTAGCAAAATAGTCATATTTTTTACAGTACATCATGGGGCATTCTCATGGGTCAAAATAGAAATATATTATAAAATCAGGGGAGTGACGATGCAGTAAAAGGGTAAAATTTTTTACAGTGTGGCGTGACGCCGTAGCAAATGGGTCAAATGTATTGATCAATCTCATTTTGCTAATAGTGAAATATTTTTTGGAGCCTTGGATCCCAAACTATCGCGCGTATTCTTGCCAAACAAGTTCCTTTCGTAACTCCTTCTTTTCTGCAAACTTACAACTGAGAGCTAGAAACGCGAATCCTGGCAAACATGCAAAAGGTTTCTTTATCGTAACTCAGAGTGTCACATGACCAGTATTTTGCGGCAGGTATTTTGTTCTCATAGCCATTCGTAAACAAGATGGCAGATCGTATAGCAGCGTGCAAAGACATGTGGCGCTTGCTGCATTTTCTTTTTTTTTTTACTCTACTAGGGGGGCCCCGCCCCCCTGCTTGCTATGCTCGCCAACCCCCCGCGTAATCGCTTCGCGATTCCAAATTATTGGCTACCCCTGCTTGCTGCGCTGGCCAATACCCCATGGTATGAATAAGCAGTTGCAGACCTTTCAAATGATGTGGCACACGACTGGTGTTGTAAAGAAATTAAAAATGTGCCCAGCTGGGGGGCAGAGTGGGGGTGACACACAAGACATCCATAAAATCAATAAACAGTTGCAGACCTTTCAAATGATGTGTCACACAATTGGTGTTGTAAAGAAATTACAAAATGCGCCCCCTCTGAGGGCAGAAGGGGGGTTACACACAAGATATCCATAATATGAATAAGCAGTTGCAGACCTCTCAAATGATGTGTCACACAATTGGTGTTGTAAAGAAATTAAAAATGTGCCCCCCTGGGGGGCAGAGTGGGGGATGACACACAACACATCCATAATATGAATAAGCAGTTGCAGACCTTTCAAATGATGTGTCACACAACTGGTGTTGTAAAGAAATTAAAAATGTGACCCCCCCCTGAGTAGAGCAGAGTGTGGGGGTGACACACAAGACATCCATAATATGAATAAGCAGTTGCAGACCTTTCAAATCTTGTGTAACACGACTGGTGTTGTAAAGAAATTAAAAATGTGTCCCCCCTGGGGAGCAGAATGGGGGATAATACACAAGACATCCATTATATGAATGAGCAGTTGCAAACCTCTCAAATGATGTATCAAACGACTGGTGTTGTAAAGAAATTAAAAAATTTGGCGAAATATTACAGTTATCGCCAAGTTGGCGTCACTTTTGACAACTAATTTTGGTCGCCAAATTTGGCGATATATCGCCAAGTTGGCGACAAACTTGGCGATTGTTGGCGATGGTAACCTTTCCTCTCTTTATGGTAACCCATACGGCGATGCATAGACGGAGCCCTTTCCTGATTGGTCTATTCGACTCATGGAAGGAGTGGACAACCCGGATTCGTTAGTTCCGGAAATCTTCCACATCAGCATCATTCCAGGAGTCATTCCTTTTAAGGCTAGTTTTTTTTTACTATAGAAGGACAAATGCTGTCACACTGTAAATTGTGTATAGCAAATAAACAATATATAACTTATAAAACTGAAACAAAATTTTAAATGAAGATAAGGATATCATTTGAAACACAGAATGTTGAGATGCTTTTCAGTGTAATGTTACTTTATGAAATATTGTATTATTATGAATAATTTCTTAATACTTTTTTAGTACTGCTATAAAACCTTTTTTTTTTTGCATCTTATTACCAAGATAAGATATACCATTAGAAATTTGATGTTGACAGTGTTGGATTTTATCTTGTGAAAGTGTAATACTGTCGCATCTATTAAAAAATCATTTGTTTACTTTTTATAAAATTAGCTATATGGTTTCTCAAAATTTAAGAATAAGTTTAATTTTTTTTGCTATTAATTCCTAATAATAAGATTCGATGATACATAATGATTCTAAAAAAGCTGACAAATGAATTGTTGTTTTAAAAAATATTTATTTTCTTCAGTAAGCAATTAGAGAATTTCTATGATTTATGAATAGTTTATTTTTGATAACATGTAACATATTAATTTGTTCAGCATTTGATGATAACTTTGCAATAAATTTTAAATGCACACATAAGAAATAAACTTTGAAAAGTTAATAATTTGGAAAGGAAAGTTAATAAAGAAAGTAATTTAAGTTACTTTTATTAATTAAATGCCGTTTATTAATCGAGATTCTCTTTTTTAAAGCTGATCTGTAATCCAGCAATGGAGAAGTACAAAATATATTCTGATTACATAGTATGAATTTTGAAATAAAAAAGAATTCTAATTTTTGAAATTATATTTTGGCATTTATAAATATCTTATCTTGATTTTTTTTCCTGATATAATACAACATGCTAATAATACACTGAAAGCATTTCACATAGTGACTGGTTGAGAATAAGTAAGAATGTATGATTGAATATTGATTATGTGAAAGAATTTTAGGGGGGGGGGGTAAATTTCTTTGCATTACATGTAAAACAAAATAATAGTTATAGTAAAGTGATAATAAACACTACTCAATTTGCAGGTAACAAAAATCTGTATGTTATTTTCAAGATGAAAAAATTCTAATTACCTGAAAGTTAGTACATGATGTTTGTTAACGAATTTAAGAGTTTAAGTAAAATGACTCCAATATTTTGGATTAAATAACATTAACATCTTAATTTGTATTTATTTTTCTTGCACATGTTGGCCTTTAAAATATATATATATCCTTCTGTATAATACATTTCTCAAATATATTAATGCATACAAGAAGTTATCAACTTTTAATTTAGTATAAATTTTGTCAATGCAAATAAAGCATTACAGGTTTATACCATAAGCTTACTATATTAATTATAGTAGATTTTTTTTAAAGAGTTTGAGAAATGTTTTCCAATTTTCTCTCTAGGATAAACAGCTTGTTTAAAGTTCTGAGTTTTCCTAGACTGATAAATATATTGATAAAGACATTAATTATGAGACATTGATAAATATGGTATAAAAAATTTTAATGTTTAATAATTCTACACATAGTACAAAAGAACTTTTTTTTTTCATTTTTAGTGTTTCCTTTAATTTGTTATAAAATTATAAATATGAATTGAAATTGTGCAACATAAATAAAAAGTAGTTTCAATAATATTTTTTATTTAATTTTTAAATTATAATAAAATATTATGCTATAAAAATTCACAGTTCGCACGACTAATAAGTAATTTTTGAATACGTCAAAAATGTTAAATGGATTTAAACTGTAGGGTGTCTTGTGGAAGAGTAGAATTGTGTAGTAGATGTTGTTTGGGCTTGAGCCTATATACATTATTCTTGTTATAAAATCCAGTTAAAAAAGAATATATAAAAAATAGTAACAATAATTAGCATGAAAATCTTTTATAACACAGCTAATTACAAAAATATTATAGTATGCTGAATGAGGAAAAGCTACAAAGTAAATTTAATTTGAGCTGTTTCAAAACTTTACAAATGAGCTTCTTCTATAGCCATATAAATAAAATTAAAAGAATGAGAAAACAGGAATAACAATAACACACTCTGCTACTATTATTTTGCATTCTCTCGCTTTGGCATTGAAGAACGTCAATAAATAACAGTCAATATATATATATAACTGGAAATACCATATATATATCCACATATACTTTAAAACTCCAGCTATTATGACACCTATATTAATTACTTATATCGGACCTTGTGTATCATTCATATGTGATTTTTTTTTTATTTTGCCCCACCAGTGGCCGAGAGGTTCTGCCTCCGAAACTGGTAGACGGCAGGTGTCGGGTTCGAATCCAATTGCGGCCGTCGGCCTAACAGTTCAGAGTTTTCCGTGTTTTTCTTCGAACCTAGGATTTCCTTTCGTAAATACGGGTTAAGCTCTTAGAAATATCCTCATGGAGGGCATACCCCCTTTTAGGGCAGATATCCCAAGTGTAGATAATTAGCCGTCATAAATACAAAAAAAGTTTTTTTTTTTTTTTCAAAGTATATGCTTATTTAGCGTGTGTGGTATTCATTCATTCTGCATTCAGAACCGTTTTAAGGCATTTTACAGCACTGCGCCTGATTTTGATTTTCGAAGTTCCAAAGTATCAATTTATTCTTACTATCAGGGCCGAAATTAAGGAGGGGGGGAGATGCAGAAGGGCGTGTGCCCTGGGCGCCAGAACGAAAAACAAAAGAGAGCGCCAGATAAAAATTTTGTTTGTTGTTTTATACAAAGGTTCATATTATATATATATCTTTACATATAAAAATCTTCTGTGCGTGTGTATGTAATTGAACTCCTCCTAAACGACTGGACCGATTTTGATGAAATTTTGTGTGTGCGTTCCATTAGATTCGAGAATGGTTTAGATTCACATTTCGTCTAAATTGATTCAGTACTTTTGTAGTAATTAGGCAAAAACTAATAGTTAGTGATTTTTCGCTAATTAAAAGTGCTATATATATTAAAGAAAGTCAGGATTTCGTATTAATCATAGCACAAAAAAATCTACCATACCAAAAATATTGAAAATTGGGGTAAAAATACTTCTTATAACATCGAGTGCCGCTAAAAATGGATTTTCGAAAATTCCACCCCTACGATGAGTAGAAAAACGAACGAACTTTTAAAAATTTCCTTAAAAATCAGCTTTTATAGTTATTTTTCAACTGATAACATATTTTAGTGCATTCTCTCATTCTGAATCGAATGGTACTAAGCAAATTCGTTTAAATCCAGTAGTTCCTGAGATAATTCACATTTTCCTAATTTGGCGATGTCTTCGGCGCAAAAACCTCAAATTTTCAATGTTTATCTTTCTATATAAAAATCTTCTGTGTGTGTATGTCACTGAACTCCTCCTAAACGACTGGACCGATTTTAATGAAATTTTGTGTGTGTGTTCCAGTGGATTTGAGAATGATTTAGATTCACATTTCATCGAATTTGATTCAGTACTTTTTTGTAATTAGGAAAAAACTAATAGTTAGTGATTTTTCGCTAATTAAAAGTGTTGAATAAGTTCGATGAATGGAGTGCGGACGGAATGTAGGAGCGGTCTAAGGCGCCAGATTTAAGCTCAGCTTCTTGAAGAAAGAGATCGCGTGTTCGAACCCCACTGCTGACAAACGTGTATGCTTTACAATAATATTTTCTGTATTATAATTTTGATTAACCGACTTCAGACAATCGTTAACTTTTAACTAAAAAGAGAAAAATAAACTTTTCTATCAAAAATTGAACCGACTTCAAAAACTAATGAAGAGTAAAAAATAATTTCCTTACATAATTGTAATAAGAAATTAAATTAAGAGCGTAGTGTTTATTCTGCGTATTACCATGTTTACGTACATTTATTTGATTTTCTGGAGTCGGTGCCAAGAAGGACAACGTCTGTCGGTGACAGGACAACGTCTGTCGGGTGCGCTAGTATATATATATATATATGTGACACACAAAGAAACTCACTAGATAATGTCAAATCTAAGACCTTTACAAATTTGTAAAAATGAAAGTATCTGTGTACATATATAAAAATTTTGCAGCCAAAATCGAAAAAATAAACACTAACCCGGTCAGAAATAAATCTCAACTATTTTAAGCAAGAAAAACCATTTAAAACTAGTAATATGCAAGTGTGAAATATTAAAAAAAAATATTTTTAAATTTAACATTTAAAAGAAACATTCTTTAATGATCAGCTAAGCTAAGTCCGAGTTCTAGGCACTTTTTTCCAACAAGTTGTGTGTGTGTAAGGAGGAGGTGATTTCCCTTTTTTTACCATTGAAAACACAAAATCTCAAATTTTCCGGGGGAAATGTCCGCCCTTGGCTACCGCTATACTGGGGGGAAATGCACTTCTTTATCATTGAAGATACAAAAACTCAAATCTTCCTGGGGGGGGGGGTGCCATCTGCACCCTGAAATCAATACTGCATCTGATTGCTTTTTTGGAAGTTCCAATGTACTAATCTATTATTACTAATATATTAATCTGTTTTTTATTTATTTTTTAATGTATTTAATTCTGTGAAAAAATATCATCATAGAAAAGCCTAGACTTGAAAGTAAAATGTTATCACCGTTCCATAGTTTTACATTATTGTATTTTTTGTTGATAAGAAAATAGGTGATACATTAAAGGGATTGGGCTAGAGCAATAAAAATATTAATATGCAATATGAGACTGTTATTAATAAGAAAACTGTTATACTGTTATTAAAAGAATATTTCATCGTCAGCTGATTAGATAAATCTGAGTTCTAGACTTTTTTTCCAGGAGGGTTATCTGTGGCTCTGAGGAAGAGGGGTGCCCTTTTTTGTCATTGTAAACAGAATCTCAAATCTTCCAGGGGGAAACTTGTTGCTCTGGGAGGGGATGTCCTAAAGCAATTAAAATATTAATATGCAATATGAGCTTGTTATTTAAGTAATTCTTGGATTTTAAATACATTTAAATGAAATATTCTTCTTCAACTCATCAGCTAAGTCCACGTTCTAGACATTTTTCTCCAGGAGGGATATCTGTAGTTCCGAAGGGGAGGGGGTGCATTTTTTTACCATTAAAAACACAAAATCTCAAATCTTCCGGGGAAATATCCTAAAGCAATTAAAATATTAATATGCAATATGAGCTTGTTATTTAAATAATGCTTAGATTTTAACTATTTTTAAATTTAACATTTAAAAGAAACATTCTTCAACTGGCCAGCTAGTCTGGGTTCTAAAAGATAGATACGACGAGTCACTGATAAGACAGCATAGAGTGAATGAACAATTATTCAAAACATTATATTTTGTCCCTTTAAAAATTTACGTATTTTCATTGGTTAAAACATGCTAACATTCGATTAAAAATCGATTCTCTTGTTCTACAATCGTACGCGACGTCATCATTTGCAGGAGGTGAAAAATGTTTGACAAGAATAGCATCTTCGTATTCTTTCCCCTTCTCTTCCGTAACCCCCCCCCCCCTCCCGTTTGCAGAACAGCTTTCATAACTTTGCGGACGTTTGCTCTGCATACGCGCGTTGGAGCGCAATTCCAAGAGTTCCGGGTTCGATCCCCGGCTTGGAAAATTTTTCACTAAGTTGGTATTACACATTGTAGAAGTAATGAATATTCACGCATTTTCAACTTCTTCCTTTTTTTTAATGTCTTTCAATTTAAATTCTGAGTGTTAAATATGTTACTTAGACCATAGCTGCCAACTTTCAATTAATCTTCCTTAATACCTGGATTAGTTTGATCCAGGTTAACGTCATTTCAAACCAGAAAATATATTTCATGAATCTTTGTTTATTTAATTTCAAGATTGTTAGTGGAACATATTTAATTTCCTTTCTTTGAAAAATTTCTGGCTCGAAACTCATTAAACCAGGGTCAAATTAACGCACGTATTACGGAAAATTTATGTCCGGTTGGCACCTATGTTAGACGTACGATGATCGATATTTAATCGAATTAATCATTATCGTATAGTAGTTGCAGCGTAATATAACTTTCAATGTGTTTAGAATTCACGTGTCAGGATAATTTTTGCTATATAAAATTATTATTATATAGTTCTATTACTATTTCCTTATCCCTGCTAGTTATGAAACGAATTTGAGATCTACATCTGGTTTACTAATTACGATGATCAATATTTAATCAAAATAATCATTATTGTATCGTAGTCCCAGCGTAATGTAACTTTCAATGACCATTTGGTAGTGTTTGTAATTCGAGGGGAAGGGTAATTTTTGTTCTATAAAATGAATATTTTAAAATTAATCAAGTTTTTTTTTTATTAACGAAGGCAAATATTTTTCTTTATAAAAAAAGAATGATTCTTCCTCATTCTAAAATCTGCACAACTCCTGGTCCCAAGCTTTGCAGATTTGAATGAGTCTACTGTACTGTTCTGAGACAGAATTTTCAGACACACATTACCCCTGGTAGTCAAACATAGAGTTCCATTGACAACTGACCCTGTCTGGGACCTCATCCATAAATCGTGAGTAGTGAAGCATGCAACAAGGCTTAGTTTGCAGTCATTATTCTGGACCAAAACCAATCTGATTTGAAACCATTCAAAGGCTCTGTGTGGACTTTAAATGCATTTAATGTTTTAGTATCATACCTATATTCATGAAGTATTAATATTGTGTTTTACAATCATATTTAAATCATATGATTTCTCCTTTCTTGTTGAAGTAAAAATATTTAATATGTAATTTGAAACTTAATAATACGTAAATTCAAAAATAAATCCTTTAAGAAATTGATTTTTTTTCTTTTGTGCATTACAATAATGTAATAAATAAATACCATGAATTAGTTTTAATTAAATTATATAATTGTTCACATTAATGCATTTTTTTACATTTCAGGTCGTTTCCTGACATCTTTTTTTGGTAAAATAGAGACACGTGATATTTCTTATATTTCATAAAAGCTTCAAAAATGAAAATGAATCAATTAATCAATAATTCATCAAATTCCCTTTGTTGATAATCTACTACAATATTTGTTTTGTACCCAGAAGCTAGACACTTGCTTTGTATCTATCATTTCTCAATCATCTGAAGCATTTATTTACATTTTGTGTTTCTCCTGTTATCTATTGTACGGCACAACAATAGGTATATATTTTTCTTCTCAGACAAAACAAAATTATTCTTCGTAAAACTATAAAGCTATTATGGGCAGATTATGAATTTTTTTATGAAGTTTGTATTTTTACATTGACATGAAACAGATTATGAAGAATACAATTAAGACTTTTCTCAAGAGAATCTAGATATGCGTTCATACCATTGAGAATTCTTATTGAAACAAGAAGTGTTAAAACAAAGAATTTCAGAAATGATTTGAATCAACAACTCTATAAAAAAAAAAAAAATTTAACATTTACATGTTACTGTAATAGTTTTTAGGATTCTCTTAAATAATCAACTCCTTATACATGCTAAAAGATTTTTCTGAGACAAAAAAAAAAAAAAATTCCTGAATTCAATTTACTAATTTTTATGTAAATATATGAGAAACTTTTCGCTTGTAACTTTTGTAACAGAAGATTTTCATGGCGGAGTAACTATGTCACAGAACTTCATTTACACATAAACAAAAAGCTATTTGTTTGGGATATATGCAACAAAAGAATTTCCCAAAGAAGATAAATTTAATAAGCACTTAATTCTACAAATGAAAAATCTTTCAAATGAGAAAAAATAAGAAAACATTTTACAACAAATGTAACTTGAGAACACACTTCCTAGTGCATGCAAATGTGAAATCTTTCAGTTGTGAGTTATAGAAGAAAATTTCACATGAGTGCAACTTGTACAGACTCATGTTGCCAGTGCTGAAATCGGGAAAAAATTATTTGTGGGAACTCTTCTCATAGAGCAGAAGTTGGTATTACTGGATTTTCGCTAAGCAAAAAGACAAAACATTTAACTTTATTAAGACACCAACTTTTTGAATTACAGTTTTAATTATTATATTCCCGTTTCTAGAAACTTGTGTAGCATTTTCTAAATTAATTTTATCAATCTCTTAGCAACATTTTCCATCATGAATCAAAACTTAATTAAAATAACAAATTAATCCATAACTGTGCACACCTGTTCTATTAAGTTTTTATAAAGAACGATAATGAAAGTTTTTTTCTGTGCTCTTTGATTTACAATAAACTGTCTCGTATGCTAGTTTTCTTCCTAAACACAGCCAAGATTTCACATATGGTTCAAGGCAAAATTCTTTTAAGTGTTGTCCTACACAGCTTATTAGTATTAGTGAACTAGCTTTTTCAATAAAGAATGAACTTCTCGCATTGGTCAGTGTTATTGATAGAGCTGATTTGGATGTAGTTTTCACAGATTCAGGAAGAGAACTTGTTTCTCTAGGCTTATCTCCAGTATCAATAAACCGTAATTATTGTTTAATAAATAACAATCATTATCGTTTCGTTTGAAAAAAAGAGAAAAGTTTGTGCTTGTGCGCGATACTTTATTTTATTTATTTATTTATTTTTACAAGAACAAACCAAATATTTCTGGGAACGGCGTTCTCGCCTAATTACAGCACTGCCTGTTGCATACAAATGAGAAATCTTTCACATAGTAGTATGGAAAAAAAAATTTCTTTTAAAGTTAAACATAAAACAATGTCTTCAGCATGCAAATGGGAAACTTTTATGTTGTGAGATATAAAAGAAAATATTTTCTCATAAAGGTAACATGAAATAATACCTTCTGCATTCAAATGAGTAACCTCTAATTTGTGAAAATGCAACAGGATTTTTTCTCGCCAAATGAGCTTGAATATAATCATCTTCTCCTGCATACAAATGACAAATCTATTAACTGTGGAATATGCAACAAAAACTTTTCTCAGGAAAAGGACTGGAATACACACATTCTCATGCATACAAATAAAAAACCATTCAGTTGCGAGATATGCAAAAAATAGTTTTCTTACCAAGCTTGCTTGAATAAACACCAACTCGTGCATATGAATAAAGAATCTTTTTGCTGTGAGGTATGCAAAAAAATATTTCCTAGCAAAATAAACTTGAAAAAACACCTACTCGTCCATTCAGATGAAAAACCTTTCAGTTGTGAAACATGCAATAAAAAGTTTGCTTCCAAAAGCAGCTTAAATGCACACCTGTTAGTGCATGGGAATGAGAAACCTTACAGTTGTGACGTATGTCAAAAAACATTTTATTGCAAAAGTAATTTGCAACAACACATTCTCGTCCACACAGATGAGAAACCTTTCAGTTGTGCGATATGCAACAAAAAATTTCCTTTGAATTGTAGATTAAATAAACACCTACGTGTGCATAGAAATGAGAAATCCTTCTCTTGTGAGGTTTGCAAAAAAACATTTGCTTTCAAGCACAACTTGAAAAATCACCTTCTCATCCATACGAATCAGAAACCTTTCAGTTGTGGGATATGCAATAAAAGTTTTTCTCAGAAAGGTCACTTGAATTCACACCTTCTAGTGCATACAGAAGAGAAACCTTTCAGCTGTGAGATATGCAATAAACAATTTTCTCGCAAAAATAGTTTGAATAGACACATTCTTAAACATACAAACGAAAAACCTTTCAGTTGCGAGATATGCACCAAAAAATTTTCTCTGAAAGACAGTTTGAAAAAACACTTTCGTGTGCATACAAAACAGGAACCTCTCAGTAGTGAGGTATAAACAATTTCTTTTTACAGAAATATAAAATAAAAAGACGCCTTGATCATAGAAATGAGAAAATTTTAGTTTTGAGGTATGCCATTAAATTCTTCTCAGAAATATAACTTAAATTCACGCCTTCTCAGGTATTGAAATGAGAAATCTTGCAGTTGTGATATATGGACAAAACCTTTTCTCAAAACATAAACTTGAACAAACACATTTGTACTCATATGACTGACATATATTTTAAATGTAAGATATTTATGCAGTACAACAATGTTTCCAGAAAACTGACTTAAGTAATTAACTTTGTATTTCTATAAATGATATTTTTTTCATTATGAGGTATGCAGAAAAACAATAGGAATTTTCTGACAAGGGTTGCTTAACCAAACCTCTTTTTTTGTGTACATTGAAAAAAATGTTTAGTTGTGTAGTATACAGCAGAACATTAACATTTCCCAAAAGTTAACTTGAAAATGTAGCTCTGTTTGCATATAAATGAGAAATCCTTCTTTTGTAAGATATGCAACAACGAATTTTCTGTTTCGAAGGTATAATTTGAATGTTCATAACTACATGCATATAATTGAAAAACCTTTTGTACACACTGCTTTATCTGGATAATTTTTAAATGAGGAGATAAAAATTCTGTTTAATTAAAGCAAATTATGTTTCATATCAAATTGTTGTCGTAAATCCATTATGAGAGAGTCTATTGAAATTTATACATGTAAAAATTTTGTTTGCAATGATAATTTTTCTTTTAATATTCTTAAGTTATGGTTAGAGTTTATAAATAAATTCCTCGTGAAAGCTTGATTAGGATGAACCAAGTTGATATTTAACTTTGATCATAGTCTATTTTTTTTTTTTTTACAATAGAGCGCGTTGTTTTTAATTGACATCTCATTGTCACATGCCGTTTGTATTGACCGTGAAACGATTTGTATTTTTATTTTTATTATGATTGTGGTCCTTATTAGACGGAATGAAACATGTCAATAATATTTGTTTTTAATTTTTTGTTGCAAGTCTCTCAAGTAAAATAGAATTGTTTATTCAAATGTTTATAAGTAATAGGTGTATTTCTTAAAAAGCTGTGATTTAAAAGTCTAAAAGTTTAATAACTTTTTTATGAAAAACCTTTTATTTCTAAAGTGTTCAGAAAATAATGTTCTTGGAAAAGTTACTTTAATAGACATAATCTTATCCCCTCATTTGTTTTAATCTTATTCAGATGTGCAGCCTCTTTCAGCACTGAAATCTAAAAGAACATTTTTATCTTAATCAGTCTGGAATGTGTTTTATAATTTGCAGAAAAAAACTATTGATTTACATAAAAATTCTTTTCTTTTTCTATACTTTTTGTCAATTTTACATTGTTTGTGCAGAAGCTCAGGCATGTTATGCTTTAGTATGGATATCTAAACTTTTTTGATTGATGCTGTCTGAATTGTTAACGGTTTAGCAATGATGACAGTTTTAATGTTTCTTAATTACAAAATAATAAAAAATGTTCTGGATTATTTTTTACATATGTTTAATTTATTTTTAATTAATTGGTACTACTTGGTTATCTCTTCAACCAAAAATCTATCCCCAAACTATAAGATTAAATGCCAATAATGGATGATCGTGAATATTCCATTCAATATTTATATGATACATGTATTTAAAACGTGATTAAGTGATTTTTATTTCGACTTTTTATTTGTAATTTTATTAATATTCTATCAATTATTTGTTTTTTTTTGTTATTTAAAATAAAAATTATGTCAACACATATAATTTGGCAAAATTGGTTGATGGGATAACCAAGTAGTACCAATTAATTTTACCATTAAATGAAACATTTGTTGTTTCTAAACTTGATAGACATTTTGAATGATGTGATTGAGGATTCTTGATACTGTATTCAAAATTCATACATTTTTTATGTCATTTAAATATTTAAATTATTTCTTCTTTGTCATGGATGAAATTGACTTGCACCAAATTTCATCCTGTAAGAGTTTGGTAGTGCAAAAACTAAAATGTGCATTCCATTTCAAAGTATCTAACATTTTAATGAAACATTTATATTCAATCAAGAAACTTGAAGTAAAAATTTTTAAAAGATTCTTAGCTTTAATATGAAGTAATGAATCATTAATTTTATTTTGAAAATTATATTCAACAGTTTCAACTTGTGTTGCTAATGCTGATATTATAAAAATTTGCTATGTGCAAAACGTTTTTTGAGGATTCTTCGTATATTTTATTTCTATCATAGCACCTTGATTGCAGTGTTAAAATGCTCCCCTTAATAGTTTATCATAATGCTAGTTTCATTTTTAAATTATATTTTTCCATCAACTACTGGAGATTGACATTGATCACTTTGGTTACCCAAGTACTAGAATGAAAAATATACCGACTATCTTGAAAAGCACGGGCTAATTTTAAAATTTAGTAACTTGCAAACAGTGAGAAATATTTTTAAAAAATCTTGCAAGTGGGTTATATATGATGTCAGGAGTTTTTTTATTGTGATTCTCAATATTAATTCGAATTATAAACAATAGATAGTACTGACAGCAATAGGTCTTCAGTCCAGGCCGAAACTGATTTCACTCAATATTAATCTGAAATAAGGTGATTAAGGCTATGGAGCGTGCCTCATTTGACAATGCTGTCTTGCTCTTATGGCTCGATTCTGAACCCAGTCAATGCAATTTCAATGAAATGTATTATTGCAGTGGAAATAGCAAATTATTAAGTATAACAACATTGTTCAGAATTGGGCATGGATTTAATAAGCAGTATTTGAAATTGCAAATAATTTTACATTTATGAAAAATACAGTAAAGCATCCTCTCATCAACCGCTTGTATAATTGCGTAATTTTAAACGAAGAAAAAATATTAACACTAGAACGACCAAGACCGTCATTTTGACGGTTTTCAAATTTCATGCTTAAAAATTTTATATAATTTATGGCGAATTCCAAAATTTTATGATACGACTTTTGATGAAACATAAGAATACTTAAATATTCCTATTCAATTTCCTCTCACCCATTTTAATTTCGGTAATCAGTATGACCTATACCTATTTATACCAAGACCCATCAAATTGACGGCTTTGGCAATTAACAAACTCATTCCGAAGTGGTGCAGACTTCCCTATTTTCCACATGGACTAACCCTTTTCGGCCATGCGCAGTCCGCTCCAGGCTTCATATCAAACGTATCAGTAATTAATAAATGTAATTAGGACGCGATCATTATCATTTGTACTTCTAATGTGATAACGTTCTTACTGAAAAGTGCAGTCGGTGAATAGTGTAATCTGTGTAAAGTTCAACCTTGGAAAAAAAGTATGAATATATTTTTATGAACAAAAATAACATTTATTTTTTGTAAATTCTAGTCAAAAATGAAACGATTTCGAGGAAGAAAAAAATGATTCGAAGAATACAACGAACTTACTAGTATAAATGAAGACTGTTCGGACACTAATTCAAGTAATAATGATGACTCTAAAAATTCTGGAGATGAAATTAAGGTACGAGATATTGAAGAAAGTGAAGTACAAGAATATGAAAGTGAAGATTCAGGGAGGGAAGATGAAATTCCCCAAAAGAGCCACAAACGCAGAAAGCTATTGCGAATAAGTTCAGATACTGAATCGGACAGCCAAATAGAAACTGAAATAAAGACAGGAAAAAGAAATTGCTGTCGACGGTACTGAATGGGAAAAAATAGGGAATGGTTGTGTTGGAAGACTCTCATCACACACTATATTCAAAGATACTTCAAGCCCAACTGGTTATGCGAAACGAAACATTATGCTTGGTAATGTTAGCAGTGCATTTAGACTTATAATTGATAATCGAATGATGAAGCACATACAAACTTGCACTGAGCTTGAGGCCAGAAATATTTTACAAAACGACGATTGGAAAATTACTATTGAAGATTTGTATGCATTTGGTAACTATTTTGTATGCTCGAGGAGCCTATGAAGCGAGAAATTTGAAATTATCCTATTTGTGGTACCTTCTTTCTTTCGCGAAACTATGAGTAGAAATAGATTTTTAGAAATTGTGGATTCACTCGTTTTGACAAAAAAAGTGAGAGGAGTGTTCGCTTACGAACTGACAAATTTAGATTAGCTTCCGAAATTTGGAAGTCCTTTATTTACAGCCAAGCTTGTTACAAACCAGATCAGAATATAAGCGTAGATGAACAATTGTTTCCCACGAAGGCAAGATGCAGATTTCTGCAATATATGCCCAAAAATCCAGACAAATTCGGAATTAAATTTTGGTTAGCTGTAGACGTGCGAAGTAAATATCTTATAAACGGCTTTCCCTATTTAGGCAAAGACGAACTTAAACCATCAGGAGTAATTTTGAATGAATTTGTAGTTTTGAATCTTCTAAAAAACTACGCAAATTGTGGGAGGAATATAACAACGGATAATTTTTTTACAAGTATGCAGATCGCAAAGAAGCTACTGGCAAAAAAAAACAAGTCTTGTTGGAACTATACGAGCAAATAAAAGAGAATTGTCGAAAATACCTAAAGTTGGAAAAGATAACATGGCTGTTTTCTCCACAAAACTCTACAAATCAAATGATATTGTTTTAACAGTTCACAAAAGTAAACCTCGTAATAAAGTACTACTTCTTGGCTCAAAACATAAATCTGTAAAAATTACTTGTAATCGAAAACAAATTCCTGCAACTGTGTTATTATAAGCCAAGGATCTGGGGTTCGATTTCCGGATTGAGCACATTTTCACTCAGTTGTAAATATTCAATTCGTATGATAACTTTACCAATCAATATGGCTATTAAAGTAATAGTTTATCTACATACAGTCAAAGATCGATAATCTGCGCACCCATAATCCGCAATTTTCTATAATTCGCGTTACTTTACGAATGTAAACAGAGAAATAAACAGTTTAGAAAATTTACAAATTCGTGATCCAAAAATGATTTTTTAAAACAAGTAATAAAATTGAAAAAAAATAATAATAAAACATTATTTTTTTAATATAACTCTTTTATTTTATTAACAGTAAAAATGGTCTGCAGCATTACGGAACGTATGCATTTATTTAAATGCATACATATATATATAGATATATTTTTAATAAAATAGCTTTAAAAAGACATTTTTTGAGATAGCATATTAAATTAATTATTAGATTTCATATTTATCATTTTATATTATACTGATTAAAGAAATAAAATGCTGTCTAGGAATAACAAAATTACGTATAAACCTTAATACTCTATAATTTCACAATATTCCATAGTCCGCACAACCTTTGGCCACACCGTGTGCGGATTATAGAACTTCGACTGTAATTGCTGCATATATGGAGTTCCTTTACCTGCGGTTTATTGTGTTGAGCTGTCCACATGACAGAGCAGATGTTATTACCAATAAGGATATCTGAGCGAAATACGCTCGCCAATTGACAGTCCATTTAGGTTGAAAATTAGCATGATTGACCCCGTAAGCCAAGGATCAGAGTTCGATTTCTGGGCTGGACATATTTTTGTTGAGCTGGAAATATTCAATTAATATGATAAATTTACTGTATATCAAGAACTAACGCACGAAGCTCAATAAAACTTTAGATTCAGTTATATCTGGATATAAATTGATGCTGATTAATTTTTGTTGTAAATCGCCCAGTAGGTAGCGCTGCAGAGTTGCATTATCCTGAATGGATAGCTATAACCCACGAATTAACCCTTCGCGACGGGAGATTTTTACGAAATTTTTAATGTTTTGTCACCAATTTTAATAAACAGAAATTTGTGACTTATTAAATCTAGAAAATGCTCTGATTAAATGAGGCAAAATTTACGGTATAATTTTACTGGTGGCGATAAACACAGATTCTTAAGCCTATTTGTGGCACGTATATGTGTCGCTCGTCCCCAAGGGGTTAATGCCCCGAATTTCATCAAACTTCATATTCTGTTAAACCTTGACATACAATAGATGCTGATTATGTTTTGATATAAATCGCAGAACCAGCTGCATTGTTATGCCGCACTTTTCCGTATTTCCGCGTTAGTTATATCTCAAGAACTAATGCACAGAATTTCATCAAACTTAATATTTTGTTAGACCTTTATGTAAATAGATTTTGATTAAGTTTTAGTGAAAAAGTCTAACAGATAGTGTTATTATATCGCATTTTTCCGATATCCGCGATAACTGTATCTCAAGAACTAATGCACGGGATTTCCTCAATCTTCAAATTCTGTTAACCCTTTGCGGGGCGCTGGTTTCATAGATATACCACTTAATTTTAATTCCAAAACGCCACATTGGCACCAGAATTTTGTTAAAGAAAATTACGGTTTATTGAATGCGTGAAACATAGCGTTTACTTATATACAAATAAAGTTGTTTTCGAATTCCGGTGTCAGTCATTTATTTCAATACTTAAGTAATGAATTTGCCCTGCCCCGCAAAGGGTTAAACGTTGAAATAAAGGAGCGCTAATTATGCTTTGGCACAGTGGCGTAGCTATATTTTGACCTATCCTATGGCGCCCGGGGCCAGCAAGAAATTTTGCGCCCCCATCCGAATATAGATATATAACAATTTGGCTCAATTTGGCGCCCCTAGGCCTCGGCGCCCGGGGCGGACGCCCCCCTTGCCCCCCCTTAGCTACGCCACTGCTTTGGCATAAATCGCCTAACAGGTGGCGTTACTACGCCGCATTTTTTTTTAGATTTCCACTATAGATGATGTACCCCAAGAACTAATAAACGCATTTTCATAAAAATTCATTTATTAATCATAAAATATGCAGATTTTCTAAATATATTTGTTATATTTTTGGTGTAAATCGCTCAACAGGTGACGCTGCTATGCTGTGCTTTGTGCGATTTTCGCAATAACTTTATCTTCAGAATTAATGCACGGGAATTTCCCTAATCCTTGATGTACGTTGATTTTTTTTTTACGTTTTAGTGTAAATCGCACAATAGGTGGTGCTTCTGTGCTACATTTTTAAAGATTTCCGCAACAGCTGTATCGCGAGAACGAATGCACGGATTTCCATCAGACCTCAGATTCGATTAGTCCTCTACATGAATTGATGCTATTTATATTTTATTGTAAATAGCTCCACAAATGGCACTAGCATATCGCATTTGTTACATTTTCTGTAACAGCTCTAACTCAACAACTAATGCACGGAATTCCATTAAACTTTAGATTCAGTTCATCCTTAACATGAATTGTTTTTGTTTACATTTTTGTATCAATCGCTCGATATGTGGCACTTCTGTGCTGAATTTAGTAGGATATTCACGATTTTAGCGATAATCATATCTCAAGAACTAATGCACATAATTTCATATCTTTAGAATCCTCATGATGGGTATAGATTGCTCTTAAATTTCGGCACTGTGATAACAAATTTTGAAATATTAACATGTATGAGATAAAAGAAAGTTTTGGGATTGCTACAACCGAGTAGTTTTTTTAAAATTCGAATAATACTGATGTTCTCAAATACCTTTCTGAATTCAATTTTGTTCGGAAACGCATGAAATTAGCTAATGTTCTTATTAATAAACAGTGTAATCATTTGGTATTTTCAAATTTTTGATTAAAGCAGAAGATCTTTTAGAAAATACTATCAAATTTGGCGTTAGAAAAAAAATTAACATAAAATAACAAAGCTTATTTCTGAAAATTTTCTTTAACAATCTCAATGATCGTAAATATTGCACATTATTGAGTACTAGTAATATAATATGTAATTAAAAAATTGTTATAAAAACAACAATCGGTCAAAAGCGAGTTTTACTCGCACAGGAGAGATTTCGTGCTACAAAGAACAACCGTGTAGAAAATTTAAACATGGCATTTTTTACCAGCGCTTCGATACCAGTCACGAAGTAGCAATACCGCCTTGGCCCGTGGCGCTATTTTCTAGATAAGTTTCCAATTTATAACATAGCTAATTACCAACAATTTTTTTTCGAAAATTGCTGTCAGCAATCCTTGGGAAAGATACTTTGAACAAAATCTTCACACGATCTGTATTTTTTTCCTAACAAGTAACTTGAATTAGTCCTCTTAAATTTTTTGTATGTATACTTGTGAAGAGTAGATAATCTGTAAATATGCGACTTAAAAGTGTTTATAACTCTGGTAAATTCATAAGTTCCACATTCTATAATTTTCGAGAAATTGGCTCTGACGTTAAGACCGACACATGAGTGATCTTAAACTGGCTTCGTTTTTATTTTTTAAGTAAACATTTTTTTTAATGGCCATTTTTATAATAACCAATGCATGATTTTAAGAAGTGCCTACTGGAGACCAGTTTACCTTCAGTCGAAGTCGATGAATCGATTAACGTATTGCATAGATGTTCAGCAAGAAAAATGGAATTTCAGAGAAATTCCGGAGCATTGGGTTGATCGAAAGCGCCAGTGGGTAAAGCAGTTAAAAAAGCCTAGAGCCATACATTTATATATATATATAGATTAAATCCTAAATAATTTTTGAAAAATACGATAAAAATATAAAAATAAGTTTAATTTAACAAAAAGAACAGAGAAAAAAAAATATCATTAAAGAGATAATTTCCTTGGAACTTGGAAGAGAGTCTTGACAGAGTACCAGCAGTAGAACTCTGTACCTCTAGTAGTACAATGGGTCTGTGGGAGAAATGAACATACATAGCCGATGTCTTTCTAGCATAATGCCAGAAACGCGGAAAAGAGGGGAAAGTAAAATAAAAGCCATTTAAAGGCACTATACAATAAAAATAAAAAGAGAAACATAATATAAACAATGAAGATATTAAAATTTAAGAAATTAAAAAAGAGAATAATAATTAAAGGAATATATAGAAATAAAAAGAAAAAAATATAAATACAATTAACTACAAGAAAATATGAACACTTAGGAAGACGATTTCCTATCAATGTAAGTAGAAAGTGCTATTATCCTGGGTCGATGTTTTGGGGCAAATGAAGAGTTGTCCTAGGCCTGCGTCATCGGGCACGCTCGTCATAAGGAGTAAAATTCGGCAAGGCCGGATTAATATTCAGAATTTAATCGAAGAAATTGATCGCTTGTTTTTTAATAACCGAACGGATAGGAGGAGTATCTAGATCATGATGAATGGCTGTATTTCTTCGGTGCCAAGGAGCCCGTATGATTCCTTTAAGAGTTTTATTTTGTACAACTTATATTTTTTGTAAGTTAGTTTTTGCCGCAGAGCCCCAGATCTGAGCACAGTAGAGAAATATGGGACGCAAAACTGTTTTGTAGAGCAGCAATTTATTTCCACACTCATCCCATTACTGTACAGGAGGTGGGCGAGATCATTTTTGGCTTTGTAAAACTTCTGGACTGTATAATCGATATGCTTTCGCCAAGTGAGAGTACTATCTAAGAAAACACCGAAATATTTAACTTCCCGCTCAAAGCGAAGAAAGGAGCCATCAAGATAGAACCATGGTGGAAGTGTGCGCTTCCGAGTGAAGATGACTGCCTGTGATTTATTGGAATTAATTTTGATGCGACAATTTGTGAAATTAATTTCAAGACATTAATGTGTTGTTGAAGATGGTCGTGTATAACGTGGCAGTCCTTGTCACGAACCATCACGGTTGTGTCGTCCACATAAATAACCAACAGGGTATGTGGAGAAGTGGAAATGTCAGCAATATAAGCTTTGTAGAGCCATGGACCTAACTTAGAGCCTTGTGGCACACCCGCATTAATTGGGCGAGGAGTAGAAATTATGCTGGCATAGCGAACGCAGAATGTTCTGTCACGAAGGTACTTCAAAATGAAGAAAATATAAGCAGTAGGTACTTTGAGTTTTATAAGTTTATAAATAAGGCCAGTAAACCAAACAGTATCAAAAGCCTTCGCGACATCGATGAAAAGTGAACCAACGAACTCTGAGCTGTCCAATCCATCATGGATAAATTCAACTACCCGAAGAAGTTGGTGTGCTGTGGAGTGTTCGGGCCTAAAGCCAAACTGTTCAGGAATATCGGGGCGAAAATTTTGGAGGCGCGTAAGAAAAATATGCTCAGTACAGTACTCTTTACTCAGAACAGGAAGCAAACTCTACGGGTCTGTAACTCTTAGCTAGCGAAGGGTCTTCTCCGGGTTTCTTAATAGGTACAATAATAGCTTTTTTCCAATCATTTGGAAAATAGTGAAATTTAAACATAGCATTAATAAGATTATTCGCGTACTGTAAAGGGGGGGGGGGGTTGAGGGCCGAATCAGTGATCCCATCATGACCTGGAACTTTCCTATTAGGCAGATTTTTTATCACTGTGATGACTTCCTCAGGGGTGGTCGGCTCAATTGATCTGACAGGCACACGGGCCAGAAATCTGTTTACAGCATGTTCGACCATATCAATGGTATCAGCATTGAAAACGTCGCCATGAGGCTGAAATTGACATTCATATTGGTCGGTGAGTACCTCCACTTTCTCATTGTCGAGACATTTATTTCCAACATCCGTACGGAGAGCATATAAGCAACCTTTACATGGATACGGACATGGGAAAAATCCTGTGCAGTGATTGGCTTATGTTATGGAGCAATGTAGTGCGTTACAAATACGTTACTCGTCGTAGTGCAGGGGAGAGAGAACAACAAACCGATATGGTTTTATGATGTCCAGTGCCATATACTTCTAGACACAATATTTTTGTTAATACAAATGTGAAATTTCAAAGAAAAAATATCAATTTTTGGACGCTTATTCATTTTTGTTCACCGTAATATCACATGATTAAATGATTCAAAATGGAATGATCTCCAGAAATCAAACGTTAGTTATATGAACATTTAAAAAATTTTATCTGCATTTTTACGACGTAGCTGCAACAATATGGAATTATTGTTTTACGAAATCTAAGTTTATTCAATTTAATACTATGTAAAAAACCCAGCTTTAATGTGCTTGAAGGCTGCAAATTTCATTTCAGTCTTCAAATACATGCTTGCTAGTTCAGTGGTTACAATATACAATTTTAAATGAAAATAGACATTTTAATCATAAATACAATCATTCTGCTATCTTCAAGAAAAATTATGTTTTCTTCTTAGATAAAGTAATTTTAACTATTCCTTTTTGGATGACTATAATATCTTGTGATTCATGCAACCATTGCTAATTTGTGCAAAATTATACTGAATTCACATTTTTTTTAGACTTCATTTATGAGCCAATGCATTACCTAAACATTAAAATTATAAATACATGTCTACGCAATTATAAAAATTGTAAAAAATTAAATAAGAAGAAATTATGTTAAATTAATCCTACGAAGAAGTCTTATCTATCACACCGATCCGAATAACAACTTTTTTACGACAAACATAAACAAAACAAACTTTTTTTTATTTCCGGTTAAAAGTGCGAAAGATAACGCCATTTAAATTCCCGTTAAAGGAACGAGAGAAACGATTAGCCAATCACAGTTCAAAATTTTTTACCATGTCCGTATCCATGTAAAGGTTGCTAATATGCGTACGGAGAGGGGGGATAGGGGTGAAGGGTTTTCTGACTCTTTTGAGATAATTCCAAAGAGAGTCATCCGTAGGATTCAGGGAAGTAATAAAATCCGACCATTTGTTAGATTTAAAATTTTTTATATCCCGCTTAATGGTAGCATTAGGTCGGTTTAATTCAAAACGAATGCTAGGATCCCTAATGGCTTGCCACGTCCGCCGAAGTCTATTACGTTGCCTAATTTTAAATTTAATGTCATTAGGAAGGGTATGAAAATTTTGCTGAGCCTGGTGACATTTAGACGCCTCCAGGGAATTTTGAATTAATTTGGATAAATTGGTGACAGCCATGTCTATGTCCTCGACAGAGTTTAAATCGCCGAACGGTAGGGGAAACTCATTGATTGTATTGGTGAAAGATTGCCAGTCATAAACAAAAGGAGTTAGAATAGATATGAAGATAAGGGTTACAATCAATGCTAATTTCGATAGGGAGGTGATCCGATGCGAGAGCCGAAATAGGGGTAATGGTATAAGGGTAATGGATGTTATTAAGCAGTGCCAGATCAATTGTCGTGCCATTCCCCCAAGGGCCAAAACGAGTGGGGGAGGTTGGTGCAGCAATTTCAATACCATTATTGATACAGTAATTGTGGAGGGTTTCCCCTAAAGAGTCCATATTACTGTTGGGACACCAACTGGGATGATGAGAATTGAAGTCACCTGCAAGAATGACATTATTATCTAACCTAAATAACTTACTAAGATCAGAGGGGAGATCAGAATAGTTCGAAACCCGGAGATCAATGGAGGAAACAAGAAAATAATTTTGCTGGTCCAAATAAATTTTAACGTTAGTATTTCAAGTAAATTGAGAGGCAATGAAGGAATATGAACATGCGTGACCCTTCTACACACGAAAATAGCAGTCCCACCGTAAGGCGAAATAACCGTACCATCGGTACGAGGAGTAAAGTAACCTTTAAAATTTTGAATATTGAGATCCCTAAAGGAAGTACACCGTACCTCCTGTACAAGAATAAGATCAACAGGATTATCAACTATGAAATCTCTAAGCTCATCTAACTTGGATCTGAGGCCATTAGCATTCCAAAAAAGAATTTTAAAGACCCCCATAATTTAGTGCTTTTCAGAGCTATGCAAGCTTATCAGGCGATCAGGACTTAAAATAGTTAGTAGTTCAGAAACACTCTTATTAGATAAAAGCTAATTTAATTTCAAATTTTTCAAGGACAGCACATAATTTATTTAGCTTTTCAATAATGGTATCAAAATTATCTGGATTAGAAATAACAAAATTTAAAAGATTATGAGTATCAAAAGAAGTTTTTGCATTTTTTACACTACTATTAAAGGTATGAGAAGATGATGAAGCACTAGAAAAATTTGATATATTTGAGCATTAGAAGCTTTAGGATTATTTACATTAGATACACTAGAATTATTTACATTAGATACACTAGAATTATTTACAACAGTAGAACTTTGCGAATTAGCAGGACTCCCAACAGTAGTAGAGTCAGTCACGTTAGAATTGATATAGCTCTATCTGAAAAACTAATGCACGGATTTTCATCAAATTTCATATTCAGTAATAAGTTGGCATAAGTTGTTGCTGTCTAGATTTTTGGATTAAGCCACCAAACCGGTTATGCTGCTATGCTGCATTTTGAGGAAGTATTAACATGCATAAGAAAGATTTGGGATTGTCACGTCTGACTAGTTTTTTTATAGCTAACTATATTGAGACTTATAACCCTTTAAGACCCGAAACATTTTCATCATTAAATATTATATTCAACTGGTTATTAACTCTATACTAACCCTAATGACACCTAAAAAAATAATGAAAAATTTTTTCTCGCCCCCCTAGTGCGTGAAGAGTACCCGCACGAACGTGCGGGTTGGGCTTTTTCTGTGAAAGCCGCACCAGCACGATTGTGCGGGTTGGGCTTTTCCTCTGAAATCATTACTTATTACATGTTAAGATTTATACATTTTCTGGCTCTAAATGGATAGAAGAGAGAAACTGAACCAAAAAAAAAATTACAAATATGGTAATTATTGATGCATTATTTTTTATTTTATGGATTCGTTACTTTTTTACAGTGAAAAGTTTTTTTTCTTTTTTTTTTGGACATAAACAAATAAACGTTGCATTTTTCACAACGTGTTTTTGAACTTTTTTCGCAGTTTTCAAACCTACACTTGCGAAGACTTGAAATGTCATCAACACATGGGAAATGGTTCGCTCTAAAGCCTAAAAAAGAAGGAAAAAAATAATATTGGAGAAGTACTTATCGACTTAAAAAAAAATATTTTAATTAATTTAAAAATGTTTGTTATATTTTTAAAGTTTTTATTTATTATATCGATTTAATTTCTTCTATAAGTCTATAATTTTTTTTTGTTACAATTTAAGAAATGAAAAACATACTTGCAATTGCGTGAAATCTAAAGTTCCAGGATAAGGCACAGAAATGAACTTTTTAACAGTCCACTTGTATTCCTCTTTTTCTTTTTTCATTCTTTTAGTATTTTCCGAAAACGCCTTGGAGGTAGAACTTTGGAAGATGAATTCAAGAGACTTTGAAAAGGAAGAATGATCCAAAATTGTCATTTTTTCTTCATCGAGCTCATCTGAACTTGACTGTCCTTCTAATAAATCTGCTTCAAATGTTTTGTCCGTAACATCGTCATCATCCGAGAGATCACTAAACTCAGAATCTGATTTATTCATCAATTAAAATATTTCTCCTTGAGTGAGAATTCTTTTCCGCTTAGACATCTGAAAAAATATTTTATTTTGCTTTATTAAAAGTTAACAAAATACTGCATAAAAAATTAGAAAAAGTATTTGAAAAATTTATTAATTAAAAAGAAAAAAGTAAAAATTATTTTAAAAAAGGGGGGTTATCTATGACAACACCCGAGAAAATAATATAATATTAATTATGTAACAGCATACTTCGTTTTATTTTGGCTGTCATCAAAATTGTTGAAACAGAAATCAAAATGAATATTGAAAAACACTTACCTTTACTGTAGCACTGACTAACGTAACGCCCAAGTTGCACGATCGTGCGGGTGACGAAATCTTGAGTCCTAAGAGCAAAATAAATAGTCTATAATTAATGTTTTTTAGTATATTATACTTATTTAGACATTAAAGCAAAAATATTTATCTAAGCAATTAAAAATATATTGATAATTACCTTTTTACGACAGATAAAATGATGAGCTATATCCGTTGCATTTGTAAACAAAGCTAGACATGCCACCTGAAAGTAAATCATGGACTACTACCGCAATCTGTTGATAAAAAAAGATACTTTACTCTTTCTGCTAACCGGAACAATCGTTCAATTTGGGTTTATATTACATACGATTGTTTCAGAAGCAAAAATTTAAATGTATGTCTAACCCGCACGATCGTGCGAGCTGGGTCTTAAAGGGATAAGATATCGTGGAATTTCGTGACTCTCTAAAACGCTTAAAATAAAACCAGGTTGAATAAAAGATGACTAATTTCTAAAAATTCCTATTAATATTCAGTCTTGACAAAAACTAGTTTCAATCTTATAAAATCACTAATTTTATAAGATTATTTCCACTAATTTGAGCTCAGTATTTTTGAACAATGTAACTTACCTTAAAATAAATAAATAAATATATAAGTATATGAAAGCTACCTCTTCCTCCCGGCATTGCCGGAAGGACTTTTTAAATATAAATATTTCAAAATCACATACGCATATGCGGAAATATGGGCAGCAGAAATTAAAATTTCAAGTGAAATTTAGACGACGGATTATTTACTTGTTATTTCAGAAAAATAAAAAATACAACTTTTTTTTTTTTTTAATTCTGTATATCGCTGATTTCCACTTCTTCTAAATAGCACATACAATCCTCTCATTGAGTTCTCAAAATGGTAAATCTACAAGTCAACCTCTAACAGCGGGTTTTCAGGTGTTTTCTACCAAGATTTGATTTGGCAGACCGATTACCAGGCCCGGACTGGCCAGGTCGGCGATCGCCGAGGGCCCCCAGCCTAAAGAGGCCTCGGAAGCGCAACTCAAAAAAGAAATATACGATTTTTTAATTACTATTTACGTACGAAAAAAATTGAGTATTTTCCAATAATAATATACGTTTACAGTAAATTTTAAACAATTGATAGTTTTTTCATGGTAACTTATATACTTTCGTCGTGTCACGTTGGACAGATGGAATAGGGCTGGTGACTGATATATCGTCGTTTCTGCAGTACTCATAGAATCAGATTCAGAGTGCATCGCGACGCTCACTTGCCAATATCGTATAGTATGGTTATAACTAGTGCAATTTCACAGTGTGATCAACATGAAGCAGTTGTACGAAAGCGACAGTACGAAAAGGAAAGAAAAAAATGAGAAAATTTTTAAACATTATGAAGCTTCGCTCATTTGTTGTGGTATTTCCTTTTGTTAATTATAAAGGAGGGTACGGGCGATTACCTCCTCCTTAAATTAGCTAAATAGAGTTTTATACAGAGTTATCCGATTTGCTTTATATTTTGGATGTAGGTTCTTTCTGATAAGTTGAATTTCTGAACAGTTTTGGAGGTTTAATGATTAATTATAAAGGGGGAACGGGGGAAAAACGTTTCTTAAATTACATAAATGGGTTTTTATGCAGAATTATTCGACTTGCTTCGAATTTCGGATACAGGTTTATTATATGATAAGGCGTATCCCTGATTAGTTTTGGGGCTTCAATGATAAGTATAAATAAAGAAGATTGGGGGGGGGGTACTTCCTTCCTTATTTTTTTTCGAAGGACATTATTATATAAGGCTGTAATATGTATAATTAGTCTGCATAGCCTGTGAGCTCTATGCCATCAGTTTAACTGGGCATCATTCTTTTTATTTTAAACACACAGTTCGGACCGTGATGCTGGAATTTGAAGTTTTCATACTAACTAGAAAACTGCAAGATATGTAAGTCACCGATTTTAATGAAAGTGGTATCGTTGGAAAGATCTCATTATGAGGAGTAAAAAACTCAATAGAACTACCCATCGTGGAAAAGAGTCGTTTTCGAGATATCTGACAATTTATATAAAGTAGCTAGTGCATACTTACTGGGAAATCGCAAAAAAATTAGTCTAGATTTTGACGAAAGAGGTATTGTTGGAAAGATCTTATCGTATGGAGTAAAAAAATTCAAAAGAACTACCCATCGGAAACGAGCCGGTTTCGAGATATCCGATAATTTGAGCCACGTAGCTAGTACATACTGGGCTAGTGCACACCTAACAGAGGACCGCAAAAAATTGCTGTCTCTATTTTGACGAAAATGATGTCGTTGGAAAGATATCATTTTGAGAAGTAAAAAACTCAATGGAGCTACCCTTCGGAAATGACCCGTTTTCGAGATATCCGACAATTTATGTCACTTAATGCAGTTTCCCAGTACGTGTGCATACTTAGTGATACAAATTGTCGGATATCTCGAAAACGGGTCATTTCCGAAGGGTAGCTCCATTGAGTTTTTTACTTCTCAAAATGATATCTTTCCAACGACATCATTTTCGTCAAAATCGGTGACTTACACTTCTTGCAGTTCCCTAGTAAGATAGAATTTTTTTAAAAAAATTTCGTACTTTTTGCCGATTTAAGGGTTTATATTATTCTTTTATCACTAATATTCATATATATATATTTTTAGTTACAATTTTCTTTCAATTTTAAAAGCGAGCGGTTTATTAATGATTCAGCATTTTAAATTTCGTTTAAACATTTTTTTTCGTTTTTAAAATTTTTTAATTTTATTTATATTTCCGCTATTTTTCTTTTTATTTCGCTTTTTTAAAGAATTTTGAATTTTGAATTTTATTTAAATAATTTAATTTGAAAATTTTTAATTTAATTAAAATAAATATTCCTTTTACTTTAAATTTATTGATGCTACCATCTATGTAAGAATTAAATAATTATAAATCAACAATTTGGATTTATTAATTAAAGGATGAGTTGTTTTGAAAGATATATTAAAGAAAATACTCTGAGCGATCTGCGATCACACGTACCCACTTTTTTTTTATTACTGTTATGTCACTTTTAATATATGCTTAGGTATCACAGTAGGATTTAGATTATTATGACTTCGACACAGTCATTTGATTGCCGAAAACTAAAAATATACCTCACGCTCATTTTTAAGTAATAACCACTTAAAATAAATAATTCTTATTTTTTTTTTTCTAGCATGGAATTAGTTTAGGTATGGTGTATAAAAATAATATAAATATACTATATTGTGAAAGTAAGTCAACAACATTACAAAAAGCTTATATTTTACTCAACTATTTTCCATGTGACAAAATAGCCTAAATGTGGTTTTTTGCCATCCAAGCCTAAATTTAAAAATAAAATATAATACAGTGAAATCTGTCTAAGGCGTAATCGCTTGGGACTGAAATAAAATTCCGCTTTAGACAGATTTCCGGCTTAGACAGAAAAAACTTTATAAACATCCCGTTCTCAGAATATTAAACATTTCTTTTTCAAAAAGTTAAAACTAATGTATCTTTAATTTTTTTTAATTAAATAGACATGAAATCTTTACATATTTTTATATATTTATATTAATTATAATTTACGTTACAAACTGATAGTACTCATACACATTAGTATCAATCAAAATTACAGGTTTTAGTGAAAATAAAATTATATTTACCTTAATAAATGCGTTAAAATTATACTGTCTTAAACTCATTTAGAAAAAAAAAATCGAATATTTTTTTTTTTTTTTTTTGTTAATGTTTTCTTTTTCCGTAGCACATCGTATTTCAGTTAAAATTGGTATCATTTCATAATTGTTTGTCTCAATGTAAAAATTCTGTAAAAGCTTTAGGCTCTTAAGAGCTTCTTGATAAGACTTAATGCTTGTCACTTCGTCTTCGACTTCATATTCACCAGTGCTACTTCCACTGTTGTCCTCTAGCTTTTATGCTATGGGAAAATCCACTGAATGATTATAATAACTTCTAGTAAGTTTACCATCGCCATTTATGCACTCAGTAACATTTGTATGTCCTTGTTCATCTGGAATGAAACCGCTGATGTTATTCATCAGGTACTGAAATTTTCCATAAGGTGTCAACGTTGTAACCCTCCCTTTTAAAACAGACTCTCTTATCTTATTATAACCTAAGAATGAATCCGTCAAAAATCCCGTGACTTATTATTCAACAGTTCCCAGTCCTATACAATAATAAAATCATCCCAAAACTACTGTCAGAAATCAGTGACGCCTTTTCTTAACCTCTGGGAATGCGACTGGATAATACATTTCATTATGAAAAGAAAAAGATTTATTTCGATTTAAGTTTCGCAGGAAATTTTTCTTCAGAAATTTTCTTAAACAGAAAATTTGCTACTTGGGACCCATGATGAATGTCCGGTTCCGCGTTACACAGACTCTTTCCGTATTAGACAAATTTCTCGGAAATCTCTACGTATAAAAATGTGGGACTCTGAAATGTTTCCGTCTTGTACAGATTTCCGGCTTAGGCAGATTCCGGCCTAGACAGATTTCACTGTATTCTGTTTTCGCTAAATTTCCCATTAGGGGCCCCTTTTCAGTCTCTAGCCGAGGGCCCCCAAAGGTGCCAGTCCGGGCCTGCCGATTACGTTTTAATATACAAATCGAGATTTAACCAATCCCAGAATTTCATCCGTAAATTCGATGAGGTGATTGTCTGTACTGCCGCTTCCCGGTCTAAAAGATTTTATCTAAATTTAACGATGTCTCAAAATTCTACTTCCTCAAAATCATGCAAAGCTTAAAATCTATTATTATATCCGTTTCAAGTCATCTCTCCTATTTGCTATTTTAAGTATTTTATCATATCTTCCATAATTCTTCAACTACTGACGATTTTATTTCCTTCTTTCCAAGCACATAATCCTTAGAGCTTACAGAGTTTCATAATTATAAGAAATTATAATTATTAAATTTAAAATTATTAAAAGAGGTAAAATTTATAATGTATTTGAATAATTACAAATTCAATTAAATAAATTTAGAATTATACCAAATTATAAATTAATAGAAAATTGAAAATTGAAAAAAAAATATTATAAATTTAAAAAATATGTTAAATTTAAAAGAAAAAAAAACATCAAAATCATTTGGATTTTTTTTAAAAACTTTTTAATAATATTGCTAATTTGTAGTTACAGTAAATAAGCTTATCATATCAATTTACTCTCTTCTGAAATTTCACTTTGCCGCCTTTTCTTCACCAACGTATAATGTCATATATGTATACAGGGTGTTTCGCTACCAGACCGACAAACTTTGAGGGATGATAGTACACATGAAGACAAACATTATTAAATAGGAAACCATGAGGTGCAAACGTCTTCTGTAGGAGCTAGGGGCCTTAAAGTTTGGGGTCCAAAATTTCAAACGATGATAGAAAACTGAAAAAAGGGTTGATTCGTTTGCGGTTTTCACTAAAATCACTCTCTATATTAAGATTTCTTTAGAAAAAAATTTTAAAGGTTACTTAAAAAATTATCGATAGGGGGCGCTTTAGACTTTAGAGTAAGGAACAACTACTTTTTACCGTTATTTTCTGCATGGGGTTGAAATTATTCTAAAGTTTAGACTTTAACTTAAATTTTAAGCCCAAAATCGGAAACATTCGGGTCTGTGGACGAATTACTGTGGATAATACCCTGTTCACACTTCGGATAGTTAAGATATCTCAGGCCTGGAACTCTCTCAGAGAGTTTCAACTCTCTCGGGCTAGGTACAGGAACAACCACCTACTCTCATTGGCTACAAAGTTTCGCTTTTACTGATTGGCTGTTGTGGCCGTCTGTACTTCAAGCGCATGCGCTTACGCTACATTTGTTCAGTTCAGAGCATGGAGCTAAGAAGGTATATGGAGGAGACATATCAATCTAGCATCATAGTGAGCCCTGACGCCGAAAAACCAGTTCTTTCCCCCCTCTTTCATATCCGCCATGTTTGACTTTTACCGTAGTTGACTTGCGCCGCGAGGAACTTCCTCAATACGACGATCGGTAGCAGACGGAAAAAAGCAGCTTACCCAGGTCAAATATGGTGGCCGCGGTGTTGTAACGGGGGGGGGGGTAGGAAAAGCTTCAAGTGACGTCACATATGTCTCCTCCATATACCTTCTTAGCTCTATGGTTCAGAGATACAGTGACATTCGCTAAGATATCTTACAAGGAAGGTCTCCATTGGGGGCATACTCAGATTTTTTTTGAAAAAAATACGAATTAAACTACTCATGTAGATAATAAAGGATCAGTGAAAATTAGCGGCGGAATTACATTATTAGATATGTAAAAAAATAAAATAGTTTGGAATAATTGGCGTGAAAAGCTGAAAGGACGCGGGATTTGGCGAGCAGTGCATTTCCTCGCCAAAAGCAGACGATTTTAATGAATCTGAAAATTGATTTTAATTGACTTCACTGTTAAAAATCTGCAGCATTTACTGCAACGTCACTCCACTACTTTTATAGAATATCTCTCTTCTAACCAATGAGAATGCTCCATAGCACTGTGAATTGACCGTGTCATACACTGTTAAAAATCTGCTGCATTTTGTTGCAACGCACTCCACCGCTTGTATATGTTACAGGCCAAACCCGATTTTAGGCCAAACTAGATTGGCCTAGGCCAAACTAGTTTATCCTAGCGCCCATCGGATAGACTAGTTTTTCCTAGGCCGAACCGGTCTATCCTAACGCCCATCGGATAAACTAGTTTTTCCTAGGCCAAACCGGTCTATCCTAAGGTCCATCGGATAAACTAGTTTTTCCTAGGCCAAACTAGTCTATCCTAAGGCCCATAGGACAATCTAGTTTTTCCTAGGCCAAACTAGTTTGGCCTAACTCTTATAGGATAAACTAGTTTAGCCTGCTGTTTATTGGTCTGAACTAGTTTCTCCTAGGCTGATCTAGTTTATCCTAGGCCAATTCAATTTGGCGTGATTTTATTTAATTCAATGACCGCCACAGCGCCAACATTCTAGTTTGTCTTAGGCTGATCTAGTTTATCCTAGTCCAATTTAATTTTACGTGTTTTTAACTCGCAGGCGTGAAAACCTGAGAAATAATGGGCTCGCAGGTTCTGTATGTATGAATGTACGTATGTATGTACGAATGCACGTACGTATGTACGTGCGTATGTACGTAACGCGATAACTCGTGATAGAAATATCCGATTTGCTTCAAATTTTGGATGCACGTTCTTTGACATAAGGTACTTTTCTGATTAATTTTGGGAATTCATTGGATAAGAATAGAGGGGAGCGAACGGGAGGCTAGTCCCTTACCGTTAATTTAGAGAAATGGATTTTGATGCAGAATTATCAGTTTTCATTTAAAATTTTAGATATAGGATCATTCTGACTAGGCACCTCCATGATTAGTTGTGGATGTTTATTGTTTAAGTGTAAAAAAGGGCAATGTAGGTTCCTTCCCCCCCCCCATAATTTAGATAAATGGTTTTTGACGCAGAATTTACTGATATGTATCACATTTGTATATAGGTTTTTTCTGATAAGGGGATTCCCTGAATAGTTTTGGGGGTTTAATGGTTTAGTATGAAGGGAAAAATGAAGGATTACCCTCTTACATAGAAAAAACTAGTTTATCCTATGGGCATTTAGATAAACAGTTTAGTAGAAAACAGATTAGTAGAAAAAACTAATTTATCCAATTGGCATGAGGATAAAATAGTTTGGCCGAGGCTAATCTAATTTAGCTCGAAAACGGGTTTGGCCAGTAAAAAACATATCTTTCTCTAGAAAAATTATAAATGTGTGTCAAGAGTCATTGCTTATAACACCAATACAGAAATTTAACATGTTCACCTTAGAGACATGATACATTGGACATGGTGTTTGCTTATTAAAGCAAATTATTATTATTCACTTTAATGTTATTTACTTTTGTACAGGCAGAGCTTTGTCTGTACAAAAATCAGTGAAAAAAGACTCAGTCCGGCTCGATCTAGCCCTACTCAATTTCTGCAAAAAAATTCAGGGTTTATTTCACATACAATTAAGATTCCTTTAAAAAATACTGCTTATATACTTATTGGATAAATTTACAATGTATTTTTAAATTATGTTGTGTTCACAGAATGGAAAAAAACAATGTATTAATGATTATCTAGATTCTTAGAGTTTCAATATTCAAATTCGGATTCATTAAATAATCAATGTAGTTTAGAACAAAAGAAAAAATATGAGAGTTATAAATATCATAACTTTTGAATCCGTTCAGTAAAAAGTAGATTTGTGAATATATTTCTCTGTCATTCTTTAAGGCTTTTCTCAAATCCGAAAGAGCTACATCCGAAAGAGCATACATACGAAAGAGCATACATAAAGAGAACACATTTATGAACTACTTCCTTTTCGGAAATGCATAAAGTTAACAGATTCAGATAATTTATAATCGAATGACGTAAACCATTTTTTCATAAAAGCGATGTATCTTTGAGAAAAAAATAAAGCTACGTTTTGAATCGACTTCACGAAAAAAAAAATTGACGCCGTGACAAGAATAGCTTATATGTCGACAGGTAATTCATTTCTCAAAAATGGAAAACGCTGCTCGATTGCAAATTTTGTTCAGCTTCATTCTGGCTCGAATATGCAATAATAATAATAATAATAATAATAATAATAATAAATGCAAGTCAGATCTCAGTTGGCACGAGTGTGCAGAAAAAAAGCAAACACCATGTCCAATGCATCATGTCTCTAAGGTGAACATGTTAAATTTCTGCATTGGTGTTATAAGCAATGACTCTTGACACATATTTATACTTTTTCTAGTGAAAAATATGTTTTTTACTGGCCAGACCCGTTTTCGAGCTAAATTAGATTAGCCTCAGCCAAACTATTTTATCATTATGCCAATTGGATAAACTAGTTTTTTCTACACCAAACTTGTTTATCTAAATGCCCATAGGATAAACTAGTTATTTCTATGTAAGAGATGTAATTTTTCCCTTCATACTTAACCATTAATCCCCAAAACTATTCAGAGAATCGCCTTATCAGAAAGAGCCTATATACAAATGTGAAGCAAATTCGTAAATTCTGCGCCAAAAACCATTTATCTAAATTATGGGGAGGGGTTAACCTACATTGCCCATTGCCCTTTTTTTACACTTAAACAATAAACATCCACAACTAATCATGGAGGCGCCTTGTCAGAATGATCGTATATCTAAAATTTTAAATGAAAACTGATAATTCTGCATCAAAAATCCATTTCCCTAAATTAACGGTGGGGTACTAGCCTCCCGTTCGCTCCCCTTTATTCTTATCCAATGAATTCCCAAAATTAATCAGAAAAGTACCTTATGTCAATGAACGTGCATCCAAAATTTGAAGCAAATCGGATATTTCTATCACGAGTTATCGCGTTACGTACATACGCACGTACATACGTACGTGCATTTGTACATACATACGTACATTCATACATACAGAACCTGCGAGCCCATTATTTCTCAGGTTTTCACGCCTGCGAGCTAAAAACACGTAAAATTAAATTGGCCTAGGATAAACTAGATCAGCCTAGGACAAACTAGAATGTTGGCGCTGTGGCGGTCATTGAATTCAATAAAATCACGCGAAATTGAATTGGCCTAGGATAAACTAGATCAGCCTAGGAGAAACTAGTTCAGACCAATAAACAGCAGGCTAAACTAGTTTATCCTATAAGAGTTAGGCCAAACTAGTTTGGCCTAGGAAAAACTAGATTGTCCTATGGGCCTTAGGATAGACTAGTTTGGCCTAGGAAAAACTAGTTTATCCGATGGGCCTTAGGATAGACCGGTTTGGCCTAGGAAAAACTAGTTTATCCGATGGGCGTTAGGATAGACCGGTTTGGCCTAGGAAAAACTAGTCTATCCGGTGGGCGTTAGGATAAACTAGTTTGGCCTAGGCCAATCTAGTTTGGCCTAAAATCGGGTTTGGCCTGTAACATATATAATATCTCTATTCCAACCAATGAGAAAGCTCCATTTCACGACCAAGTAACCGTTTTCTATACAAGCAAGGGAGTGCGTTGCAACAAAATGCAGCAGATTTTTAACAATGTATTTTTCAATTTGGAACAATTTTAATCAATTTAAATTGCGTTTTAAATGATAAAATATATTAATTTCATTTTGTTATAAGTACATATAAACGTATATGACAAAATTACACTTAAAGTAAAGTAAAAATGCAAAACTAAAATTACTTAAACTAAACTTAGTTAAATAAATTGAACATAGAAAGTTTTTTTTTTTTTTTTAAGTATTCGAAGCGTAAAAGCGTATTTTTCAAAATTTCGTTTTTTCGCCAACCGGAGATAAATCGCCAAATAAACGAATTTTTTATTATTTTTTTACGGACGTTATAAGGAGGTTCCGCCGAAATTTTTTTATAAACATATATAACTATATGAGAAGAACATTCTGTAATTTTTTCAGCTTTTTCTGAGTATGCCCGTATGGAGGCCTTCCTTGTTAGGTAATTTTTTCAATGTGAACAGGCATCCAATTCCGGGAGGGTCCACTTCAAATACGGCGATCTTAAGATATCCTACGTTTGTGGTGTGAATAGGGTATAAGGGAGAAAAACCTGTCCGTTCATTAACGACTGACACTGTACGGATGAGCTCCGGGAATTTGATTGGTCTAAATTTGCCAATGTATAAGTAAGTGTGATATGATTGGGCTACGTCGTCAAGATGATTCCTACAATGATTACTATGACAAAAAATGTAGCGGTAGATTGGTTGACAGAAGTGTTTGTTTGTAAACATGCCCTTTCCTAATGCTCGGAATAAATAATGCAATATTTAAAATTAAATTTTACTGGTGAGATAAATAAATTACGATTGAAGCATGGATGCCCGGCAAATCATGATAGGAAAAATTACGGTTAACATGCCAAATTTCATTTTTCTAGGCCTTTCAGTATCACAAAATTGCATTTTTAGAAAGTTTTTTTTTCCTGCGCTCCCATTGAGTTCGTAGTTTGGATATGAGAGATAGTCTATATTTGATTCGGGGGGGGAACACAATCCTTTTAGTATCATTGCTTTTGAAATCAGTTCGGTAGTTCCGCAGATTTTCCTCTACAAATAAAGTAATTTTACCTCTTTATAATATAGGTATATTTATAGATTACTAATGCATTGCATTTATTAAAATTATTTATAATTGGTTAATATTTATAATTGATTGATTGGATAAAATAAAAACACAAATGGAAAAATAATTCAATATATTTATATTAATTTCTATGGCAGAAGCATATAAAACACCTATCGAAACAACCGTTAATGATTATTTTCAACAAACATGTGTCCGCTAATGCGACTACTTTGGTGAAGAAAGCTCTGGCCTATCAAATTTTGTGTTGGTAAAATGTGTTTGAGAAAATAAAATATGTATCTGATGTATTTTGTTCGATTACAATCGCGATCTTCGAAAATCCGAAAAAAAAGGCTTAAAAAACAATCATAATTTATTTCCCTCGCCAGTAAAATTTAATTTTAAATATTGCATTATTTTATCCAAGCATTTTTCTGATTCAATTAGGCAAAAATTTCTCTTTGAAATAACAGATGATAAAAGATTAAAAAATCTGTAAAAGATACGCTAAATTAGACATTATTTGAAAATTTTTACCAGAAATATTGATCCGTTAAGCGGTTAAATTTATGAAAAACAATTTTAAATGGAATAAAATACATATTAATTTACAAAAAATCATGATATATTAACAAAATTGTCTAAAAATTCCCTGCCTTATTATTTTGTTCTTGCAGTAATTAATCAATTATGAAAACCTATAATCCCCCCCCCCCCAAACTAAAATTTCTTAAGGGGAGCTCCTAAGGATCCTGGAATTTCTAGAATAGGAAATAAATATCAATAAGATTGCATTTCAATTTCATTTCAGTAAGAAATACTAAGTACGAATATTTTCTTATTGAAAATCACTTGTTAAAGAAGGCGAAATTACGAGTGTTTATAGAAGCTTTATTTATTTTATAAAGAAAATACTGATATTTCCCTTGGAAAATAACGGGTTCCGTAAGTACCACGAATTTACGATACTTCTTCATTAGTTGCACAGTCAGCACAAAAAATGTTTTATAACTTTATTTTTTAATATTTTGTACTATATTTTTCTGTAGTAATAATAAAAAAAAACATACACACATCAGCAAATTAGATGTTTTTTTAAAAACAACAGAATCCATGGAAACGCATAATATACACACATCCCGCCGTCAAATTATGAAAATGATCCTTTTTCTATTTCTTAGAGGAGGTGCATATTTATACGTTAAAAGATCGAAACATGCAGGTCAATTTGCCTTACATGTTATTCTACATAGTAGAAATTATTTAAAAAACTCCATGCACGCCTATCCGCCCCACCGAATTAAATGATTAAAAAAAATAAAAAAGAAAGAAAAAGAAAATAATGCAGAACTTATCGAAACGCAAAATATTTACATACCCCGCCCCCAAAAACTGAAGATATTATAGCATAGCACGGTAGTGCTATGCTATATTTATTTCCAATGCGACTCCGTAATGTTATTTTAATAGGGAATTTAACATTGAACGAGTTATTTACTAGACATTTTCCCACCTTTTGTACGCGCTGCCACAGATTTTCTTCGAAGCACCTAATTGAGTAAAAAAAAATTCCTCCAATCAAATAAAAAAAAAAAAAAGAAAAGAAAAAGAAAATGAAAATCTTAGTGATCAATGGACATATTTCCTGTAGCATTTAATAATTTTTACGTGATTTAAAAAGAAATTTTTTTTGTAAGAATTAAAAACGGCATATTTAAGACTTCATATTGGAAGTGAAACGGAGATTTTTAAACATTTGGTACCAGGAAAAAGAATCATTTTCAGAAAATAATAAATATGAAGCATGATTTTTGTAATAAAGAGATATTTTCTAATATTAATTGACGGATCAAGGCGATTTTTAATTGAAGAAATATAGAAAATTAGTAAATTAAGCTTTTTTCTATTTATTGTTTTTTCAAAATAATAGAAAATAACTTAAAAATATATATGTAAATAATGGTATTTGAAAGTGGGGTTTCTGACACATTGGCATCTGAAAAAAAATCGCGCCAAAGCCAGTATATGATATTTGTGCTGGAATTTTGTACCTATACCACAATTTTTATAATGTCTTCGCCTTATACGTTCGAAGAAAATCAAAATAAATTAAGGTAAATAAAAGTCTCCAAAAATAATAGTATTAAAAAATAATAGTAAAAAATAATAGTATATCATCCTTGGTACGTAATGAAATTAGTAAATCTGCAGAACTAGGCCTTCAAACTCAATTCCTGGCAATTTTTTTAAGGTTAAACCGCAGAATTAACGACTAATTGGCGTAAGACTTTTCGGCACTGCAATAGATTAGCCAATTCTATCAACCTAATCCTTCAAATATTTTTTTAAATTTCCAATTTGGCGATTTTTTAAAATCGCTCCTCAACTTGTAACATTACAAATAATTAATCATTGAATAAAATTTAATTTTGAATTAATTTGTATTAAATTTATTATTCCTATGATTGTTAAAATGATAAGAAACTTACACGATTTAATTTTTAAAACATCACAAAGAGTTTCTGTTGAAAAGTAGCTGTTTTTTTTTATATTTCAAGTTAATATTTTTATAAAACTCTTTTGATGCATTATTTGTATGAAATTATAAAATGTAAACTCATTTGAAATATTCATAACGCTCTGTCCTTTGGCACAGATGTCTAATACTTATCACGTTGGCGCAATTTTTGCGAAAATTGATGGTGAAAATTTCGTTTTCAATAGAACTAAACAATTTATATCATTTTAAGGTACTTCTAGGTTATCCCGTCGACCAATTTCGCCAAATTATACAAATCGCCAAACTAATAGCCAAATTATACATGTTGACATAATTTTTATTTTAAATAACGAAAAAATAAATAATTAGTAGAATATTAATAAAAATATTAGTAAAAAGTCGAAATAAAAATCACTTAACGACATTTTAAACACGTGAATCGCATTAATGTCATTGAATGTGACATTCACGATCATCCATTATTGGCATTTAATCTTATAGTTTGGCGATAATTTTTTGGTCGACGGGATAACCTAGAAGTACCCATTTTAAAAAAGAAAGTACAAGAAAATAATTTATTAATAAGTATACAATGATAGCCGGGTTAGCATGTGAGACACATAATCGCCATTTTGTTCCAATCGTGTCAACGTGTTGCATGCACAGTGTATGCCGCTGAATGCCCCTTAGGCATTCTCTTGAGCTCACCCAGCCCTCCACCCCCATAGTTCACTTCTAGCTATGGCCCTGGGTGAATTACATCAGTAATTGTGACACGATACCGCATAAAGAAGTCCTGAAGATGATACCCTCAGTTAATTTTGAAATGAGTTCACCTGAGTGCAATAGTTATTAAAAAACTTGAGATATTAAACAAAAACATAATTTGCAGAACAAATTAAAAAAAACAAGATTTATTTCCTACACTCTTTAAGCCCGAGAAGGGACAGATATTAAGATAATTGATTTATTCATTTCGACATTTAATATTAAATTTTGGTAACAAATAAGTTAAACCAAGTGAACATGAAAAAATAAAAATGCAATTCAAACAATATGATACTTAACCACCCTAAATCTTAGATTCCGTTCAAATGAAATCGAAATAAATCTAAGACTATTTTCCAAACTCAACTTGCAAATTTGTATTGCAGATTTTGTATTATGTTTACGGTAAGTGAAAAAAAAATGAATAGGCAATCAAAAAAGCAAATGTTCAGAAAAAGTCTTAGATTTATTTCGATTTCATTTGAACGGAATCTAAGATTTAGGGTGGTTAAGTATCATATTGTTTGAATTGCATTTTTATTTTTTCATGTTCACTTGGTTTAACTTATTTGTTACCAAAATTTAATATTAAATGTCGAAATGAATAAATCAATTATCTTAATATCTGTCCCTTCTCGGGCTTAAAGAGTGTAGGAAATAAATCTTGTTTTTTTTAATTTGTTCTGCAAATTATGTTTTTGTTTATACTTTTTCTATTCGGGAGGGGAGGTTCTTATTTACGCATTTAAACATCAAAACAAGTAGGTCGTATTTTAGAAACCATTTACTAGATAAAATAAAAATCCAAATAGAAAACTAAATTAATATATTTCAATGAATTTTTCTAGAGAAAAATATAAAAAACCCTATACATTGTAAAAAATTTGACTCATTTGCTACAGCGTCACTCCACTGCTTTTATAGAAAACGGTTACTTTACTGTGTTATGGAACATTCTCATTGGTCATGAAAGAGATATTCTATAAAAGCTGTGGAGTGACACTACAGCAAATGGGTCAAATTTTTAACTGTGTAGCACTATCGAAATAATCGGCACAGGTGATTTACAGGAAACGCTATTCCTGCAAAAGACGAGGAATTTGATGTCAAAAATTCTCCTCGAATGGAGAAATTTCACGATTTTCGTTTTCACTTTTATATTGAAGAGCAGAAAAAAATCAAGAAAATTGATACTATTTTTATGTATATTTGAAGCTTTAATAATTCACTAAATGGATTTTAAAACTGCAGTTTTTGGCTTGGCGCGAAAACGCTGCATCGCGGACGAAAGCGACTGTGACGTCATTTGCCATGTAAACACCGTAGTACTACGTTGCTGGCTCAAGCGTTTGATGTATTTCTTATATGTTTTTAAATTTTCTATATTAAAAGTAAGTAGCAAAGCATGTTCAAAAGTTGTATGGTGCCATGTTTCATAAATAGTACAGTAAATTTGCCTGATAAGCACTTTTTTTAGTGTTCCTAACTATTATAATTACGATAATTTATTCTGACGTTAACTTGATAGAAATGTTTTTGTAAACTTATAATCTGCTATTCTTCATTTGTATGTCTATTTATTGATTGAATATAAATATAATTTTAATAAATGTATTTTTTTTTAAATATGAATGGGAGTAATCACATATGAAACAGAAAAAAAAAAATATTTATGTATCATACATATAGTCATTCATTTTTATTTATGCATATTAAGAAGTGCCTTCAACTAATCGATAGCTTATGTTTGAAATATATATATATGTATGTTCATTATTCAATAATTATAATGCAATTTTTTTTAAAACACCTCTAATTTTGATATCCATCTTTAATGTATATAATAAACATTAACATAATATGTAAAAAAAATCATTTATGAAAACATTTTCAATAAAACTTACATTCTCAACGAAGTATTTTCAGACTTTTCAATAAGTATTTTTGAATTAGTAGCATATCCAGAAAAAAATGAGGGGGGGGGGGGGAGGAGTAAGAAAAGGTTTGTTCTACATTAATGTACAGAAGCTTTAATACACTGGGGAATTCAAAGATTTTTAAAGCAGATTCTAACCCCCTAAACAACACTTTTGGCTAGATAATTTTTTTTGGTGGGGGGGGAGGGGGGTTAATATTATGTTTATGTTGTGTGTATAGAATTAAGCTTTTTTTTTCATGAAAATTTATATTTCATCTCAATTGTAAAATAAAATTTCTACTACCGAAAATATAAGCTATTTTATGCCTAGATTTTTATTTATAGTTATTATTTATCATTATATATTTTTAATGTATGTATATATGTATTTTATGGAATTTCAAGTGAAAATTTATTATTTCCTGTAAATTATAAATAATAATTTTGATATCAAATGTCTAAATGTATTTAACTTTAGATGAATAAAAATGGACAAACTACATTACCAATTTTTTTTCCATTCACTCTAAAAAAAAATAAAGCAAAAATTTTCAACTAGAAATTTAAAAATTGTTTGCTGATACCACATGACATACAATCTATGATACATAGATATATAATTATACTTCTTATAAGAAATCGTCAGCTAGACTTACATAATAAATCAGAATAAATAAATATACATTTTTTTTATTTATATCGTTTATTTTCTTTTGAAAGCAAATACTAGCTGAGAAGTAATTCTCTGTATAGGAAATTTTTCCAAATTAATATTTTGTTCTGAATATTTTTTATATATGTCACCGATTTGCACCGATCCACATTTAGTAAATTTCAGCGTCAGTAATAATAAAAAAATTTCTATTTCATTATTTGGCATATATTAATATTTAAAACAAACTAAATATTAAAAAAGTATTCATTTTGTTACGCTTTTTCTTTTCTTTCTTTCTTTCTTTCTTTTTTCTTTTCTTTTTCTTTTTCTTTTTTTTTTTTTTTAAATAAAATATTATGCATTATTTGAGACAAGTATTTAAAATAAAAAGTGAACAGCCTTATGAAAAAAAATATAAAAAAATCTTCACAAATTAAACACAAAGTAACCTGTAATTCCGCCAACAGAAATGTCACTTAAAAAAAAAAAAAAAAAAAAAAAAAAAAAAAAAAAAAAAAGCATAATTAATAAGAGTATATTTTCAATGAAAAAACAAAAATAAAAATCGAAGCATTAGCAATCCTGTTTCAGAAAATGTCAACAAGCAGAATCGAACCCGGGCTACCTAGCCAGCTGGTGTATACTCTACGAGCATGCCACGGATTACTTGGAAGAGAAAAGCAAACTGGCTATTCAAATTTTAGTGGGAAAAAGTAGCCTTTCACGACTACAAGATAAACTTTCTAAGAAAACTAAATTGTTTAAACTTAAACAAGTTATACTTGGTTCTATATTTGTTAATAAACAAATTTCATCAGATTTATAATTTGTTAATTAAATAAATCTGAAAATTTAGTTTAGCGTTTTTTTTAGTGTGAGGGGAACGGGAAGGGGTGAAAATAAATAAATAAATAAATATAGACAGATTTTACTGTAACAATTTTAATTTTCTCAGGTATTCTTATAGACCTCTTTTCAGCTTGGATACAAAAGTTTGTAGTTTACCGAGAAAATTTTTACCCAGAAGTCAGAAAATACATATTGAGTATTAAATTTAAAAAAAAAGTTTGTCTTATTTCTCAATATTTTATTTTATATCAAATATACTTTATCAGTATTGTAAAATAATTTAAACTTCATTTAAATTAAAATATACTGAAATAAGAAAATAACTCATTCCAAGAATCACGAACTACTATTTTAGCTTAATCTTTCATTTCATTTTAATCATTATTATTATTTAGTAAATAAAAATAAATGTAGAACACAAATACATATCAATTAGATTTTAATCCTCGCATTTCTCAGAATTTTCTCAGAAATCAGAATTTTTTTTCTGAAAAAACTAACATGGAAATAAAATTCATTTTTGGGAGCCTATTGTCCGAATCTACATTTCTAAGGCCGAAAATCTACATTTTCAAATTAAAATTTTAATGAAAATAAAGAGTAAACGATCTATTTTACATCAACATAAATTAAGTCTTACTTTTTCATAAATTTAAAGTTGCTAACATTAAATAAATTAGCTTAAACATTTCGACTTCGTGGCAAATGACGTCACAACCAATCACGTCGCGTTTTTGTATCACGTGGTTTTGTTTATGTTTTTACGTTGTTAAAAACAGTAATTAAAAATTATTTAGAATTATTTTAACGATTCTGAGTGGATTTTTGAGAATTTCAAGATCATCTTTATCAGTTACACACAAAAGAAAACGGATTCATCCCGGGTGAAATTTCTCCATTCCAACGGGATTAAGGAAAATCCCGTTGGAAAAGCCGAAATATGTATCGATTTAATATGCTCGATTACACCGTGATAAATGAGGATTCGAAATAAACATCAAACACAAAAGTTACGTATTTTTGTCCGTAGAATCCGAATCTGCAATGAAAAATGGGGGTTATAATTTAAGATTTCAAAGTTGGACCCCCTCTGACCCCCAGGGGATCGGTTGCGAAGGTGAAATTTGGTATCACTGAGTAGCTTATTTAAAAATATTTAACACGTATATTTACGTTTTTCAATCTCATATGTATTTTTCGAGTTATTCGATCGTTTCCAGACTTTTCGGACACCCTCTATATTAAATAATGTACATAGCCTCTTTCATGATTCTTTAAAAAGTGGCAAAATGCTATCGAAGCACAGATGACCCCCATCTTCTCCAGCTTTCTCATATTTCTTATAAATTACTGAAAATTATATTTTTCTGTAGAAATAACTTTTGCCATTGACCTCTAATTAAAACAAAAGAAAAAAAAAGTTTATTGAAATGCAGAATAGTCTCTTCTTTCTCCGTCCATCTCTACTTCTTAATTTCGCCAAGCATAATTCCTTCCCGCCAAGAAAAGCCTGTTTGATGCAGATGCTCTGACCAATGTGATTACAAGATGGCAAAACCCGGTTGGGAAAAAAAAATATGCATTGAGACGTCACTGAAATCAATTTGACGTCACTCAGGGCAAAAGATTTGATTTGTGTACGGACACCAATGAGTTTGTCTGATTAGTTGGTAAAGGGGAAGATTGATTAACGGGAGTCTTGTTTATAAACATGCACTTTCCACATTTGATCACAATAGGCATGCGCGCAGAGTAGAGCTCCGTTTTTGAAACAGTAGTAGCAGGTGGTAGGAACACAGATTATTTCTTTATTCTTTAGCTTTGTCTTTTACAAAAGTCGGATATCTTGTTCTAATTTCAAGTTATCTCAAAACTTTGTCGTCGTTTAATTCTTCAATACAATGGACCGTGGACGATCATTCAACCGTGGAAGGTAAAATATGTGTTATTATTTTTGTACTGTAATCTAATTGAAATTTATGATCTTTTTTGTGTATTATATCTAAGCCAAATTTTCAATTGCAAGAATAGCAAACTCCTAACTCATAATTTAATTACACGCAACTATTTTTTTTATTTTTATTATTAAATTTAATGTATTAAAGTTACTGTCTTTGTGTTTTCAATATCTGAATTTTTCTAAGCAAAAGTCTCTTGCACATGTTTGATATAATTATGAGTTTGTCGTGTTCTTATAAAATATATTAAATTTATAGTAGAAATTGATAAATATTCAGATTATTGATTTATTATATTTAGTACAATGATGCCAGTTCCTTATTTCTTTTTTAATGCATTTCTTGAATTCTGTAACGCGTATTGTGCATTTTTATATCTAATGAAAAAATTATTTAATAGCGAGTCCGAACACTAACGAAATGATGCTACTTACCAAATATTTCTCTGCAATAAATGCCGTCTTTAGTTTCAATATTCTTTCCGCATTTTCGCTAAAGCATTATTTAATCTCACAACGCTCTACCTTTTTAAAAATAAATGAACTAAATAAAGTCAATGAACTTATTACTTTAACGGGAAAGGGGGAAAAAAGGAATAGTTCAAGTTTGGGTAAAGATGTCATAAGTACCACGTTGGCGTGATTGCAACAAAATGGCAATTTTATGACCCACATGGTAGTCCGGATATTGTTTATTTATAATCAAACTGCTTATTTACTCTTTTACTTCTTATTTACTTCTTTGTAAAGTAATAGGTATAAAATATTTTTTCTGTTGTTGAACTTTTCTTATTTCCTTTTTAAAATAATAGAAATAATTAAAATGTATATGTAATTAGTATTTGAAAATCGGTAAGAGAGAAAAGGTATTTGAAGCTTTCGCCAAATTGGCATAAGAAACGTGGTGCGTATATAACATCCGCAAGAATAGCAAACTCCTAACTCATAATTTAATTACACGCAACTATTTTTTTTATTTTTATTATTAAATTTAATGTATTAAAGTTACTGTCTTTGTGTTTTCAATATCTGAATTTTTCTAAGCAAAAGTCTCTTGCACATGTTTGATATAATTATGAGTTTGTCGTGTTCTTATAAAATATATTAAATTTATAGTAGAAATTGATAAATATTCAGATTATTGATTTATTATATTTAGTACAATGATGCCAGTTCCTTATTTCTTTTTTAATGCATTTCTTGAATTCTGTAACGCGTATTGTGCATTTTTATATCTAATGAAAAAATTATTTAATAGCGAGTCCGAACACTAACGAAATGATGCTACTTACCAAATATTTCTCTGCAATAAATGCCGTCTTTAGTTTCAATATTCTTTCCGCATTTTCGCTAAAGCATTATTTAATCTCACAACGCTCTACCTTTTTAAAAATAAATGAACTAAATAAAGTCAATGAACTTATTACTTTAACGGGAAAGGGGGAAAAAAGGAATAGTTCAAGTTTGGGTAAAGATGTCATAAGTACCACGTTGGCGTGATTGCAACAAAATGGCAATTTTATGACCCACATGGTAGTCCGGATATTGTTTATTTATAATCAAACTGCTTATTTACTCTTTTACTTCTTATTTACTTCTTTGTAAAGTAATAGGTATAAAATATTTTTTCTGTTGTTGAACTTTTCTTATTTCCTTTTTAAAATAATAGAAATAATTAAAATGTATATGTAATTAGTATTTGAAAATCGGTAAGAGAGAAAAGGTATTTGAAGCTTTCGCCAAATTGGCATAAGAAACGTGGTGCGTATATAACATCCGTGCCCAATCTTGTTATAATTAAATTGTATTAATTTCTATTATGTTAAATTTTATAAAAATATCCTTACAACATTTCTGATAATTTTTTTTATTTAAGGGTTTATAATGTAACCAATTTAATATGCAAATTGGCTATGCTTGGATAAAAAAAAATTTAAGTTTTTTTAGATGGTGTTTGTTCAAAATTTTGAAACAGCTGTAATGTTTTATAATACAAGCTTAAGGATCTGATATTTTTTGAAGTGGAATCTCATTATGATGTAAAAGCTAAAAATTGCCATACAAGTGATAATGAATTTCTATCTTACTTAGTGTTTTTTACATTTGGTAGAAAGAGTAATTCAAGCAAGTAAATTTATTGAAATAGGTTAGATGTGCTGGTGATGGACACCTTTCGGGGATTTTTTTTTTTTAAATTATTTAAACAATAATTATAATTATTCTATTCCAGTTTTTTTCAATATTATGTTAATCTATGCACAATATTTAATCATTCCAGGGTTCATATTCATCAGGGTAACATGGGATTCCTGGGAAAATCAGGGGATGAATTTTAGGTTGTAAAAATCAGGGGAATCTCAGGGGATAATACAAAAAATTTCCCAAACCTGAGAAAACCTGCCAAAATGGTAGTCTATTCTATGACAGTCTGTTCTTATTGGGATTTTTTCTTGGAAAATGAGTATGAACCCTGCATTCTCATAGTTTTATTTCTCAATGTGAATAAAAAAAAATTAATTGTAAATAATACAGAACATGAGTTTGTGATCTGTGCCTTAAACTTGACTTTTTTTTTTTTTTTTTGGCCAAAATGCTGTCTTTGTAAGTGACTGCAAAACTCAAATTACGAGAGAAACTTATTTTAAAAAATAGCAATCAATTTAAAAATTACTTTTTTTTTTAACAATGAAAAATAACTATTTAAAATTATTTCTATGTCAGGGGGCTCTCTTCCCAATTGATCCCCCTTTTTTTTAATCCAGTAAGAAAAATCTTGCCTACTAATATTTAATTACAAAAAAAAAAGTATAATTTTTACTAAATTTGAAAATTTTGTTGGTGCTTCAGAAATGCAATTAATTTTGAAAACACATCTTTAGCATGAATTTATAAAAATAAAACAAAAATTGTACTTGCATTTTGCCGATTCATTGAAATTTTGGAGAATAAAACAAGAAAAAGTATAAAAAAGACACAGCACAAAAATTTAAATTCTAAAGGGAAAAAAAACCGTACATACCAGGGATCTGTTTAGGAAAAATTTGGGTCCGTTAACGGACTCTTCACAATTTTTATTACAGGGAAAAAAAAAAAAAAAAAAAAAAAAAAAGAGCCTTCACAATTTATATTACGGTAAAAACGGACCCTTCACAATTTTTATTAAGTTAAAAACGGACCCTTCACAATATTTATTAGGTTAAAAACGGACCCTTCACAAAATATTTTATTTTAAAAATGGACCCTTCATAAATTTTTTCCCCTTAAAAGTAAAACCTTTCAATCGCCTTCAGTCAGATAGTGTAGAAACGCAACGGCGGAAATCAGGTTTTTCTTTCACAAAACAGCCAACTAGCACCTGCGCTGAAAAGAGCTTTCAGTGACGTATTGAGCGAGCGCCGATCGCAGCCAATGAGAGATACAATCTGACAATGAGCGGTACAGTGCAGAGACGAAAAGTGATTCAGCATCATTTGGGAGTAAAAATTCTTTCTCTTGTTTGGCAACACATCGCCTTATTTATTTCCTAAATCTATCGTGTACTCGTCTCGTGGTCGTGTATAGTTCTTTGATATATTAGTGTGTTGAACTACCATGAAGGGCATGAAGCGTCCAAATCAGAATTTAGGTGGTACGAGAAACGCTGATTACTACGTTAAAAATATTAAGAAGTCAGATGCTAGGGGATGCCCCAAAATTCAGTCGTTTAAAAAAAAAAAAAAAAGATTCAAATGACGCTGAAAAAGAACCTGTTGATGATGCGTCACGTGTTTCAAAAAATGATGCCGAAAAAGAAACTGTTGATAATGCGTCATGTGTTTCAAAAAACGACGCCGAAAAAAAAACCATTGATGATGTGTCTTGTGCTGAAAAAAATTCCTGTGACAAAAGTTTCGGCTCGACTCAGGAGGATCCGAAAATCCAATCAAAAAATGATTTAAATAAGGATTATGAAGCAAGCCTGTATGTCAACAAGGGTGCACATTGCTCTGTACAATAGAATTCTCTGATAATTCCAGTTGGAATTGAGTCACGTGCTAATCCAAGCATCAGTTGTGCATCCATTTCAATTGAAGAGGATTCTGAATCATCTGTAGGTGAAATTCTTACTGCAGAAAAAATCCCAATTAATATAGACCGTTATGAAAAATTGTACAATTGGATGTATTTCAGCATTTCAGCTAAAGGATTTTTATGTAAAATGTGTTCAGTTATATATCAAAGTGGACCTTGGGTTGATACAAAAAATTCTGCTACTAAGATTGTTTCTGTTATCTAGTTAAGAATTTGAAAACCAGGGTTGGCAAGTTTTTGACACACGACAGTTTTTGACGGTTTTAACCATGGTTTAAACCGTCATGTCAAAAACCTCCTTGTCAAAAATGTCAAAAACTGTCAAAAACCTATATTTATATGTAAATAAAAATATTTATTTACATATATATATCTACCTATATTTATATTTAATAAGTAAAATTTATTTGCTTTTAATAAAGAAAATGTTTCTAAATATGCTGTAGAAAAAATAAATTTAAATTTTTGAAGTAAAATATTTTGAGTATTAAACAAAACCTTAGATTTAGGAAAACTTATCTTTTGTAATATTATTTATTAAATTTTAATGTGTTATTCAAAACATACAGGGATATATATTATGAAGAAATTTATCCATTGTTTAAAATAATATTAAAGATTAAACAGGTTCTGTAATTGATTAGGAACATAAAGATGTTCAAAACTGGTTATGTGCTACTATGTGATACGTAGGGCAAATGAATTGGATTATTGATCTAAATTTCTACTTTGATAATTTTCATTTGAATTGATTTCAATTATGTAATAAAATTAATTGGAAGTATTTCATGTATGTTTTATTTTTTAAAATTATGAATTTAATTAGATAATAATTTTTAAAAAAAACTACATGATATTTTGTGTTTTAGAAGTATTTCATAGATCAGTGTAATATTTTTTCTGTTTTGACTTTTACAATTGTTATTTGGTTTTTCTGAAAAATCAGTAATTCTGAATTTTAAATCGTCAGTCATGTTTTAAATTTATAACTAACACAAAAATAATAAAAAATTAGCTCCTTTCTATGAATATCTGAGTATCTACAGTCGAACCTCTATATAACGAAACTCCATACATCGAATTTCTCCATATAACGAATTTTTAGTAAGAACGGTCCCCTTTTCGCATGATTACATTAAAAACAGACTCTATATAGCGAAATATCTATCTCCATATAACGAATTTTTTCATAAATTGATCTTAATTAATTCAGTTTTAAAAAAGCTTCAAAATCATATGGAATCAATTTTCCATCACTTATTTTTGATTTATCGTTCAGTGGAGAGGTTTTTTTTAAAATAAATATTACTTCTCTCCTTATTCTTTAAATCTAACAAGTTCATCCCACTTCCCACACACCTTTCAACATCCTTCTCAAAACACAGTCAATTGAATTGTTACACATATAAGAGAGGAATCAATGAGAGCACATAAGAGAGGCCTTCAAATGGAGGAAAATATCAACTACAATTTTTCATTCCTTGCTAAAATTTGAGAATTTTTTTTGAGAGCGTAACAATTGTAATTTTAAAATCAAAACAACAAAAAATTACAGATTTCTTCCTCTGAAAATTATGTAAGTCTTCCTCATTTGATTTTCATTAAGCTTTCAAATAAATGTCTTTTCTCTTTTTTGAAACTGCTTAAATAAGTAAGAAATAAAATGTTAGGTTAATATATACTTTTAAACATTTCAAATTCTTAATTAAAAAGATCAAAAATAATATTTGTTCAAAATTTACACATTAAATACTATTTTTAACAGCATACTCTATACATCGAATTTCTCTATATAACGAATTTTTTACTGGAACGATGGATTTCGTTATATAGAGGCTCGACTGTATTTACAATATTCAACCTATTTATTTACTATGCTGAAAAATTAGCTTATACAAATACTTATGAATTTTTTTTTCACTGAATACTATAAAATTTTGTTAAATATTTTAAGTATTCAGTTGTTGAATAATAACTTATTCTCTTACCTTGCTATCAAAGTAAACATTATTTGTATTTTTAATACTATTAGCGTGTGTGCTGTGGGGTAAGGAGGAGGAGGCGGGGAGGGGGAATAAAAATGATGTGTAATAATCATACATATAATAAATAATATGCATTATTTTTAAATTCAAATTAACCTACTGGATATTATGTATATAGCATAAAAAAAATTATTAAACACGTATATCAAATTCCACACTTTTGAAAATCCTGCATTTACAACACTTAATTCGTTAATATTTATAAATGCATTCTAAATAACTTTATATTTTAAATATTATAGTAATAATAATAAATAAATAAATAAACAAGATATTTAAACATAAATAATTCTGCATGCCCATTTTGAGATAAATTTCTGAAATTTGAAATCTGTGATATTTACCTTAATTTTTATCAATTAAAAATATTTAAAGATCTACTAATTACCCATAATATAATTAAATTTCAACATAATGTATGGCATCTGTTCTTAGTTTTAAAATTTAACAACAAACTTTAGTACGCTGCAGCAGATTGTAACTTTATAGGTTTTTGACAGTTTCTGACAGGTTTTTGACGGTTTAATCCGGTTTAAACCTTTGTCATGTCAAAAACCCCTTTTTGACGTCAAAAACCCAACCCTGTTGAAAACCAAAAATTATTATTAAAGTAAAAATCTTTTATGTACATTTTAAAGAACTTAATTAAAAGTTGAAATGAATTATATAATGTTTTTACATATATATTAAGTGTGGTTCATCCAAACGGGAACATTAATACTAGTTTTGCAAAATTTTGTTTTTCACAATTTTACAAGAACAGGACCCTGTCACTGAAGTCCGAAGGGACCTGAATTTAACGTTATTTTTAAATTCACAAAATTAATAATACATTTTTCACAATTTCACAAAAACAGGACCCTGTCTGTAAAGTCTGGACAGACCCCTCTATACACAAATAGACCCTATTCTCCATTTAAGTTCTAGACTGTGATTTCGGCAATATTTTCCTAAAACATGCGACCTCACGTCACAAAAAAATTTTCCGTTAGTATTCTACGGCATACAACCATGAGTTGGGAAACAAGTCTTTGCATAATTAATGGCTATGATGTGGGTAATGTTTCCCCAAAGCACGTGACTTTAACGTCACTAGAATAGTCCATTGTGTGCAGTAAAGAAACAATTGCAAAAAGATAATTAAATTTTTTCAACCTAAAATTATATAGATAATGGCAGCAAAAATAAATAACATAAAATTATATAAATTCAGAAGATCCATTCAACTGATTTTGCATTTCTTTTAAAAATAGGCAAGACTGATTTATTAAATAGTGGAAAAAGTTTTCGAAAGGAATGAAAGGAAAAGTCTTTTTCCTTTCTTCAACCTGTCAGATTAAATTTTTTAGGGTCTTACCAGTGGACCACTTAAGATTAATGCTGGTACTTCTTAACTGAGCTAAATTTTGTCATGCATACAGTTAATGAATAAAAATCTATTAAAGATCATTTATAGAGGATCTAAAAGAATTCTTATTTTCTAATTGTAGATAGACAGCTGAAATTGATATCAAATGTGGGTACTACTAGGTTATCCCATTCACCAAAAAATTATCGCCAAACTATAAGATTAAATGCCAATAATGGAGGATTGTGAATGTCACATTCAATGACATTAAATACGATTCACGTGTTTAAAATGTCATTGATTTTTATTTCGAGTTTTTAAATATTTTTATTAATATTCTACTAATTATTTCTTTTTTCATTGTTTTAAAATAAAAATTATGTCAATATGTATAATTTGACTATTAGTTTGGCGATTTGTATAATTTGGCGAAATTGGTCGATGGGATAACAGAGTAGTACCAATTATAGTCGTGTGACTTTACTTACAAATGTCACATCCAATAACATTAAATACGATAAACATGTTTAAAATGTCATTAAGTGATTTTATTTCAACTTTTTATTTGTGTTATTAATATTCTACTAATTATTTGTTTTTGTTTTTTTCCGTTATTTAAAATAAAAATTATATCAATTTGAGTAATTTGGCTTTTAGTTTGGCGTTTTGTACAATTTGGCGAAATTGGTCGACGGTATAACCAAGTAGTACCCAAATGTGTAATGTTTTTAAATGGTTGATAGACATAATATTTAAGGTTAATGCCAAAATGTCAGTGAAGGCATACTTTGGCAATATGAAATTTTTTTGGTTTCTGTCTGATAACTGCTCTATAAAGCATCTTATTTCCTTGAAATTAAGTTAGCATGTTCATGAGGCACCCGGATTTAGCTTAGCTGTAGTTTTTGATTCGTTCTGAAAATACAGAACATTTTATTTTGCACCATAATGCTTTCCTATGGCAATTAAGATTTAAATTATAAATACTGAAATTTAGCAGTATGGGTCATAAATTATTCCTATTTTTGAAATGTCTATACATTTGTCAGATTTTTTTTTAAATTTCTGTAAATATTGGGGATTTTTCTTAAACATGTATTCCAGTAATATAAAACATTTTGTTTTAGATATATATATATTTTAAATTGTCTATATTTAATTTTTTTTCTTATGTTAGTTGCCTAGCAACACTAAATCATCCTAATATTATAAATGTGGCTAATGTGTGGGTGTAATGTTTGTTGGCAAATGGCAAAATGGATGAATTTGTACAACTGTTGTTGAGGCTCCTGATCTGCAGATTTACTAGTTTAATAGTGCTATTTTGTTACATTATTCTCGATGTGTTAGAAAGTATTTCATAATCTCTGGTTGACACATTTTTTTTTCTTTCTTTATCCTGAACTCTGTTGATATATTTTGATTTTTTTTATTTAGACTTTGGTATCTGATTCTATATTTTGTTTTTTATTCAGAGACTTTGGGAACCGTGGTAATTTTAGTGGTCGCTCTTCAAATAACCGTGGTGGACGAGGTGGTTACAATGGAAATGGCTTTAAAGGAAAGCAAGAATATGGAGAGAATATGCGCAAAGCCCACTACAATATAGATGATATGGAGCCTATTTCTAAAGATTCTTATGTGGAGCACCCTGCTGTAAGCAATATGAGTGAGGTGAGTCTGAAATTGCTGATTTTGTGTTGACTATGTATGATTCAGTAATCAAGAATAAATTGTTATCGTAGAAAATATCAACCAATACAGTCATTGATTGAAAATTGATTTATCCACTTTGATGTTTCTACGGCTAGTGTTAAATTGATTTAGTAGGATCAAATTTAAGTAAACATTGTAAGTCCTAATGCTCTCCAATTTAAGAAAAATATGATTTTAAAAAAATGATGGGAAGCTGGTGTTAGATTTTGCAGGATCCAAGGCTTAGATGCCGTATCTTCCCACAAGCTGTCATTTTGTTTCCCTGTTATTTTTCATACATTATTTAACCTTAAACTACAAAATGCAACTGAAATGATTATTTAATGATTGAATCATACATTTCAAAAAATGATATGAATTTAAACAAGACAATCTACTGTGTAAACTCAAGATTAAAAGAGCAAATTTTTAATAGTAAAAATCATTTGTTTTACTTATTCATTTATTTTGTAAAACATTAAAGTAAAGTAAAAATAAATTTTTTAGTATGCATAAGCAGGGTTGGCATGATTTAAATCAACTGATTTAAATCAAGATTTAAATCTAGATTTAAATCAACTGATTTTTTTAAAAAAAATCATTTGATTTAAATGAATTTTTTGCAATTTCACATGAATACACATATCAAAGGAAAATTTTAGGTAAAAAGTTAGAAAATGTATTAGATAACGATAGAATTACAAAATTTAAAGCAAGATATGAACAAACTATTAATGGCTGTCATTTTGCTGGAGTTTTATTAAGTTTCTTTCTTTTAAATCAAAATGAAATTAAACTTAATGTAAGGAAAAATAATGAAGATTTGGCATTCATTAAAGAAGATTGTCTAAATCTTCTCACCACTGTAGCACACTTTCAAGCAAAAAACGGCCCATTCTAAAAATTACCATAGCTTGAGAAAAAAGTTTCTGATATTATGACAGATTATGATTGGCGGAAATCCTTTTATGTAATGGGAAGTAAAGAGAGAATCAGCAAAATTGAAATTGAATTTATTTACCAAATAACAACAACCGTGGCTTCATCTACTGGAGTAAAAAGACATTTCTCTTCTTTTGGAGTAGTTCATTCAAGCCTTCATAATAAATTAGGAGTAGATAAAGCTTCTAAATTAGTGTTTTTGTTCAAACAATAAAATCCCTGATTTTTTCCTATTTGCTTAAGAAATATAGAATTAATTGTGATTTTTATCCCTTAATAAATAGCTTGCATTAAATGAATACAGTAGACTTCCTCAAATCCACACAGCTTGGGACTAGAGGTTTTGTGGATTTTAGAATTTTGTGGATTTCTGATCATGGGTTTGTTGTTTGTTTACATTTTTAAACAGTAATTTGATTGCAATTAATAATGCAACTGAAGTTAATGAATGCTTTTAATATAGTAAAACATTAAAACAATTATGTAAGTTAATAAACTATAATAATAAAAATTTAGATAATTAAAAATGATTAAAATATTGAAAGCAACAAAGATGAAGTAAATAATCAATACTGTATGACTAAATATTTATTATAAAGATGAGATGCATTTTTTCCTAAATTATTCAATGGAACTTGCCCCATAAAGGTGCACTACTAATTCAGATCAATATAGTAAAATATAGAAGTTTTATTTCAGGTTTAACCAAACTCAACAATAAAAAAAAGCTTGATGAATGTATAAATGCATTTTGCAAAAAGATTGTGATCACCACTGATATTAGCAATACCTTGAATTTTTTTCAGAAATAAATTTATTCTTCCTTCATGAACAAGCATGAATTTAGCAATATTAATGAAAGTTACAGATTAAAATATATATAGAATTGGTATAAAAATGAAAAAGTCAAATTTTGTCCCTATACCTGACCCGAGAGCTTCATTGTTTACATCTGTAAATTATGCATGGATTTTAGAGAGTTGTGCATATTAGGGCAGCAGATTTGAGGGAGTCTACTGTATTTAATTTGTTTTTTAAATTTTGCCAGTTTCTATTCATTTACAACATATTTAAATTTATTTCTTATTTGTTATTTAGTATGCACAATCCAATTACAAAATAATAGAATGGCTTTAGATTAAAGTCTAGATGTTTAATTCTTAGTACCAATCAGTAACTGGAATTATAATATTTTCTTAACTACTTAATTATTTCTTATATTATTTTTAAAAATTATAAATATTATTTATTCTTTTTTATTTATTTATTATAAAAAACTGCTTCATGTATTGTAAAAACATAAAAACACAGTAATTAAATGTAGGATTCTAAAAAAATCAAATAAATCCGATTTAAATCAAAAAAATCTGATTTAAATCAAATCCGATTTTTTTGATTTTTTAAAAAAAATCATGATTTTTTTCCAACCCTGTGCATAAGCCTTAAAAATACGTTTTCTGTTTTCTCCAAAAAATAATTGCAAAATACTAATAATTTGTGAGAAATAAAAGGATAACAAAATGGCAGATCGCAAGAAGATACAGCATCTGTTCTGGATCCAGTTTAATCAAAGTGAAAGTTATTATTAATAATTGTTAATCCATATTCCATCTATTGAAGTGTTAAAAATCTGAAAAATAGCATACAATAAAATCTTAAGACAGAATTACATAGAAAAGGGAAAAAAAAAGCATAGACATGTTCCATTCTTAGCTAGTGTAAAGTATTACATACCTTTTCTTGCATATTACTACAGTGGAGCATCGATTATATGACACCGAAGGGACTACCGAAAAACGTCGTATAAACGATAACGACGTATAATCGATTTTCACTTCCAAAGCTAGAATTAATTTTGTTTTCACTTAATTTTGATATTTAACGTGATGATTTGCATGAATTTGTAAACTGAATAAAATTAGTAAGCAATTTAAATATGTGTATCTTTATTTGTTTCACCGAAAGGTTCCTCATTCACAGTACATCATTTTCTTTCCATTTAAAGTCAAAGATCGAAAACCTCTCGTGGCCAACTAAAGGTCGCCAATACTGATAACAGTTAGAAATATAGTCTATTTGCAACTTAAAACAGGTCAGGAAAACTGACCATCCCCGAAAAAAATAATGATCCCTATCAGTGTAATCTGTTACACATAAGCTGAATTTTCAGACTAATCGAACACCAGCCCACATTTTTATAATGTGGAGTGCATTTAAACACGCTCTTTGTTGTCATTCATAGCTGCCAACTTCCGCTTGTTCATAAAATACACAAGAAAAATAAACAAAATTAAACCTATAGAAAATAAAAAAATTGACGTATAAACGATTTTGGGTGTCGTATAAAAGATATATTTTAGCATTAAAATGAATAGGAATGCATCGGGACCACATTAAAACGTCGTATAAATGTAAATGTCGTATAAGTGATCGTCATATAAACGATGCTTTACTGTACATTAATTTTGCATGATCATCACATTTTTTGCTTAAAACAAGATTCATAGGTAGGCTCTAAACTCACTCTTTTTACAATATTTTAACTTAGCTATATTTTAGTAAGCTTAGAAATCTACAATTAAAAAGAAAAATTAATTTTTAATTGTAGAAAATGGTGATTTAAAAATTATGCATTTTTTTGCAAAAAGTTTTTGGACTAAGCCCAGCTTTTATAAAAGCAAAAACTTTCTGCTCACGTAAATATTGAGCCAAATACTTTCTGCAAATTTATTTAATGTATCGTATAAGTGATCGTCATATAAACGATGCTTTACTGTATATTAATTTTGCATGATCATCACATTTTTTGCTTAAAACAAGATTCATAGGTAGGCTCTAAACTCACTCTTTTTACAATATTTTAACTTAGCTATATTTTAGTAAGCTTAGAAATCTACAATTAAAAAGAAAAATTAATTTTTAATTGTAGAAAATGGTGATTTAAAAATTATGCGTTTTTTTGCAAAAAGTTTTTGGACTAAGCCCAGCTTTTATAAAAGCAAAAACTTTCTGCTCACGTAAATATTGAGCCAAATACTTTCTGCAAATTTATTTAATGTTTAATAAAATTGTATGTTATTATTTTGACGTGAAAAAATTTGTTCTTTATGCAATTCATGGACTAAATTCACATTCTTTATGCAATTTGTGGTCGTAATTCACTTTCAAAGTGATTTGCCAATGAGATTCGCATTTTTACACAATTTATTGGCAACATTTGTCTTTTTTATCCAATTTATGGATATAAAATTAGTGGTTTTTTTTAAATTGTGTAAAATATTGTAATAAATAGTGTAATAAAATTGTGTGTTCATGGATAAAATAGTGTTTTTTTATGATTCATGGACAAAAATAGTTTTATGAGATTCATGGCCGAAATTTGCATTTTTCGTGTGGTCCTTTGTTGATATAAGCATTTTTTACTCTGTTCTTTGTTGAAATGAGAATTCTTTACATGATTCTTTGTTGCAATTCGTGATTTTTTTGAAGGTCTTTTCACAATTTTTGCTTTTTTGTGACCCATCAACGATATTTCATGCACTTTTTCTGTCGAACTTTGACTAGATTCATGCTTTTTTTCGAGAAAGTTTGATAAGATTGAAGATTTTTTTTCTGCAAAATTTCGGACTTATGAATTTTTGAATTTTTTCATCCTGAAATGTCTTATATTTTCGGAAAATTCGAAAATCGGCCCTGCTTTTAATTATGCACTAACAATAAATAATTCATACATAAAATTGCTAGGAATATTTTGAATTTTTTGGTATAAATAAAAAGTTATAAAAATAAACTATTTCCTAAAATTTTCCGCAAGGCTCATAAAATTTTCTGTGTGTGCATGTGCATCTATATTTATACAACCACTGACCAGGCCTTATTTAACTGATCTTTAAATGACCAGGACACATGGAAAGAATGATTTTCATAAGGACTTTGTCCAAAATAGAAATGGAAATTTTGGACTGTGAAGACCGAAACAAATCCCAGTTCTATACAGGGAAAAAAAAAAAGGCTCGACCCAGCCTGAGCTTTCAGGAAAAAGTTTAGCCCGAGCACAAGAAGAGTGGAGATTAGGACTGGGCGATATTAGGATTTCTACATCACGATGTATCATTGAGGCTAAATCGCGATATCACGATACATCACGATATTAGACTCTTGGTATTACACACATTGTTGCAATTGCAAATTTAAATAAATTTATTAACCATTTGAAAAATGGTTGTTGTTTTCGGGAGAATGGACCCGATGATGTTACCACTTTTGAATGATGTTACCACTTTTGAATGATGTTACCACTTTTGAATTTAAATTAAATTCTTTATTTTTAGAAGAATTTTTATTTGAATTTAAATTAAATTCTTTACTTTTAGAAGAATTTTTATTTGAATAGTAAATTAAAATGGTTAAAATCATTGTAATAAAGGAGAAAACTAACAAATTTAAAAATGGGTAGACGGAAATTAACAGATACGGAAAAAGCCGAAGCCAAAGAAATGAATGAACGTGAATATCGCATTCAATGATATTAAACACAGTCAACATGTATAAGTTGCTTATTAGTTTGGCGATTCGTATCATTTGGCGAAATTGGTCGACGGGATAACTGAGTAATACTGTATTTGGTTTGGCGCAAAAACGTCTTTCAATGCAGAAAATGATAAAATCAAAAGATTATTGAGCCGCTGAAAACCAATTACGTGTTGAAAGGCGATCACGAAAAAGGAAGCAATTTAATGCCGAACCGATTAATTGTAAAACATCATGTCGCCAGGGCGACCAATCCACTAGCCATGGCGTTTTACTATCGGTCGGTTCTAACCAGGAAAATTTGAGTGCCAATAGTGATTCTAACAAGCCGGAAAATGTTATAGCTATTACTCTTGATTTTCCACCACCTAAAAAGAAAACTAAAAAGCAATCGGCTTGGGAAAAACTGGGAAAAAACTTTTTTGATTCGATGTCTGATGGACCCATTCACAGATGCATGTGCTGCGATCGATTTTGGTTTAAAACCTCCATCACCAAAATTCTGCTCTGTAAAATCAAACAATATATGCCAAAGTCTTACAAGTATAACAGTATATGCCAAAGCTGTATTTTAATAATGATTACTTTTGCACCAACAATGTTAAATAGTTTGAAATGTTTCTTTCGTCGCCAACTTTTATGCTTGGCGACAATAGAGTGATATAACTTAAACGAACCGTACCTTCAAATTGCAGCATGTATAAAGTCATTTATAGCAGTGGCACGGATAATACACAATAAAACAACTGGTATTTAGCTTAAAATGATAGATGAATGTATCGAGTGAAACATTTTTCAAATGGTTGGGGTAATTTCTTAAATTACAATTATGTTTATTTTTTTTATAAAATGTACCAGTTTTACTTACATTTTTAAGTTATTTTATGCTATAAAAAACTTTTTTTAAAATAGAGGTATATACAACAAATTTGTTTCAAATATTAATTTTGAATTTTAAAATTTATATAATAAATATTTTAATTAAATATTTTACATACCTTATACTTACATTTTAATTTGCATACACTTATGTATTACTCTTTTGTGTTTTCAGAATTTTTGTTGTATATAGGTGGTGGTGGTGGGGGGTAATAATATTGTGATAAGACATTGTTTTACAATATTAAATAAAAATATTTTTCTCTTTAAGATTTCCTGTAAATGTTTAATATTTTAAAGTCAATTGGAAAATATTTTTTGTATCATAAGTTAATCAAAGAATAGCGTAAAATCATAAATTTTATCAAAAGACAACTGAAAATTCCGATTTCGGCAAATGATTGTGAGAAAAATGTCATTTTTTCCCAAAAGAATGAGAAGAAACGCAAATTTCGTCAAAAAAACGTTAATTTCGTGAAAAAAAACGCGAATTTCATCTAAGGATTGCGTAGAAACGCAAATTGTCTCAAAGGATAGTGGAAAAATGCAAATTTCGGCAAAGGATAGCAAGAAAAACGGGACCTTTTTCAAAAGATCGAGAAAAAAAAATTGTCAAAGTTCACAAGAAAAATAATTGTCAGCAAATCGCTAGAAAAAACGTAAATTTCATCAAAAAATCGCGAAAAAATACACAAATTTTATCGAAATTGCAATAAAACGCGAATTTCTTCAAAGGATCGTGAAAAAAAAAAACCCGCCGATTTCGTTAAAAGATCGTAAAAGATACGCAAATTTCATCAAAAGATCACAAAAGACCTTAAAAAAAATACAGAACTATCCTTGATAATTAAAACAAATTTTATGTTTTTAGATGTTTAAGCATTAAAATATTAAGTGTACAATAAAAAATAATCATTGATTTAAAGCATTTAAAAAGGTTACTAATGCTTTCACTTTCTGAAATTAAAATATAAAAAAACTATATTCAGATTTTTAAAATTGAAAAAATATATATGTACATTAAAAATAATCATTAGCATACAAGATGCAAAAGGATTGTTCTATGTTTTCTTATTTAATCTTTCTTTCTTTTCTTTTTTTTTTTTTTTCTAATCCGCGTTTTGTTGCGATTTTTCTGCATTAGTATAACTAATCCAATTATTTTCGCGAATTTTTTTACACAATTTCTAGTCTTTCGCGTTCTCTAAATATTAAAAATTTAAAACATGAGATATTTATGGCAGTGCCGAAACTAGCCTTTTTCGCGTCCGGGACAAACATGGAAATTTGTGCGAACCCCCCCCCCCCCCCCCTCCACATATATGCATTCTTTGTATCAAACACACCAAACAAAATCTTAATTTGGCGCCCCCTTCACCTTCTGTTCTGGTGGCGTCCGGGGCACGTGCCCCCTGTAGTTTCGGCCCTGATTTATGATAAAAAGGAAATAAATCATTTCAATTGTAAGGCCTGAAATTTTTATTCCCTAGTATACGAAGCATTCCGAGAAAATGCCAAAATTTCGCGAGGAAAAAAAAAAAGTGAGTAGCGAATAGAAAAAAAAAAAAAATGATTAAAAGAACACAAACCAAACGCAAAACCCCTGTTTCCCTTAGTGTTAAATAAATATATATATATCTTTGTGACTATTTGGCCGATTTCTTTCAAATTTTTAGCAAGTTGCAATAACAATAAAATAGGCTGAATACTAAACTTTTATTAAAATATAAAAAGTAATATGAAAATTATAGTACCCACAAAAAATCTCCACTATTAGAAGTCCCAGCAAGAAAGAAAGAAAGAAAAAAAAAAAAACGAATGATCGCGATTTGTTTATTTAACTCCGGGAAGTTCGACGCTAAAAGAGAAAGATAAGCAATTCCCACTTTCCATCCATTGATAATGTTTTCTTTTGCTGCAGCAAAGAATTAAAGAAAAAATATTTAAAGTAGGAAGTTTTTTATATTTATTTTAAATATATCTTTTTGCAGAATAATGATTTATTATTCAGAATCATCTTTCGTTAATGGCGTATGGGTTCTATTAAAAGCATAAACTTAAGAGAAATCCAGATGAATTTAGAAAACATCTGCCGTTTTCGAACAATTTTCAAATAAAAAGTGCAATGTGTATGCATTGCTGTATCAATTTTTCGTATGAGTATGACACACAGAGCTTTGTACGCGAGTCATACTGAGCAACTAAACATTTGTTTTATAAAGTCCACGTGGTTTTTGCCGAGTAAAAAGAAGGGAGGGGGAGACAAAATAATAATAAATATTAAAATTAATATAAGAATAATAAATATATAGAGAGAGAGGCACAAAGAAAATACGGGAAAACGGGTAGGGAACGAAACTTATGAAGTACTTGTTAAAACTAACAGCCTCAATTACTATAAATTTATGATATTAATTCACTATAACCATTTTGAAATAATAACTAATTCAATGGGAAAATGTATATTTGACATATCACATCGCCAATTTTTCTCATATGTATCATGTTCATGATGCTGCTCGTTGATCATGCTAAAAAACAAACAAAAAAAAAATTCTAGTCGAGAATGCGGTGATTTATGGTTGACATCAATTTTGGATAATCCTGATGTCCAAATAAAGATTCGTTCGCGATCTCTGCTTTTGCAACAAGTCACGCATGCTCTGTGTACGATGTCTACGATCTACTTCGGAGATCGCAGAAAAAAGAAGGAACCAGTCTTGCCCTCATCATCTTACGATCTCCATGATACATCACATCTCCATTGATACATCAACATCGGACTCGTTCATCATCGTTGCGCGATGTTGGAAGATCGGGGGAGAAACCGGTTTCGCTCATCATCCATACGATCTCCGTATTAGGGATGCATAATGTGTTTGAAGATCGGAGGTGAAACCGGTCCACATCAGTGTTCATCATCGTCCTGCTGTGATGCATCGTAGGGCCGCGATACATCGCTAAACGAAAGATCAGAAAATCGATGTGACGATTTGTGTTTTATATCGATGTTACGCGATATATCGATACATCGCCCAGTCCTAGTGGAGATTAGGTTTAGTCTGACCAGGGTTTCAAAAAACCTGTTTTTTGAAAAAGCCCAATCCACTGGGCCCTCTAATCTAAAACCAGAGCTTTTTTCGGGGTTTTCTGAAAAAACCTGGACTTTTTCGGGTTTTATAGTTTTTTTAATATGCTTTAAATTTCTAATTTTCATATACATAATAGCAAAATTTTTCATGTATCAGTGAAACCTGGGGATATAAATTTGCATTAAGAATGAATTAGCAAAACGTATATATTAAAAAATAAGTTAATTTAAAAGGTAGATTTGTGTCTGATGTGACTAGTTTCTTGCATTAAGGATATATCAAGCCAGCTATAAATGGATTTTTTGAATTAACAAAGAAAGTTCAGAATGTTTGAAAAAATATACTTAATACTAAATACAATTAGAAGTACAGTAGAACCCCGATAATTCGGATTAATTGGGACCAGACCCAATCCGGATTATCGAAAATCCGGATTATCCGGAGAATTAGGAAAAAATGAAATAAGATAAAACATACTTGCAGAAAATCACATTTATGTTAAACTTAATGAATATTTACAGACAGTAAAAATGTTTACTTTGCTTAATTCTACCAAAAATTTTTCAGAAAACGTTTTTTTAAATTCAGAATACGATGATGAAACAAGTTAATGTTATGAAAATAGCCAATCGCTTCTCAAAATTGAAAAAAAAAATAAAACCGATTCGGATTATCCGGAGATCCGGATTATCGGGGTCCGAATTTGCGGGGTTCTACTGTAATTACATAAATATATAAATCAATGACAATCAAAATGACACTTTGCTTTACAAAAATTGATTACTAGTAATAATTTTATGTATGAAATTATCATTAATATACTGTATTAATACTAATGCTAAATCAGAATTAGTAAGTACTTTATATTCTAATTAATTAAAATAATAAACCAAATAATTTTACATAGCTACTTCAATAAATTAGGATTCCCAGGATATGTGATATCCAGGATATACAACTGCATAACATAGAATGGATTACATATATATTTTAATGGGAAAAAGTTTGTTTTTGTGTTATATAAAATATAAAGCTACAATTATTTCTTTTAAAATTTTTCATTGGGAGAATTAAGCCTTTTTTTTTCCCGTGTGGTGGGAAGAGAAACTTTACGAGTGGTGCATTGTTATTAAGAAATATATCTTAATGCCAGTATTAAGATCTTAATAACGATATTAAGAAATTACCTTACGTAATTTAAAGTTGAAATTTTGAAAAACCCAGTTGGATTTTTGAGTTGGGCAAAATCATAACAACCCTGTTTTAAATTAAATATGCTAAATTTATATAATGTCTTTCATTAATTTCAAATAAGAAATCAGTTAAATTTTTTCCCTTCTTTACAGTTAATTTTTTGGGCATTTTATCAATGCTTAAATTCCTTTTAAACCTGGTTCTTTTGAAATTTATTTAAATTGGCATTTATCTTTGCATTGATACCTTAGATTAAATAATGATGCAGCTGTAAAATCATGAAAAAATTTGAAAAAACCCATGATGGGTTTCTTCGGGCTGGTCCCATTTGGCCAAATCCTGAGTCTGACAGTCCTGAATGAAAATAGGTCCAAGTTGGATCTGCGGGCCAGCCCATACAAATCCGTTTAAAGTCCAGCACCATCAGTGAAGTTGGATGGCTGAATTTTTAAATTTCTGTACTTTCATAATATATTTGCTTTGCAGCTTGTGTCTCATTTATCTTTTTTTATTCCAGTCTCAAATTCAAGCAGTGAGAGATGCTGCTGAAATGACTGTTTACGGCAGAGACGTTCCAAGACCAATAAAAAGTTTCCATGAAGGAAATTTTCCAGGTATTTGCAATTTTTTTGTTTTTCAATTGAAAATGTTTTCAATACATTAATATGGTAGTATGGGGTCTAAGCATCATAATTTTTTCAACCAATTTTAGCATTGTGATGGGTATAATTGTATATTCAGCTATGTGAGACCGTTGTTCTTAAGGCTAATTTCAGTCTTGGATAGATTTTTGATGGCTAGTAAATTCTACTTTATATACTGCAGTAGTTGCAATTTTATTATCAAAAAATTAAAATCTCTTCTTAATGTTACGTAAGTTTTTTTAGCAGGGTTGGGTTTTTGCCGGCAGAAAGTGGTTTCTGCCGTGCCAGTGGAAGAAAGTGGTTATAACCGGCAGAAACTGGCAACAACTGGCATAAAGACATTCTGTGACATAATCTCTGATTTTTTTTTTTTGTAATATTAAATTTATTAAGTAGTTCATCCTTAAATAATTAGTACTTAAATAATTCAGAATAAATATATGCACACAAATAAAATATTGTGGATAGTTTTAATTTAAAAAAAAAAATTGATTTTTGAAAAATTGAGTAATGTAACATTTTTTTTTTTTTGTTACATATGCATATGTAATTAAAATCTCAGTTTGAAAATCAAAATAGAAAACTATATTCAATGCTTATTTTAAATAAAGCACTGAAAAGAAAAAAAAATATATTTACTCAAAATATTTTTCTGTAATCTAACATGATTTAATAATAACATAATAAATAAGTACTAAAAAAATTCTCTCATAGAATTGTTATAGTGATATGTGGATCTAGTAATTCTTTGGATTTTGAAAAGATTTCATTTAAATACAGTATTCAAAAGAATAAATCTGACTTTTTTTTTTTTATTCCACTTACAAAGCAAATTGCAAAACTTTGCTTGAAAACAAAAGTATCATAGTGGTAATTTGTTTCTTCAATATTGTAAAATAAGTGTACAAGATATTTCATTAAATTTTCTTTGTCTATGTTATTTTTTGTGCTTCAATTATTTACTTATATATTTTCACAAGAAATTGCATTATGTTATTTATTTAAAAATAATCTGAAAAGTAATTTGTTTTTAAATCAGAATTTTTTGTAAATTTATTTTTAAAAGAAATAGAAATTCAACTGTAAACAATATTAATAATTAAACTTGTACAGTATCAGGTTATTGTTGTGAAAGTTTGTTTTTCAAATGAATGAAAATTAGTGTTTTAAATAAGCAAGGTATGTATTTATATGATCATTTTTAAACGTTTTGATACTTTGAATAACATTCATAATCTTATGTTTTAATTTTTAGCTCAATGGTTTACATATCAAATGTAAGTGTGAATTATGAATCATTGCTGAGTAAAGTTCTTATTTAGTACTGTTTCTTAGTTTCTGCCAGTTTTTGCCACTTACTGACAGAAACCAGTTTCTGCCATGCCGGTTTTAACCGGTTTCTACCGCTGGTTTTAACCACCCTGGCAGAAACTTGCCATCCTTGTTTTTTAGTTACATTGCAAGATACAGTCTACTAGATAATTTACATTCAGTTATATCTATTAGGTTAGCTGCTTAGTAATTATGGATTTTGTCAAGACATGGTATTGCATTCTTTTTGTTTTGTCAATATGTTCAAAGCATGCACTTAACCCCTCCACCCCCTCCCTCTCTCTCTATCTGTGTATATATATATATATATATATATCAGGGTTCGCCGAAGTGGGCCCAGCCCGAAAAAACCCGCCCGGGTTTTTTCGGGCGGGCCCACTTGAAAAAACCCACCAAAAAACCCATTTGTGGGTTTTTTCAAATTTTCTCGTGTTTCATAACTGTTTCATTATTTAATCTAAGATATGAGAATGGAAAGATAAATGCCAATTTAAATATATTTCAAACCAACCATATTTAAAAGAATTTCTAAGTACTATTGATAAAATGATCATAAAATAAATTAATTTTTAAATAAAGATTTTCATGCCTATATATTTTAAAATGCTTCCAAGTGCTTTAAATCTTAATGTATACCTAAAGATGGTGCTTGAAATGTGATCCCCATCACGATTGCTTGTATTGTTATAGCTTTTAAGATTAATCGCAATGTATATTATCCTGCTTCAATGTTCAATGAAAGTTTATACAGTAATTTTCAATACAAAAATGGTGACAGATTATAACAAAAGAGTGAAAAAATTTTGGTATAGTGCTTTAATAATAATTTCATTGTTAAAATTATTACTTATAATTAATTTTTGTAAAAAGAAAATTATAATGTTTATTATTGTCATTGATTTATAATTTTTTTGTAATCAATTAGTTATTTTAAATTGTATTTAGTAGTAAGTACCTTGTTTTCAAACATTTGGAACCATATTAACTTAAATAACCCTGATAATATCCAAAAAACCCTGATAAAATATAATCTAAAATGTATCCAGATACTTTAAATGACTGCTTACAGATGGCATACAAAACTAAACTAGTAAAACTGTATTGCCATTTACGATCTAACTTTATAAATATGACTGACATTGACTTTTGGATAATCCAATTTAATACTATTGCAATATAATGTTGCTTAAATTGTAATATATATATATGTATGTATGTATGTATGTATATGTGAATTCTATTTTTTTCTTCACAAAAATAAAAATATTTACATAAATGTTGCTGCTTTAAATTGATTTCTATTGATGTAAATGAAAGGAATTGCATAAATTAGTCTGTTTAACTTAAGATTTATATAAAGAAATTCAGTTGCACTTGGTTTAATATATTATTCTTCCAGTAATCTAGTTCCATGAGATACAAAATAATCTTTTTACATCTATATATATTTTTTCTTTTTATGTGTTTTTTTTTTATTGTTAATCTATACTTAATGCAAAATTATACCTTTCTTTCACTGATAAATGAAAAACTTAGGTACTATGCACATGAAAATTAGAAATTTGGAGAGTTCTCTAAAAATTTTCAATAAAACCCGAAAAAACCCGGGTTTTTTCAAAAAAGCCCGAAAAAAACCCGGGTTTTAGACTACTGGGCCCAGTGGGTTGGGTTTTTTCAAACCCTGATATATATATACTTACACACGTACAGTGAAATCTCTTACAAAGGTCATTCCAAATATCTGTTATTTTTAGTATTATCGAATCTTTTCCATAGAAATACTATTACATTAAACCTCTGAATGACAAACTGAACAATGGCCACCCCATATCATTTCTTTTCATTTTTTTCCTTTTTATGTTATGTTTAAACACATCATCCGGGGAATTTTACCCAGCCTTAATAAAATCATTTTAATACCAGAGTTTTTATTAAAAACAATTTCCTTTACTTAACCTAGATTTCTCTAGTTACAATTTAACTGAACGAAAAAAATTCCGGATTGAATTGATATTTTGTCATTTGATCGATTTTGAATCTACACTTGTTTTGCATTCTAATGTTGACTACAACTGAGATTGTGAAGAAGGTTGAGGTTTTTTGTGACATAACACTTTAACAACAAAATTTAACAATTTCATTCCTGAACAGATTAATTTTCTCTTCTACCTATGCCTTGACAAATTATAAATTTCAAGGGTTTTTTTTTTTCCCCTGCAGCAACTAATTGACGAATTTCACAATATTTTTCCCATGACTGATTTATTTTTTAAAGAGAAAAAAAAATTGCATCCAAAATTGAAAAAGAGCTAAAATTGCATGCCAATATGAGATTCCAGGCATGTAAAATAGTTTAAAAGGGCAATAACTTGACTTTACCTGCCAAATTGGCTTAAAATCAACTTAAATTCTCTATAGTAATTTTCAGGTAGTTTTGAAGCAACTTTATGTGTAGTAAATTAGTTATTTTGACATCTTTTCCCCCTAGACTATATTACTAGAGCCATTATGGAGCAAAATTTTGAAAAGCCTACTGCTATTCAGTCCCAAGTTTGGCCTGTTGCTTTGAGTGGGAGAGATTTGGTCGGCATTGCTCAAACAGGTTCTGGAAAGACACTATCTGTAAGTGAGGTTTTTTTTTTTTTATATCTACATTTTTTATGTGTATTTTTTTTATTGTTTGCTAATTCTCTTCTTCTTTTCAGTATATTTTACCAGCTATTGTCCATATCTATAACCAGAGTTGCCTTAAAAGAGGTGATGGTCCCGTTGTAAGTAAATTTGATTTATGTTTTTTTGTTGTTGTTAGTCTAATTATAAATAATCCCATAGCTGTTTTCTTCCTCACTCCTCCCAAATAGAAGCTCCTGCACCATACCTGCTCATTGGTTTTCGCCATTGTACTCATCTTGCAGTTTTTATTACATTCAGCAGGATGCTGTATCCTACCTTTTTTTTTTTTTTTTTACAAATTAGCTTTTTTATTGCGCTTCAAGAAATTATTTTTGCCTTTCAGTAAAAACAAAGTTCAGATTCTTTTTGCTTTAAATTTTCTTGCATGTTAAAAATTGTCTGTTGATCTGAAAGGAGTTCCGACTTAGACAATGAAATTTCTTTAAAGATTAAATATATGCTTCTTAAAAATGCTGTTATGAATAACAAAAAAAAAAAAAAACTTTCTCAACACCCCCTCCCCCCCCTCTCTTTTTATGGAATGAACTGTTCTGCCCCTCCTTTCAGTTAAAAAAGTGTTCCTTTTTATGATGAATTTTGCTTATAGCATATTTTATTACCTTTTTTTTTTTTAAATGAGAGTCCAGTAAAGAAATTTGGTTATCCCATTGACCGAAAAACTATCGCCAAAATATACGATTAAATTCCAATAATGATTGTGAATGTCAATCAGTGTCATTAAACACGATACACAGGCTTAAAACATATTTAGGTCATTTTTAATTTATCATTTTAATTAATTTGTTTTTTCGTTGTTTAAACTAAAAATTATGTCAGCATGTATAATTTAGTTATTAAATTGTCGAAATTTGTCTATGGAATAACCAAGTAGTAACAGAAATTCTTATTCCCTGCAACTTTTTTCCTATGTTTGACCTTTTATAAATTTCCTTTGTCAGGACTTAAAGTTTAGAAATGTGAAATGTTTTTATGTGTCAACATTTTAATATGCATATTTTAATAGGCTCTAGTACTAGCTCCAACACGAGAGTTAGCCCAGCAAATCCAAACAGTTTGCTGCAATTTTGGAAGTATGATGGACATCAGGAGTTGCTGCGTGTTTGGTGGAGCACCAAAAGGGCCACAGTTAAGGGATGTTGAAAGGGGTAAGTCTTTTTGTTTTTGAATTTTAATAAAATTATTTGTGATCAATTTTAACACAATCTTCGACCTGAAATTTTCAATGTCAGAATGCTAAAAATTTTCATTTATTTGAACTAATTTTCTCTTGACTTCAATTCGAACTAATGATAATCCCATTTTTTCATATTCCTTTACTTTCTCTCAAACTTCATTTCTTGAAGTAAATTTCTTTCATTTTTGTCAGAATTGTTCGGAACTATTCTACTACTGTGTCCTGAGTGCTGCTTTCCTTACCCAGAGAAAACTAAACTGCACAATCATTTGTGTTCATCATTGCAGCCATCTTCCATAAGGAGGGGGGGGGGAGATGGCTTCTTTTTAACAAATAAAAAAAATTGGCTAAGACATCAAATGAATAAGACTAAGCAAACAATTGATATGTATTTTATTTTCAATGTGATGATAAAAAATATGATTCCTTGAATTTTCGTCTGATTTAAAGTAAGAAAATTATAGTGCAATTAATATAAACTGTAAAATGTAGTTGTTTTATACTATTTAAAATCATTTTAATGAGAGTCAAAATAAATACATGTAAATAACAACATTCTTTTATAATAATATCCTTTTAAACATGTTTTCTGCTTATACTATCTATAATTACAACATTTCTTGTGGGCTCAAAGAGTTCGAATTAATGAGAGCGGACAGTAATTGTATTTCTGCATATGCAGATTTTTAATGCTGTTGTTATTGATGAACACTCCTTAGCAAAAGCAAGTAATAAGTCCATGTTATTCTTGCTTGAATGCCTTTTTCAAATAATGTAGAAATTTTGCTGGTGAGTAATGAATTATAGATGGTGTCCATCACTCACCCACTATGCTAGTTTTTATATAAATGACTTCTTTAATGTTCAGAAGGCATTAATTTTCTTTCTCTTTTAGGGGCTCATATTTGCATTGCTACTCCTGGTAGACTTATTGACTTTGTCCAAAATGGCAAAATTTGTTTAAGACGCTGCACATACCTCGCCCTCGATGAAGCTGATTGCATGTTGGACATGGGTTTTGAACCACAGATAAGAAAAATCATTGAACAGATAAGAGTAAGTGTACAATTTAATATTTTATTTAAAGGTGCAGAATTTATTCATCTTCGTCTGGGAATAACTTGCTGTTAACAGTGGTTGAAAGTTTTGATGGGGGAAATAGCTAATATCTATTTCCTAGTGTCTCATCACACTGATAACTTTATACAGAACTAATGATGCACTGAATATTCGGTATTCAGCCTTTGCTAAATTGAAAAAAGTAGAAAAGTTTTATTATTGAATTGACACCATTTGATTTGACTTTGTCTATTCATGACAAACAGTATTAAAAGAAACTTACATTTTGACAAAGAGCTTTTTATAAGTAAACTTTATATTTAAAAAAATCTGCCTTTTTGGACAATTCTAAGACTGTAAAGTTTTTCTTCCCATTTTTCATTATTTCTCTTTGCTTTAAAAATGTTTGTTTTAATTCATAGAAGAGACCATGAAATATAAAATTTTATTAATTAAAAAAGTCATAAATGTCACCTTAAATAACTCAAAGCAGAGTTTTTTCAGTACTAAGTGTACTTATAAAAAACTTTTCATCAAAATGTAAGTTTCTTTTTATTAAATATTATGAAAAATTGTTTTAAAAATATTTTAATACCTTTAAACTTTGAAATATAAAGTATTTGGACAGCCGAATATTCGGTATTCAACCAAAATCACTAATCGGTGCATCCCTATACAAAAATAAGTTAATTCTATCTTTAATTTAATCCCATATGATATTTTAATGTACTGTAGTCTTCCAACTTATTGTCTTACATTTTACTTTCTACTTAAAAGTGAAAATAATTTATTTTTTACTTACCGTTAATACCGTTATTAACATTTCCATTATGTGCTCAGAGTTCTTTCTTTCCTCTTTGTTTTTCCATTTTACTTGATTATTGCCAGCAGAGATGTTTACTGTTGTTAGCAGCTCTTGCTTCCATGCACACAGTATTTAATTCGCACGGTGTACTGTGAGATACCGACATGTGACAACAAATGGTTTTATGTGTCTCTAATTGGACATTAATTCCTGTTTTTTATGTGATTCTTTGTTGAATTGAGCATTTTTTTTTACATGTTTCTTTGTTATAATTCACAAATTTTTTTTTTTTTTTTTTTTTTTTTTTCCCAAGATTTTTCAACGAAATTCAACTTTTTTTAAGGTCCTTTCATGAAATGTGCATTTTTCTCACAGTTCTTTGACGAAATTTGCGTTTTTGTTTGTGACCCTTCGGTGATATTCTGTGCTTTTTCTGCAAACTTTTGAGTAAGTGTGTGTTTTTCCCATGATAATTTGCTGAAAATTTGAAATTTTTCTTCTGCAAATGATTGACGAAATAGATTTTTTTCATGACAAGATTTTGTCAAAATTCTCAATTTTTGGTGCCTGAAATTTCGGACTGAAGTAGCTTTAAAGTTTTTGCATTAAATGCTTTAAATTTTTGGATTTGAAAATCAGCAGTGTTTTTAATTGTGCGTTTAACAGTAAATTCATACATAAAATTGGTGGAATATTTTTATTTTTTGAGTATTAAAAAAAATAAATTGTTTCTTTCCTAAAATTTTCTGCAAAGTTCATAAAATTTTCTGCGCATGCATCTTATATTATACAACTCTGGAGTACAGTAGCTTTGATTTCTTCAGAAATCATTTGAGTTGGCAGCTTTGAAAACTGGGATAAACAAATTTGGTTGGTGGAAGAAACTAGTCTATAGCTTATAATACGTAATCATTTTGATTTGAAAAACATGCTTTTAAGTTTTAGCTTTTACTGATTGAGGTCTCATGGATTTAAAACATTGGGGTTTAAAAAGAAAATTAACATGTAAAGCTGCCTCAGCATGAACTTTGAAAGCACTTTTTGAAGATTTTTTACAAAGTTTCATTGGAGTTAAGCCAGTCCTCGGCAGCTATTAATGGACTTGTAAAGATGGTTAAAGTGTTAGATGGTTATGACAAATGAAGAATTTGCATCTTTAAAGGATTGCTCATGAGAGTGCTGGAGCATGTGTTTCACATTTCAGATAAAAAGGTTTTCATTTTTATTTCTTTTAACTCCATTTTTGTTTGTGATAAATCTTGTCTCTAGAATATATTCTTTTAAGATGTTTTGATTCTGTAACAGTTTTTTTTTTTCCTTCCTTGAACTTTTTTGTTGTCTCTATGTCACAGAACTTTGTGTTAGGAGGCCTTTAACATTAAGAGCCAATTGGAGTATCGATACAATGTCGATGGCCGCACATAGCTAGTAAACAGGAAAATATGTTGGGATAGTGTTAGTTCTTTAATATTGAAGAAAGTTTTAGTTGCTCTGGGGATGAGAAAAATAATGTAATTGGTGTTGAACCTTTTCAGTAGAACTGATTAAATTGAGTTTGTTTACATTAAAGTTTGTTTCCTGCTTTCCTTATGTGGCTTCTTCAGATGCCATATTTTTGGTATGGTTTATTTGATTTACATATTCTTAAATTTAAAATTATTTAAATTTTTCAAATTTAAAGTTAATTCAAATATATTCAGTTTTATTTACAGTTTAATAAAGTTAATAAAGCAATGATTTAAGTGAATCTTTAACTAAAATAACTAAATTGTTCAATATTTTTAAAGTTGGTATATTTATTTGAAGCTAATGTTCCTGAAATATTATGTGAGTGAATTTATTAAATCAAATTTTTAAATTTATTTTATCTTTGATGCTCCAGTTTGTAATTTGTTAAAAAAAAAAAAAAAAAAAAAAAAAAAAAAAGTATGTTAATATGAAGTTCTTGAGATCTTGAAAAATTTGTGTAAAGGTAATTTCTCTAGAAATTTTGTAACAATGTTAGGATGTTGTGCCATATCCATAGTTTTTTTTTCCTTTTAAATATATAGATTTATTTTTGTTAATTAAAATTTTTAAAACTTGGGTCATTAACACAATTTACATTTCTTTCCTAGCTTAAAGCCATGTCATAATTCATTTATTAGATTTAAACTTTTATTCACATAATAGTTACTAATTAATCAAGAATAAGTGTTTTTTAGCTATGAATTTTAGCTTTTAATTGCATGTTTTATTTACCTATTACTGATTTGATTGGTTGTTAACACTATATAGATGTGTCTTCATTTTGACATTGTCTTGGCGCAGCATGTCCCAAAGGGGACCTTGCGCCATTAAACCCAAATCAATCAACCAACCAACTAATTAATCAAGAACTGCGAGTCAGCCTTATGCTTTCTTGTGCTGTGTTAGCAAATGTACAATTCTCTGCTAGTGTCAATTCCTGTGAGACTTTAATGTATTAAGTTTTATGAATATTTGTTGTTCAGATGCAGAATATTATGACTCATTTTAGCACATTAATCTCTCAATGCAATTTTATATTAAATGCAATAAAAATTAATGCATAAATATCATGAAAGTCTATTTTACTTATAGCATTTTTTTTTTTTTTTTTTTTTTTTTTTTGAGTGATATTTTTATACAACGTTAACTTGTCCTTATCTGTTAAATACAGCTTTTAATTGCAGTTTCTCTTGTGTCAAAAATTAAATTTTTGCTACTGCAATTAAGATGTGAAACTTTGGCTAAAACAATTTCCAATTTTCCACTCTTGTAAATATCTTAAATTATTTTTAGAAATTAACTGTTTTTAAATTAATTGTAAGTGTGTTTTTGTTATACATTATAGAAAAACTATATTTTTATTTTGAATGTTTCTTCTCATTTCAGCCTGATCGTCAAACTCTTATGTTCAGTGCAACTTGGCCAAATGAAGTGAAAAAATTAGCAGAAGACTTTTTGCACGATTATATCCAAGTAAACATTGGAGCACTTAAATTGTCGGCCAATCATAACATAAGGCAAATTGTAGATGTTGTGGAAGAAGCTGAAAAGGATGATAAGTGAGTGAAATATTTTTCTAATTCATTTTAAACAAATTTTTTAAAAATCTGAAATAACTACCATATTTACTCGTGTATAGGGTGCACGCGTGTATAAGGCGCACCCCTACTTTACAAGTAAAAATGGCGATTTCTTAAAATCTCATATATAACTCGCACCATGAATTTGATACGCTTATGAAGAATGACCAAATGAATTTCAGTAAAAAAAAAGTCGAAACAAACATTACACTACACCAGAAAACACGAAATGCATTTTTAGACTTTGGGCTGTAAGAGAATGACGGGAAATAGGAATGAGTGACAGTAAAGAGAATTGTTAATTAGCATTTAGATAATGTCATTAGCTCTGTTGTATAAAAAAAACTGCAAGGAATGAAATAAATATGCAGTAATACTTCAATTAAGTAACATTTTCAGAGTTTTAATATCTTCTTTGAATAATTTCTTATTTCATATGTATATCGTTCGACTGCATCCAACAGTAAAAAATTATTCTGTGTATGAGGTGCACCTACGACTTTTGCCCTAATTTTTTGGTAAAAAGTGCGCGTTATACACGAGTAAATACGGTAAATATAATGGTGTGGTATTATTTATTAATTAGTTTCAAATGAGCTTCATATTTTAAATCGCATTTATATTTATTTCAGATTTGTTAAAATTTGCTAATCTCATATCGCCGGATATGGGGTGATAAAAATAACTTTTAATGTAGTCATACAGAATATTATTTATCTAATCTATATATTTAAAAGACCAGGCTGTTTTTATAGTCATCAGCCCTAAGCTATCTACTGTGCTGATTTTCACTTTTTATGAAAGCTGTTCATATATAGATGTGCCCATTCTAGCTAATTTTTTTTTTTCCATTTTAATATTTTTGTAATTTTAAAAGCTTTTATGTGAAATTATTTTAAAACAGTAGTGATCGATTTATACTTGTTGTAGAGATATGAAAAATATCCAGACACGTGCTTTTTGAATGTGTTTTTTAATTGCATGTTAAATTTCTATATAAAAAAAAAAAATTACACGTAATTCATATTTACTCTGACGTCACAAGAATATTGGGATTGTTTCATCTTTATGCATTTTAATTTTATTGATGCCATTTTCTTTTCATTATAATAAAATAGGAAACATGTTTTTATTTTAATGTGTGCCAGTTAAGCATAAAAATACATATATAAAGTATGTGTGAAAAGTTTGTTCTAGTAATAGTGGTTTCATGCTTAGTTTTAAATGTATTTTTACCTTGACCACATGTAAAGAGAAAAATTAATCTGATGGTATCGAGATGACGTAATTTACACTGATTTTTCATTTCTGGATTCTAAAAAATGTAATTGAAGACTTTGATTATTTCATCTTGATTGCATATTTTCTTTCTTAAAAAAATTAATTATAGGTAAGATCTATTATTTTAATAAAAAATTAAAAAAAGTAAAGAATTTCATGGAAATTAAAATTAATAAATTGATTTACCCCCCCCCCCCCCAAAAAAAAAAAAAAAAAAAAAAAAAAAAAACTTGATGTAAGGCTTTATATTTTGTAGGAATCATTTTTATAGGTTTATTGTAAATTCATTTAAGAGTTTATTATCAATAGTCTCATTTCTTTCATTATGAAATTCTCTGTTGTCAAAAAATAAGTCTACTTTTCAACGGCAGCCAAAATCAAATTTCAATTTTGAGAAATGTATAATGATGGTGGCAAGGAACAGCGCTGTTGCTTTCACTTTTATCACTCTTACATTACTTCTAAATCTAAATACTATACAATTTCATTTGTTACATGATAAAACAGGATAAGAATTAACTTTACAATGAAATATATTTGAAAATGGACTTTCAATTTAACGATATTTAATATTAAATTGAATCATGAATTATTTTTCAAATCTATTTTAACCAATTTATAGAATAATGTAAAAAAATATACGATGGATTATAAAATTAGATTATCCGTATACATCATTTTGTCACTAAATTGAAATCTGCTAACCAAAAAGACAGATATTCAGTTTATGTTGAAAATAAAACTAATATCATGTCAAATTGCTCGAAATATGTTTTAAATAGGATTATACCAATTATGTTTCATTATTTTTTAAGGATATGTTACTTTATACACTTTATAAAAAAGAAAGTATTCCTCGTATGTAGATATGGAGTATCCATCCTGTTCATCGAAAAGAAAAGAGAAACCATGCAAAGAAATTATCAGTCGAAAACATTAAAATTCTGTTTCATCTGCAAATTGTCCTAATATTATTGAAAAATACCTTCTCCATTTTTACTTAAAATTTAATTAGCTTAAAACAGTGGATCCTTTTCAAAAGAAAAGAATTGAAACTAAGAATGATTTATGAGGGCATTTATAAACTTTTTTTAACATCTAATTGCGATGGGTTCCACCTTGTTATTTGATAAATTTGAAATAATTCTTTTAATATTTTTATAATTCAGGTTAAACTATTAAAAAGTACAAAAGTATTAAAATTAATAAATTTCATTTAATATATTAAAAAAGGAAATTTTAAAACAAAAAAAAATAAATTTAGTTGTATTGTAGAATTTCTATAAGATTTATAGTAGTTCTTTATAAGAAAGAGATACTTAAAAATTTTACAAAACTTCTAAGAATTCTGTAGAGACATTTTCTTTGGAAAAAATATTCTATAGAACTCTTTAAGAAAACTAAAGAAATAGTATTTTATAGAAAGAAAATTTAAACAAATTTATGAATGCTTATAATTGATGAAAAGAGCTACTAGTCAATTTCATCTAAAACTAGAAAATTAGTGTTTTTGTGTGATACTTGTACAATTATGCACTCTATTAATAAACCAGAATTAATTTTAATGAAATAAAAAAATCTGATAATTTCATTCACATAAGTAGTTACCTTTACAGGGTTCGCACAGACTCCTTGGACTACTTAGAAATGAAAACGTTCCCAAGTAGTACTTAGAACTACTTAGATAAACAAAATACTCCTTAGAAACGCCTTAAATTGTATTGCGTTATTGCACGCAAGCGATATTGCTCCCAAAAAAGAAATCGCGACTGTAAAACGCACGGTAAACCCTTTATGCACGTCATTCATCAAAAGCACAGCAGGGATGCTGCGGACGCGCTATAGCACGTAAAATACGCAAAAAATAGGCGATGGGATGCAGTAAAATAGCTCTTATGCATCCCAAGGGACGCTGAATTTCATTAAAAAAACGCATAAAAATGGCGACTTTCGATAAAAAAAATTGCGAAATAAGGACTATTTTTCGGCAAATTTCATCAAATTCACGAAAAAATGGCTAATTTTCTCAAAAATTTTGAAAAAATGCAGAGTTTTCCTCAAAATATCGCGAAAAAACGACAAATTTCGTCAAAAGATCGTGATAAACCGGCAAATTTTCGATAAAACGACACATTTCGTCAAGATACTCGAAAAATGGCCAATTTTGTCACAAATTGCTAAAAAAGGCAAATGTTTTCAAAAGATTCGCGAAAAAATGGCTAAGTTTGTCACAAATCTCGGAAAAAAACGGCAAATTTCCCCAAAAAAGTGCAAAAAACAACAAATTTTGTCAAATTTGCGATAAAACGGCAAATTTCGTCAAAAAATCCTGAAAAAACGACAGATTTATTCAAAAAATTCTCGAGAAATGGCTAATTTCCTCAAAAAAATCACGAAAAACGACAAATTTCATCTAAATATTTGTGGAAAATCGGCAAATTTTGTCTAAAAATTGCTATGAATTGGCAAATTTTGTCTAAGAATACGCGAAAAACGACAGATTTTGGCAAAAGATCGTGATAAATCGGCAAATTTTGTCAAAAAATTTGGGAAAAACAGTATATTTTGTCAAAAATTCTCAATAAAACGACAAATTTCGTCAAGATACTCAAAAAAGGGCCAATTTTGTCACAAATTGCTAAAAAAGGCAAATGTTTTTAAAAGATTCGCGAAAAAATGGCTAAGTTTGTCACAAATCTCGGAAAAAAACGGCAAATTTCGTCAAAAAATCGCAAAAAAACGACAGATTTATTCAAAAAATTCGCGAAAAAATGACTAATTTTGTCACAAAATCTCGAAAAATGGTAATTTCCTCAAAAAATCACGAAAAAACGACAAATCTCATCTAAATATTTGTGAAAAATCGGCAAATTTCGTTAAATAATACTCGAAAAACGTAAAAAAAAAAATCTTGAAAAAAAATTCCGAATAAGCGGCAGATTTCGTCAAAAGATCGTGAAAAGACAAATTTTGTCAAAAAGGCACGGGAAAAGGAAGGAAAAATAAAAAAAATGTTAATGTTTGAAGTGAATTTTCCTCTTCCAAAAGCTAATTTTCTTGCTTCAATATTATTTTTTTTGCTGCTCTAAAAACGGATTTTTGTGATTCACTATCCATTTTTGACTGCTCCAAGTCTTTCTGAGTAAATGTGACTCAGGAAAACAACCATTCATTAAACAAAAAGTCTCATCACTTTACTCAACAAAAGTATTCTTTTTTTTTTCAGCAAAATTGTCTTTTTCTATAAACCAGTCTTTCCCCTTTTTTAAAAAGAAATGCAAACTGTAGTGATACTTGTTATCTTCTACTTTCAAGTGTTCAATATTTTATAGTTAAATTTGTATCTTGCAAATTTATTTTTAAAGAAGTAAAGAAAATTTCTCATAATTTTAAAAACAATTAATATTGGTTTTATATTTTTATTTATTATTAAATCAATAATTATTGAATTTCATTTTTCTAATGCAAATGAACAAGTTCAATTTTTGCATCTAAAAATATGACTCATTAGTGGGGACCCGCTTTTGTTAAAAAGGACCCAGAATTTTTCAAGTCTAGCGGCATCCCTGGATTGGTTGGGATCATACTAATAGCCGTCAAAGTGTCTCGAAATATGACAGATAAAACGCTAATTTCGACTGAAGACCGCGGGAAAAATGTCGATTTCGCCTAAAGATTGCAGATATAATGCCGATTACATTAAAAAATCGTGTGAATAAATGACGATTTCGGCAAAAGATTGCTGGAAAAAAACGGCGTTTTCGAGAAAAGATCGTATAAAAATGCAAATTTTGACTAAAAATCCTCAAAAAAACATCGATTTCATAAATAAGAAACAGGAGAACACCAATTTTATCAAAAGATCGCAGAAAAACCACCGATTTCGACAAAAGATCGCAAACAATCACCAATTTTGCTAAAATATTGCTGATTTTATCTGAAGATCACAGGAGAGCACCAATTTCGTCTGAAGATCGCGAATCCCCCCCCCCCCCTTCTTGCAGGGCGGTACCTCGCAAAATCCCTGTGGAATTGGGGCTGTGCAAGTGCATGCCACATAAATAACAACAAAAGTGGCAAGTCTTTAAATTTTTTTGGACTCCTTGGATTTTTTATGTATTCCTTGGATTTTTTCTTCCCAACTCTGTATGAACCCTGCTTTATTTCAAAATATCTAGTTCAATCAGTGATGGCAATTATGAGATAAAAGGCAGGCGTCAAATGACGACTACTACTGTAAAAATTTTTAGTTTGCAGTTCCTAAAATTCATTTTTAGCATTGCTTTAATACTGTATGTTATTTAGGAATAATTCTAAGTTACAAGAAAAAAAAAAATCTGAATTAAACATACAATAAAGGTGGGGAAGGGGAGGGGGTGACCCACTCCTGGTAATAGTTTTTTCTGCACCCCTTTGACAAAATTTGCTTTTTTTTTAAATTTGTTGAGGAAATTGCTATTTTTTCCACGATCTTTTGAGGAAACTTGCCATTTTTCATGATATTTTGCTGTTTTTTCAGATTTTTTGACAAAAATGCAGTTTTTGAGATTTAATTTGGCCAAAATTTGCCATTTTTCAACGAAAAGTTTTTTTTACACAGCCGATTTTTCTTAGAAATTTGCAATTTATTTTACGCCCAAATTTTCAGATTTTGTCCAAATTTTGCAGTTTTCGGAAATGATAACCTTAATTTTTCAGAAAATTTAGATCATCCTTGATGCTACTGTTTAGAAAAGCATAAATATGTATTTTTATTTAAAGTTACGAAAGTAAATAATTGCTATTAAATCGGCATTTTTTTAATGTGAATGATTGACAAAATTGAATTTTTTGTGACTGTTTTTTGAACTTTTTTCGAAATTCGGATATTTTTTGTTATAATTTTTAGAGTATACCGCTTTTAGTTTCTAGAATTGAATGCCTAATAAATATATTTTTTTTAAAGTAAGGCGTCAAGTTTGACGACTAACAACTGCTAATTTCGAACACGGAGTTCGATAAAATATGGGCATTGCCAAATAAGCATAGCCTTTGTGCACAAAAGTTTATATTTTTTGACAATTGGTTGATTCTCTTTTTTTCCTGTTAGTGATTTTGTGACTGATTGCTAGTTCACTAGGGTTATTTAGCAAACTTCTATAATTTCAACAAATCTTCATTTGAAAGCTGTAAGGAGAGCAATTTTTGCATCTACTAAGTTTTTAGAGAGTTTGTGGATGCTAAGAACTTCTGTCTGAGATAATCTGTCTTGAAGAGATTTTTGCCTTGTAGTAAATACACTTTATATATGTAAATAGCAATTTTACTACAAAGATCTTTTTATTTATTTATTTAATTTTAAGGTAGCAATTTTTGCAATAATGCAAAGCATAGGCATTTTCTAGCCCATTTCTATTAAATACTCGAAAAAACAGCTTGCCTTGGAAATATAATTCTATAGAAAATCAGTTCAATCTTGTACCAATAAAAGGGATTTAAAAGTGGAACTGAAAAAAAAAAAAGGTGTTTTTGTGTGATTTAGCTTTTTTTTAATGTGTCTGGCATGTGTGACACTTAAAGTGGAAAATTTTAAAAATGCAACTAATGAAGTCTGAGAAATTTTTTCTCCTGTATGAGTAAGCAATTATACTTGGAAATGTTGAAAAGCTACAAGCATCGACATCTAAGTTCAATGTCAGTAATTCACTCGTTCAATGGATATTCCTTAATGCATTCTGCCTGTCGACTTATGTATAGAGCTGATAAACATGGGAGAAAGTAAAGAATATTTATTTTTGAGAAAGAAAAAAATTTTTTTGTTCTCTTTTGTAAGTTTAATTTCTATCTACTTTAACTAATTTTTGGTAAAGTTCATCATTTTGTATGTTTCTTTTATTAATGTGAAACATTTCTTCATTTCAGGTTAATTGAACTCATAGGACAAATAATGAGTAGTGACACTGAAAATAAGGTAAAGATTTCTTGATATTTTTTAACAATAACTTTTTTGAACCACTTTCTGATGTACTATGAATTCTAAGAGTTATGTATGCAAAAAAAGTTCTTGAGTTGGAGGCTGATTTATTGAACTCTTCTGTTTGTAACTAAAATTTCTTCATCTGTATTAGAATTTTGCATGTTTGAATTAACATACATGAAGAATGATAATATATGCTATTTACAGAACTTTAGATAAGAGTTTGAAAGATTTGTGGAATTTCAATAATTTTACCAGCTAGCACAATATAACACACAGATAGAAATTGTGAGAATATTTAAATGAATTTATTAAGTTTTTTTTTTTCCATGCATTACTCTCGTAATTTTATTTAATTGTATCCCCCAGAAGCAGAATTTTCTATGTCGGTCTACAGCATACTCAATAATGACCTACCAAAGTTAATTGGAGGTTTTACTTTTATCTAGGGAGAAACCCATGCACAATATGAGTTATGTCTACCATTGTGCATATGTACTACACTACGATTCTTTTGTCATTTTGCAGTATGTAATGCTACCAATAAAGATCTTTTAGCCTTATTTTCTTTCTCTCTTGAATGATGCGTTCAGAGAATCTTAAAGCTATATTGTGAAAATATTCTTCTAATTGTTGATATAATATAGATACCAGAAAAATTATTTTGCATCAAAAAGTTTTCTCTTGTATGAATTTTTGTAATATTTGTTACTTTTCTAACTGTAGACTATTGTATTTGCCGAAAAAAAGAAGAGAGTTGATGAACTTACACGTTACCTGAGGAGACAAGGGTAACTAGTCTTTAATTTTTCTTTTTTTTTACCTTTTTTTTTTTTTTTTTATCGCTTAAGTTTGTGTTTATTGCTATTTTTGTCTTTCTTTAGATTTCCTGCAATGGGTATCCATGGCAATAAGTCGCAGCAAGAGAGAGATTGGGTGTTAAATGGTAAGTTTATTTTATTCTTAAAGGTGTGCAATACTTCCAATGGTAATATTTTCAATTTTGATTGATCTCAGCTTTAATATATATAATTTTCATCCTCTCCACTCTCCTTAAAATTATTTTTTTACATTTCCTCCTTTCTCTTCTTTCCATTCCAAGTATTAAGTTTTTTTGCTCTAATACTTTATTATTACTATCAATGGAAAATAATTTTTATTCCGATCTCTTATAATAAATTAGCACTATTATTACTTCCATTGCTTGCACAATGTTTTTATAACTTGTATATCATTGTATTATGCACTCTTCTTAAGTTAAATTTGTTTTGTATCTGTTAAAACTGAATAAGAAAATTTTTTTAGCATGTTTTTCCCTGCTAAATAGTTTATGTAAATCATATAGTTCAAATTTATTGGCTTATTTTTAGTTATAATTTAAAAATAATATTGCAATAATTTTTACTTTTAGAATTCAGAAATGGAAAGTCTCCAATCTTAGTCGCTACTGATGTTGCTGCCAGAGGACTGGGTATAATATTTTAAATATTTATAAGAATCTAGCAATAATATGCTAATTTTTTAAAAAGCTGTTGGATATAGAAATAGAAAGTGGGAAAAACTTGATTATATCAGTGATGCTGCATGACTTTACTGGACCTACAGCCTAGCCATACAATCCCCTTCCCTCCTCCCATTTGTGCTTGTTAGATATTCAAGCCAGCATTTTTGAGCTATTATGAATCCTTCCCTTCTCCAAACACATATACCTGTATTTGTTTCGCCAAAGTACTATTTTCAATAACTAATACATCTGTAAATGTTCATTAGTGGGAGAAACATTGTTAGAGACTTAAGAGATTTGTTCATTTAACAAAACCCATTTTTCTCATTCGTCTGTGTCTGTCTGTTACAAAATTCTTTCTCAAAAACTGTAACTTAGATGCTTTGCATACATAAAGCTGAACAAAAATTTCTAATTAGTCTTGTATTGATTTAATGGCATACGACCATTTTTATCATTTAGATTTTTAAGACACAGCCATAAGTTTATGCAAGTTAGTTTGAAAAATTTTCAAAGGATTTCATTTTTAAAAAATTCAACTTTGCAGAAATTTTGCTTATTTTAAAGTGTAATTTCAAAATTTTAAATATTTCATTTCTTTATCAAATAAATTAGAACTTTAGTTTTGCAATTTTAAGTGTTTTTTTCTTTTAAATTATAGAAACATTAAATGTTTTTCAGAAATCCAAACATTTGTTACAATTATCTGAAAAGTAGTGAGTTTTTAATAATTACAAATTTACTTGGACTTATTAATTCATGTATAATTTATTTATATACATTATATATATTCTACTGTACAAAAATGCATCCTGCAACGGGCCAATACTTAATGAGGGTGGCTACAGATTCTGAAAATCATGAAATCGGGGAAAAATCAGCAAAATTTATGAATCTGGATATATCAGGGAACTTTATTTAAAAAAAAAATACTCAAAAATCAGATAAATTTTTCTTTATACGAAAATATTTCTGTTTTCACCTTACCAACAACACTGATTTGTTGCCAAACAGGCTATGTTTAAACCAATAATAAGATGTGATAAAGAGACATAAACCTGTTGCCAAGCGATATCTGTCTGCCTGATGCTAAATTGTCCCATAAACTCCAAATTTACAAAAGTTCATTTGTGATCTTTCTATGAAATTCATCAATTTTAGCAATCTTTTGAAGAAATTGGCACATTTTTGTAATTTCTTGACGAAATGTATACTTTTTTGCGAGTTCTTGACAAAATTTGCATATTTTTCATAATTTTTTGACGAAATCTGCACTTTTTTTCCCCCTCTTACAAAATTTGTGTTTTTCCTGATTTATTGACAATATTTTAACAATTTATCTTTTGTCGATATTTGCACGTTTTTTGCGATCTTTAGATGGAATTTGTGCATTTTTCGTGATCTTTTGACTAAATTCTTGCTTTTTGTGAACTTCATGACATTTGCATTTTTTTATGCAAGCCTTGGATGAAATTTTCCATTTTTTATGGGATCTTTAAGATTAATTTTTGCTCTTTTTCACGATCTTTTGACTAAATTTGCCTTTTTTCCATGAAACTTTGAAGAAATAAGATCTTCTGACAAAATTTCGTGTTTTTCCTGCGATCCTTTGTTGAAATTCACGTTATTTCAAGCAATCCTTTGACAAAATTAGCATTTTTTTTTTTTTATCGGATGCCTGTAACGCTATAACTTTTGTTGGATATCTGTAATAATTAAGGTTAAATCGTAATACTTGACACCTCTGCTAATTAAATGCTTTACAATTTTTGTTTTTTCCTCCCAAAAAAGTTATTTGCAAGCTGGATAAGTGTTATACGAGATAGCAGCATACTTATAAAATAAAAGATACCATATATGTTCTTTAATAATAAAAATCGGGGAAATCTGATGTAGAAAATCTGGGAATTTTTTTTCATCATTTCTGTAGCCACCCTGTTAATATACCACATTTTAACTGGCACTCAATTTTAGAATCTTTATTTTGCAGTCATTGCATGAAACACGGTGGTAGGCAAATTCTTTTAGAATTTCCCATTCTAATCTCACATAAACGACATCCTTTAAGCACATCTATCATTTACATTATGACACAATTCTACTAGACTACGGTTTGAACTTGATACCAAAGTGATATGTTGTCATAGAAAAACAGAATGATGATCTTATAAGAATAGCTTCACCATATTAAAGACTTGGACTCTGCCAAGTGGCAAAGTTCTGTTTAGCACATGAAAAAAAAAAAGGATTTCTGCTTCTTAAATCCCCGAGTGTATATTAATATGGAACATATTGATACGTATGGAAACATTTTGCCTTGCTAACTACTTTACTAGAAAACACGGCTTTATCCAATACAACAGTTTACAACTGGCAAAAAAGAAAAAGTTCTCAGTCGAATCTGAATAAATTGCACAATCAACCCATACAAATTTTGCAGGGAATTGAGTAATGGAATGATATTTTAGAATATAAATAAAAGGTATTATGAAACAGATAAAAGAATGAAATTAATGTGGTTTTGGAGAAAATATTGCTTTAACAGATTGTTTTTTAGTATAAATTAAAATAAAGCATTGATTTAAAGATATGGGATTAAAATATAATAAATATGTTGATAAATTATTAAAAGGCAGGAAAAATTTAGATGTAAGAATTTGGAAATAATTAACGGCAAAAAGTTTATTACATATAACACACATATATATTTAAGTTGTCATTAAGAAATTTAGCATTGATAACAATATACACATATTTAAATGGTATGATAATGTATATTTGGTTGTGCATACATTTTCATTGTCATGTGCCATTTAATATATCTCTTATGCCTGAATATACACAGCTGCCCAGAAAATTTGTTTTTTTTAGTAAATAAAAAGTTGTTGTAGAAAAAAAAATTCAAAAGTTTTTATTTCTTTTAGAAGGAAATTGCATTGTTTCCTCATCCCTGTTTTACAGCATTGCTGATATATTTCTTTTTTCACAGTTCTGCTAGCAGTGATCATAATTTTTTAATACTAAAATAAAAATAAATAAAGCTCTAGCTTTTTAATAGAAGAAATAGTTTTGAGTATTTATTGTAATAATTCAAAATTTAAGGTACTGAAATCCAATCTCTTTTGAAAATACATAATCTTAGTATCCTGTGCTCTTGTTACTTTCTAAATGAACTTTTGATGGCTTATATTATGAATACTAAGCTCCATACATAACAGGAGTTCTCAGTGCACAGCCAGAACTTTGTATAGGTTTAAAAAGAAAAAAAAAAAAAAGTTATTTACTATATCCTAATTTCTGCTTCCCTGATTAAGCTATACTTATCAAATTAATGATTTGCTAATCATGTAAAGAAATGCAATAAACAGTTTTTTTTTTGGGGGGGGGGGGGTAGCGGGGCATGAATACAAATTAAAATTAGTCACTCTATGCTTCCTCAATGACTGTTGGAGATCTTGTTGGAAAATAGAAAGACAGATCTCCTGTTGTATATAGAGCTCAGTGATTGTCATGAGTGCAAGACCTTCATTTTCTGAATTGATTTCAATCAATGAAATATTTGTAGTAAATTATGCTTTATGTAGTATAATAATAGCTACTTCACAAAAGCTTTAATAACTTTTTTGTTGTTAAAAATTTTTTTAACTATATACTTTGATACTTTAACTTTGATAATGAACTTGTATCTCTTTTTATTTTAAAAGTTGATTTATTGATTCCTAATTGATTTGTACCTTTTTTTTTCTTTTTTCAGAGGCACATGGATAATAAAAGTGCCTATGTTATGCATTTGAGTTGTTTACTTTCTGGAAACCTTAAAGCTGTCAAGAATGATTCTTGACTCCTTACTATGACCCCATTTGTGTATTTCCTCTAAGCCAAGTCCACTACTGTTGCCTGTTCTAAAAATTATATTGACAAGTTTAGTCTTTGTGTATAACTTTCTTGTCAACTTTTTAAGGTGTTAATCAGTGATGTCCTAAATTTTCCTTGCTAATATTCTTAAACCTATGGAGAATTTTTTAATACCTACTCACGAAAATAATATTGTTGACTTCTTTTTGCGTCTTCTTCATAAAGGATGTGTCATGTTTTCTTGAAATATTTCTGAAATATATGCTTTATTTAATATTTTGTTTAAAATCTGACAAGCTGCAAGTAAGATTTTAACACTAAATAAAATCTAGTACATATATTTTAGAAATATTTTGACAACATGGGAGGAGAAAGGGGGGGGGGGGATCTGAAAAGAATACACAAGTTCCTGGGAGAAATATTTTAAAAGTGCATTACATGCCCATTGGTTTAACGTTAGTGAAGGGAATTTGTGTTCTCACAAACACCATTAAGAAATTCTTTTCAGAAAGTAAAAAAAAGTTGCTTTATTTTAATACAAGATAGCCTTTTAGTTGTGGAATCTACATAAAACTAGTGTTTGGAGGCCACTGTAATATTTACCCATCATGGATATGAATAATATATGAAAATAAAACATGTGTAAGCTATTTATAAAATGCATTGCAATTCAAAATAAAATTGAAATGTATATTTAAATATTTTTAATATTCATAGTAATGCTCTATTAATGAATTGCTGATGAACTAATTTCGAAAAATTAAATAAAACACTACACTACTCAAGTAATACAGAATTTTTAACTTGATTGGCCATTAAGCCCTATATGACCCTCCCTTAAAAAAAAAAAAAAAAAATATATATATATATATATATATGCATATAGAACCATGGCAGAAGAAAATTGGAGTTTTTGTGTTGCAAAGATAATTTTTCTTGTAATATAAAATAGTCTGAATAAAAAAGCTTCACAGTGACATTTTATGTCTTGTATTTAAACAATTATTTTATTGTGAATAAATTTGTAGAAGCAGGTATTTGTTCAGAGTTTGCTGTATACCTTTTTTGAAACTAAACTATACTTATTAGTCCATTAGAATTTTTTTTTTCTCCCCTGACATATGCATTAAAATTTTTAAGTTGACTGAAGGTGATTGTATACTTTTGATAGTTTATAATTTTAGATCAGTTCTAATATTCATGAATTTTAAAATGTCATGTCTCAAAACCTGAAAACGATTAACATTACTCACTTCCTACAAAACTAGCAGACTCTGCACATAGCATCTGCCTTATAATTACACGCACAAAGTCATGTTCCACAGCTATGATCCAATGTTCCCTTCAATTTGAGAAATTTTGCTTTCGCTGTTTTAGTCTCTCAGAACAATCTGTGGCTTGCCTGGGTGTAAAATATTGGCAATTCTTGTATTAATTTAAATGTTTTGAGGTGTAGTGGGCTTGGCTATTTCTGGTGATGCTGCTAGAAAATGTTTTATGTCCTTGTCATCCGTGACCAGCAAACTACTAACTCCCTAGAGAGAGGCAAGGTACTTGAGCACTGGGACATGCAGAGGTTGTGTTCACCATCCTCTGTGTGTTGTTGTGTGGTCATCATCATGGACTAAGTTTCTTGCCTGTAATCTAGAGTTGGCATTGGATGTTCGAGGAAGGACTCTTAGTGTTATGTACAGGTTGGAGTATTCATTTTCACATATTTACTCCTTTTAATAATATATATATCTTATCAGCATGTTTCATCTTGTGTATATATATATATATTCATATCTGTAAATCTTAGAGTGGTGTTTTTCTGACTGTTCATAATAAAAATTCTTTTTAAATCAACATATCTAAAGCCAAACATGCATGCAGATATGCTTTTAAAAATTCTTAACCATTTGATTACATATTGTTTTTAATATTTTAATTAGTTAATCTTATTTCTAATTGTACTTTAAGCTTTTAACTTTCACAATCTCAAAATTCATTCATTCACAGTATTAGTCTAGTGTTACTTAGGGCTTTCCCTTTTCTTTCTTGCTTTTTTATAAATCCTATACTTTATGCATGCTCAAAACCTAGTCCTTTTTAAAAAAGTACCTTTTTTTTTTTTTTTTATACAGTCGAACCTCATTGGTATGTCATTCATTAAACCACTTTAAAATAATTTCTAAGTGGAGTTTACGTTAAATGCAAAATGAAATTTAGACTTCATATAATAAGTATATGCTTTTATAATTAAAATGCATTGTGAACTATATAGATAATTAAAATTCCTAAAATGTGAAGAAAAATTAAGGGAAGTATAGTGGGTAAATATGTTAGTTTATTAATTGTACAATTGAACACATACCCAAACTGTCTGATGCAAGAAACCATGAATTGAAAAGAAACATAAATAAAAGTGGTCTCTTGTTCTGAATATGAAAATTTCAGACTAAAAACAAAGATTCACTGTCAAGGAGTTAGCAAAGATATATTATTATTATTATTTTGCGAAATTTTAAGTATGATCACTGAAAAAATTTCCAATTTTAACTAGAGTGCAAAAATAAGTAGCAAATTTCACTGTCTGTTTGATCAGGGAATTTTTTTGAGATTTAGTCAGAGAAAGTCGGAGAATCTACCAGTCATGTTTTGCTAAGAACGCTGAATTTAATTCTTCATGGGATGGCAAAGAGTATCTTTGCTATCTCCATATCTCACTTCATTGTTTTTATGCCTGGAGAAATTCAAAAAAATGTTTGATTAGGCGAATTGTCTTTATATATATATATAAAAGGTTATCTAGAACATTTTAAAATGTGACCATTGTTCTTCGCAACATGATGCAATATGCAATGAGGTCTTATCTGGGTGATTTACTAACAAGGTTTGACTGTTTATAACACACAAAATCATTTTAATTTTATAAAACTCAATAAAATGTTTATTTTTCTGTAATTTAATATTTAAAGAAAATAAATGTATATGGATTTAATTTGTAACTTTATTTTATTGTATTTGTTACAATGTCCATTTTCAACTAAAGATAATCTTTTATTGTGAATTTTGGTTTTGACTACTTAAAGATCTATGAAAGCAGTTGTTTTAATGCTGGTTAAGTTAATTATTTAATGCTAAAACCTGAACCATGCTGATAACCTCTTGAACTATATCCTAGCCATAAGTGTCATTCTGATGACTTAATGCTTACCAACATAATTGATAAGTGTTTATGAATTCGTTTTCTCTGTCAGAGCTCTAACTTTCATATAGTTAGATTACCCTGTAGTTGAAATTTATTATTGCTTGATCTATTAAAATTGAAGAGTGTATCATAATTAATTTACAGTGGCACTCAAAAGATTTCTATTATGGTCCAAGTAGAAAAGGTTTGCAATGTATTTTAATGATATTGCATTATTTTAAATTTTTTGAAATTCATAAAACTTACTGAGGCACATTACATTTACTATAGAAGAACATGTGTATAATATAGCCTTTTATCTGCCGTGTTCAGAGCCGCACAGTTTGCTGTGAACAATAACTGTTGGAAGTATAAATTAAAATTTTTGCATATTTTATGTGTATAAATATATACAGGACTGTACAAAAGAATTAGTACATTTCTATTTATTGGTGAAAGGAAATTTTCAATTGTGTTGAGCTTTAACTGATGTTTTATGATTTTTCTAAATAGTTTACTTTGGATACCTTTCACCGTATTTAAACAATGAAGTTTCGCTCCAGTATTCTTAATGTAATGGAAAATGTTTTACAATCTATGCTAGATCCATAACTTTTCTGCTTTATAACTTATTAAAGTTCCTTTTCTTTTTTAGATGTTGATGATGTTATGTTTGTGATAAACGTAGACTTCCCAAATTGTTCCGAGGACTACATTCACCGTATTGGACGAACGGCCCGTTGCAATAAAACTGGAACTGCCTACACATTTTTCACTTTTGAAAATATGAAACAAGCCAAAGATCTTGTTGAAGTATTGCAAGAAGCCAATCAAGATGTCAGTCCGAAATTGTTGGATCTTCTAGAAATGTCTCGAACATTCAGTTTCGGAAGAGGTAATTGTTACTTTCTGGACTTTTTTTTTTTTTCTTGTATCTTTTTGATTCTTCACTCAGTACTGCAATGATAAACAAAGTATTCCTTAAATTATTATCAGAGGTCTGTCCAGGTTTTTTTTTTTTTTCCCCAGAGTCCTATTTTTGTGAAATTAACTATTTATATTGTTGTGAAAAAAGTAAATTCACAAAATATTAGTTAATCCATTTCCGCCCAATCTTCGAAATTGGGTCATGTTTTAATTTTTCAGAAATAAACTAATATTTAGGCAGATGATCTAATTTACTAATAAATAGCTTTCTTGATGAAGTTTTTTTACAAACAGGACAAAACATTAATGTAGCTTTTTTTAGGATACATTTTCATGTAGGTTTTTTTTTTAGAGGACAGCACAGTAGTTGGATAAATATACAATTTAATAATATAACTACTTAAGAAAGTGAATTTATCTATTACTCATAGCTTGTGGTGCAGTAAGCGACTATAAGGCAGAGATTAATAAGTATAAATATAAATTCTAATTACCTGTTCATTTGAAATCCCGTCAATGTAAAATTAGAACTCAATCATTAAATCGATACATAGAAATGAATTTAGTTTTTACACTGCATTTTCTTTTTCAAAAGTATCAAATTCAAACGAGGACTAATTCCCTCTTCAAAGAGAAAATCAATAGAAAAGTTATTCCATATAGATTTTCAAATTTTTCATATAGAAAATTATTTTGTTAATTTGCAACATAACATAAATTGAATACACACAAAATCATTATATTATTTTTGAAATAAGAACAAATTTTATTTAATAGACGAGTTTAGACTTGGCTTCATCATAATAATAATAAAAAAAAAAATCTGTTTCTTTTTTATAGATTATTTTGCATATAAAACTAAAAGGTGAAAACAAATTACATTTCTTCACATGCAAATGGAAAATTTTAATTTTTATTCATGTATCAGCCAATCAGCGCTCATTCAAAATAAGGATAATGGGGAAGAAGAGTGGAAAGCAAGATAGCAATAAACGAAAGAGGCTGTAGTTTGTTTACTTTGAGATAAATGATACAATGAACACAAAAATCTAGATTTTTGCAGAAATTTACATTTATTACGTTGTTTTTTTTTGTGAAAGAGTTGTTGTTTTTTAAATATAATTCTGTAAAGAATCTGTTTTTCTTAAATTTATTTTTGTGAAGAGTCAGTTTTTCATAAATTTGTTTTTGTGAAGAGTCCGTTTTATTGTCATCGAGTTTTGTGAAGAGTCCGTTAAAGGACTCAATTTTTGCCCTGGACAGACCCCTGATTATGAACCATAACTTGCTGGTTTCAATGATTTAATTAAGATAAAGTTGGAAATAGGTTTACACAATCTATACATATAATAAAACAGTAGGACCCGGTGTGTCTGTACATTGAAGATAATTGACAAAAATGGAGTCAGGGCGATAAAAGAAAACCAATGAAACACAAAAAAAATTTTTTTGAATTTTTTGTCTGTCTGTCTGTCTGTCTGTTTGTTCGAGGTTATCTTCGTAACTACTGAATGGATTTTTATGCGGTTTTCACTAATGAAGAATGCACACTCCCGGGCAGTGTATAGGCTTTGTTTCATCAAAATCGGACAACAGACAAAAAAGTAACAAAAAGAAACAAAAGAAACTATTAGGTGCGCTGCTCACGTTTTTTAGTACATAACGTTTTTTAGTACATATAAAATCCAATAGATGTCACTGTGCGATTTTAAAACGCGCTATCGTTATGTTTTCGCCAGTCTACTTAAGTATGAGAAAGTTTCAAGCTGGCTGTCGTTCCATGTGGTTTAGTCGGTAGAACGTCAGTGCGCCATACTGATGGCCCGGGTTCGATTCCCAGCATGGAATTTTTTTTCACTATGTTGGCATTAACGCCTATAAGCAATTAAAAGAATTTGAAATATTGTATTCAAGGCGAATTTTCTCTCTGGGAAAATTTCCTTGCATTAATATGGCAGTGTAATTTTTTTTTCGATTTAATTTTTTTTTTTCGAAACTTTGTTTTTCTTAAAAAATTACAGTAAATATTTGATATTTCCCAACGTTTTTTGAATGATCAACTTGCTTTTTTTTTTTTTTTAAATGTATGTCTGAACCTTATCTAACTACTTCTTCAAGATTTCTTTAGATAAACCGACCAGCGTAGCGGGCGAAGGCCGCTAGTGAATAATATAACAGGATGTTTTGGATTTTATTTAAATTTAATTCAAATGAATAACTTCGTTTTATAATTATTTTAAAATTAAATTTACTGATGCCAACATCAATGTAAGAATTTAATAATTATAAATTAACAATTTGAATTCATTAATTAAAGGATAAGTAGCATTGAAAGAAATAATTGAACGATACTCTCTGTGCGATCTGGGATCACACTTATCCACCTTTTTTTGTTTCCATTCACAGTGAATAAGATAATTTTACCAAATGTTACATTAAATTATTAATCATTGTTCTGATAAGTTGATTGTAATTGCTGATATTTTTTTGTTTGTTTTTCTTTAGGTCGTAAATGGGGAAGCAAGAACAGCCGTGGCAGCAGCAACAAACGAGGTGGTCAGTATGAAAACAATAGACACCATCCCTACAAAAGAGATCAAGATGGCAAAAATAATGGATATAGTGGGAAAAGTAGCCGCTACGGAAATGGAAGTGATAGCAAAAGCAGTGGAAACAGTTGGGGAAACAAAAACAATGGTTATGAAGGAAGAGGTAATAGAAACTCATGGAATTGAAATTCCTCTGGAAAAAATAATTTCACTCTTATTTTTCTTTTTTGTTTTTCTTAATGGGGAAGTAGCACCTTCGTCTGTCCAAAAAATATCAGTACTGCTTGATTGTCCCGTCAACCAATTTCCCCAAATTTTTAGAAATTATACAAAATAACATGATTTTTATAGTTAATAATAAAGGAACAAATAAATTAGCAAAAGATTAATAAAAATGCAAACAAAAAAAATTGAATTAAAAAAAACTCTTGATTTAAGAAAAATGTTCAGTGTGTCTAATGAGTGAATGTGACATTTACAATCATTCATTATTTGCATTTCATCTTATACTTTGGCAATAGTTTTTTGGTTGATAGAATCGATTATTAGTACCAAAATACATCTTATGTATTGTAACATCAAGGGTCAATATGAGCAAAGTTTGGAGCCTATTTGGGAAACTTTTTCCTCTTTCCTTTTGCGTAAAGATTCAATAAGTATAAATAAAATGTGTCTAGGCATCAATTTTCCCTTTGATTCAAATCTTTAAAATAGTTTTAGACAGTTTTTTTACACCAGTATGGTCAAAATGCTAAAATTTCAGCTTATACTTTTCAATTGGCTTGAATTTTTTTAATTCTTGAGTTTCATTTCATAAATTTGAGGATATTACCATAATTTCCTGCTTTATAATCTGCAGATTATCTGTTTAAAAAAAAACTCAAATTTTAAGTGCAGATTATTTGCAAAAATTTTTTTTAAGCAGTTCACCAAAGATATCCAGTTTTTACCAGCAGTAAGAAAATGAAAATGTAAACAGTTATTACACAGTAAGGAAAGGGAATGTTTACAAATAAGCACGTCTGCCAACCAATTTACCACTACTGTAGGGGTGCATAACCTTTTCAAGAGAAGGGCCACTTACAAACATATCTGGGTGGTCGAGGGCCACATCAATAACATGGATAAAATTATAGTTTCATAAAGAAGTGTGTATGTGAGGGGGGCACCCCTTTAAATTCACTTATCAGGTCAAAATATCCAATTCAATTGGTAAGGATATATTCATAGCTTTTACGTTTTTATACATAACAAACATAGCAAGGATTATTTTCAAAATGTAAAAATATTCTTTGACTTTTTTTCGGGAAACTAAGTTTTGTTTTACTAAAAGTACTAAAAAACAAGCATAAATGGCTAGTACCAAAAAAATGTGAACTTTATGGACAAAGGAGAAATAAGGAGCCGACCAACAAAATTTTTCCTTGCTGGATCAACGAAATTCCTGATTTTCTGTGTCCGATCAATGAAATTTATAATTTTCCCATGCCTGGTTTACCAAATTTGCAATTTTATGAAACCAGTAGACAAAATTCGTATTTTTATGAAGTCAATGAGAAAATTCACGATCTTTCCTCGCATGATCAACAAAATTTGCAATTTTTACGAAATTGATCAGGAAAATTCATGATTTTTACGAAGCAGATCAACAAAATTCATCATTTTTAGAAAAACGATCGACAAAATCTGCGATTTTTCCTCACCCGATCGACAAAATTCTTGATTTTTTTTTTCCCCTGATCGGCGATGTTTTCAATTTTTCGTCACCTGATCGACCAAATTCGCGATTTTTATGAACATAATCTACGAAAATTGCAATTTTTCTTAGCAAGATAAAGAAAAATTGCAATTTTTCCGCGCCTGATCAACGAGATTCGCGATTTTCCGTGCCTGATCGATGAAATTCGCGATTTTTATGAAACCGATCGAGAAAATTTACGAGCTTTCTGTGATCGAACAATAAAATTCACGATTTTTTAAGCCAATCGGCGACATTCGTGTTTTACGAAGCTGATCGACGAAATTTGAGATTTTTAAGAAGCCGACGAATGAATTTCGCGCTATTTATAAAGCCTATCGACAAAATTCGCTATTTTTACAAAGCTGATCAAAGAAACTTGCAATTTTTCAGCGCCTGATCGACAAAATTCGCGATTTTTAAGAAGTCTATCGACAAATTTCGTGATGTTTCCGAACTTGATCATTAAAATTTAAGATTTTTACGAAGCTGATTGATGAAATTTGCGATTTTTACAAAACGGATCGACCAAATTCTCGATTTTCCTTCACATTATCGACGAAATTTGCAATTTTTATGAAACCAAATCCACAAATCTATAATTTTGTTAAAGCCTTATCGACGTAATTAGCTAATTTTTCCGTGTGTGATGGAGGAAATTGGCATTATTCCCGTCTCCATGGAACTAATTTTGCGATTTTTAGGAATCCGATAAATAAAACGCACGATACCAAATCTGCATTTTTTTACGCGGCAAGATGAAACTCGCGATTTTTTTTCTCTTTATAAACTAGCGAAATTCATGATTGTTTCTCAGCCGATCAGCAAAATTATCAGATTTTCCACGTGTCATTGCTAAATCCGTGATTCTTCCATGCCTTATCAACAAAATTTGCGTTTTTTTCTTGCCCGATCACGAAATTCGCGTTTTTTCCATGAGGTAAATTGAAAAAACATGCTATTTTTTTGCAACCTGTGAATTTAATTTACATTTTTTCCGAGCATCAACATAAGTGACGATTTTTTCTTGCCCGATTAAAGAAATGTGTGTTTTTTTTGCCCCCGATCAATAAAATTTGTGATTTTTCCATGCCTGATCGAAAAGACTTGCGATTCTTCAGTGCCATATCGGGAAAAATTTTCTCTTATTTTCGAGCCTCATGGACAGAATTCACGATTTTTCCATGTCTGATGAGCAAAACTAGCGATATTTCCTAGGTGAATTTTTGACAAAATTTACCTTTTTCCACCCTTGATCAACGAAATTTGCGATTCTTAAGTGATGAAATTTTATATATTTCCGCGGTAAATTGACGAAATTTACGATTTTTTTCTACGAGCCATGCACAAAATTGCAATTATTTCCAGTTGTAAATCGATGAAGCTCGCGGGCCACACCTTAACCCTTCACGAGCCACTTTTGGCCCGCGGGCCACAGGTTGTGCATCCCTACACTACTGTCATAGCGATCATCACAGGAATCGCCTTGGCAACTCTAGAACAATCATATTATAAATCTGTTAATTAACCAATCAAATTCCTGGAGCTTATACTACAGTAGGACTTATAAAGAATGGACAGGTTTTTCTTGCTGACCAACAGTGACATCAGCTGCCCTTATTGTCTGCTATCAATCTTTCATGGAATTCCTCGTAATTGGTTCACATCATGGCTGTAAGACCTTCAGTCTTGAATGTGGGGGGGGGGGGGACAAAACTTGCACCCATGGTCTTTTGTCAACATGTTTCTATGAACATCAAAGTGTTTTGCAATTCATCCGATTAAAAGATCTCAATCATTTAGCTGAAATAAAGAACTATGAAATAATTATTATATACAGAAAAAATTAGCCTGCCACAGAGTTACAAACACCACCAAAGGGCATTGAACGCTGCAACTAAGGTACAATGATTATTTATATATCGTCGTACTCAGCAAAATTGATGTAGATTTGGGAGGAGTTATTTCTACCTTTATACAGCCTACATTCATAATCTCTTTTAAATGTACAAAGTCAGGTGCAAAATGGCATTATTATAAGAGTGTTTTAACATGACATCACAATCTGCCGCAAATTCATTTCATATCTCGCGGAGATACAAAAATTATAATAATGTCTTGGAGAAAACATATTTAACACTTCAGAATTTAAACTGAATGTTAGTAGTAAAAAAAAAAAAGGCAAATGTTGAAAATAGTTTAAAACAATTGTTTTTGAATTATCTGTATTCAGAAAATATTCTAAGTTTTAAATATAAGATTCAATGAAAAAAATATTTATCTTTTTAATTGCAATTATTTTTTGATTATTTTATTACAATTATGATTTGATCGCAGCAACTAAATAAACAGGGTAATTTTATTAGTACAACTTTTGAATGTTGAAAACAATGAGTAATCATCAAATAGTCTAGTGTATAATCCATGGATTATACATAATGCCTTTCTGTTATGGAACACATTCGGGGAAAAAGGGCGAAAACAGCTGCAATCATGAAAGAAAATTATCTGCAAGTTGCAAATGTCATATAAAAGCTTCCAAGTTACTTGAACACAAGGTGTGTATTCTCTCAAAATTTTGTGAATGTTCAAAAGATTTGAAAAACTTTAAAAAGAAAAAAAGGTTTGAGGAATCTTTAATCTTTTGATAGAATTTCCTTAAATGTCTGTTCTTCCTAAACCTTACTTTTTTGTTTTGCTCCTTTTTTTTAAAAAAAAATAATCTTATCTAATTCTTATTTTGTAAAAAGAATAATCTTCCCCCCTCTTTTCTTTGTCCTCATGTACACAATGTTTAACATTTTAGTTATTCCTTTTATTTTTCACTGTGATGCTTTCTTTGCAGTAATGAAAAATGTTTGGCGAAGTTGGGATGATTTTGTAGCATACAGATCTCTTTTTCAGTTTTGTTTCAGCATAATTTTCATTTCTGTTTGTGACTTTGAAGCAAAAATAATCAATTATCTATCTTACCTTCTCTCCTCTTCCATCACACTGCTTAAATTATTAAAAGCACTTTTTATTATTTGGCTGTAATAGTAAAAAATCTAATACTTTTCCACTGAAATGTCTACCCCCCCTCCCCCTCCCCAAAAAAAAAAACATCCCTTCTTTGTCTTTTTTAACACACAAGTTTAAAAACTTTTTTTCTCTTTATTCTGTACTTTGCCATAACAAATCAACTATAATCATGCCTTGAAGCAAAGATGGATAAAAATTAATCTTTAAATGGAAATATTTTAATGTCATGTACAATAACTAGTGTGTTGGAAGCATGTTTTTAAATGTGTTAACACATACCAAAAATATGCTTTAATTTCTATTGAGTTCTGAATAGTTTGCATTCATTAGCTTTTTATAAGTTTTAAATTGAAAATAAAAATCTGTTATCTTATATATTTTTTTCTTTTTAGGATCATCCCACAAAATCTACATATGAAAACCATTTTGTCAATGACTTCAGTATTCCACTTCATTCTCACATGTTGCATCTACAACTTTTGATTTTGAAGTTTAGAGAACTTCATTCATATTACTTTTATTATTTTTTTTCCTTAACCATACTTTCTATGGTAATTTCGAAAATAAAGTTTTCATTCTACTAAAGCATTTTTTTAATATTTCACTGCAATACCAGAACTCTGATGTAGGTTGAATTTGCACTTTTTTCATTGTTAACTCTTTATTGTTGATATATATTGACATTGTGTATGTATAAAGACTATTTATGTATATTTTTCCCCCATTCATGCTTTGTACTGAAGCTGTTTATTCATTAAAAATGTGACAAACTTTTACTGTATTTAGCTTTAATAATTTTTTGAGTGGTATACATTACATTGAAGGAACTTCATTGTGAGACACTTATTATTTATTCCCCCCCCCCCCCCCCTTATGAAATGAAGCAATGTGGAAATGTTATGGATATTTGACTTTTTTTATTCACTGACCGGGGATTAGCTTTAGAAGAAATTAGAATCTTTTAAAGCATCTTTCACAAGAAATTTTCTCAGAAATGGACCTCCATAAAATTTTTTGTTAAAAATAAGTCTTTTACAAAACTTTTCAATCTCCAGATAATCTTTCACAAAATCATTTAAAAGTAAAATTTCTTCACACTTTTACAAATAGAAACAAAATGTATTTTGCATCTTTTTTTTAAATGAGAACAAGAACTTGAATCATTTCAAAATCACAAAATTATGACTTTTCACAAAAACAGGACCCTGCTGGCAGTCTTAAAATTTAGATTAAAGCTACTAATTTAATCTTTCAAATTTAATGGCAAAATAGATTAAATTAGAATTTCTATCTGGATAGCTTGAAAAAGTCGGGGAAAAAATTACATATAACCATCGTAACTCATTAGCCAGGTTCTGAAATTGAAAATTATTTTTATGCTAGGAGTCTTTGGAACACTGTCAATTTGTTTTTAAATATACTATTTAGAAAGTTATACATCCAGTATTAGCGTTTTAAAGGATGTGTAATAAAATCTTAATTTTAAAAAAAATCAATCCGAATATTCGGCTTTCCAAATACTTTTAATATTTGAAAATTTAAAGGTAAAATGTTACTTTTTAAAATTATTTGACACAGTATATAATAAAAGAAACTTACATTTTCATAAACAAGAGCTTTTTATAAGAACATTTAGTATTGAAAAAAAAAAAAAAACTACCTTTTTTATTTAAGAAGGATAATTATGAGACTTTTTCAATTAATAAAATTTTAAATTTCATGATTTCTAAGAATTGAAGAAGCTTTTTATAAGAACATTTAGTATTGAAGAAAAATCTGCCTTGAGTTATTTACAAGGCACAATTATGAGATTTTTTTATTTATAAAATTTTAAATTTCATGGATTTCTTCTACGAATTAAAACAAACATTTTTTAAAATCAAAGAGAAATAATGAAAAAATGGTCGAAAAAAAAAATTTAGTCCCATAATTGTCCTTTTTCAATAACTCAAGGCAGATTTTTTTCAATATAAAGTACAAATACTTTCAACTTAATTCTGAATAAAGGAATATCTAGCTCATAGCTCTTTTTTATGAAAGATGGCATTTTCCACCTTTCCCATCATATCCATATTTTACAGAAATCAAAGCATGTTAGTTGAAAATATAGTTAAGGTATCTTATTTATTGTTAATGCAATAAATGAAAACATAAGTTTGACCTAGAGTGAGATGAAATACAATGTACTCAGTGATGCCGCTGGACTTGAAAAATCCTGGGTCCCGGGGACCCAGGACTTCTAAAATTCTGGGTCCCTTTTTCAAAAAAGCGGGTCCCCACTAATAAGTCATATTTTTAGACGCAAAAATTGAACTTGTTCATTTGCAAAAGAAAAGTTAAATGCAATAATTATTGTTTTAATTGATGTATAAATAATTAAAGCCAATATTATATTTTTTAAACTATTAAGAGATATTTACTTTACTTTTTTAAAAAATAAATGCGCAAGATACAAATTATAAAACAATATTTATTTGAGTTTAGAAGATAACAAGTATCACTATTGTTCACATTTCTTTTAAAAAGGGATAAAATGATTTATTGAAAAAGACATTTTTTCTAAAAAAAAGAATACTTTTCAAAATAATCAGAACAATCAAAAACAGATTGTGAAGCAGGAAAATCTGTTTTTGGAGCAGCAAAAAAAAAAAAAAAAAAAAAAAAAAAAAAAAAAAAAAAAAAAAACTTTGGAAGCAGGGAAGTTAGTTTTTGGAAAAGAAAAATTCTATCCTGTCATTAACTTTTTTTTCGTACCCCTTTGACGAAAATTGCATTTTAAAGCTATTTTTTTTCACGAAAATTTCATTATAACGCTATTTTATTTCACGAAATTTGCCGTTTTTTCGCGATCTTTTGACGAAAATTGCCGTTTTTTCGCGATATTTTGACGAAATTTGCCGTTTTTTCGCGATCTTTCAACGAAATGAACCGGTTTTTCACGATCTTTTGACGAAATGTGCTATTTTATCACGATTTTTTGATGTAAATTGCTGTTTTCGCGAATTTTTTGACAAAATTTGTCCTTTTATCACGATTTTTGGATGAAATTTGTCGTTTTTCCGCGATTTTTTTGAGGAAATCTCCTTTTTGTTCCAGATTTTGTAATAAAATTAGTCATTTTTTGCGAATCTTTTGACGAAGTTCGCCGAAAATTATTCGTTATTTCGCGATTTTTTAACGAAATTTGTCTTTTTTGCGATTTTTTGATGAAATGTGCCTTTTTTTCGCGATCTTTTGACGAAATGTGCCGATTTTTTGCGATCTTTAGACGAAATGTGCTATTTTATCACGATTTTTGGACGAAATATGTCGTTTTTTTCGCGCCTTTTTTTGGGATTTTGTAACAAAATTAGTCATTTTTTTCGCAAAATTTTTGACGAAATTTGCCGGAAATTATTCGTTTTTTCGCGATTTTTTAATGAAATTTGCCTTTTTTTGCGAATTTTTGACGAAAATTACGCGTCCCGCGTGACGCGTAAGCTCCATTTTTTTGCGTCCCGTCGCCGATTTTTTGCGTATTTTACGCGCTATAGCGCGTCCGCGGCATCCCTGGTACTTATGATTCAATCAGTTTATTATTATTATGGTTTCATGAACAAAAATGTTCTTTCTTGTTTAAGGACTTTTATTTGGGAAAAGCAAGAAATAGATTATTTACTGAACAAAATTTAGAAACTTGCATCTGCACACCATTTATTCCTAAAAAGAATTCTAATGAATAACCATTTTAATCCTTCTCATGGTTAATTCTTAAGTTATACTTTATAAACAGCAAAAAATGTAAAAACACTGTTTTATTTAAATATGATTCTTTCTAATATATTTATTAGATTTATAAAATTTTAAATATATTTATAAATAGACAGTTAAAAGTAGAAACTGTGAAAAGTTTTTTAAAAGGTTTTAACTATTGTAGTATTCACTCCAAAAAAAAGGGGGGCAGGGTGCTATTCACTAAAAAGGGCACTTTTGCAAGAGAATTTACTGTTACTTTTAGCCAAAGGAGAAAAAAAAGTGGGGAAATAAGTACTTTTTATGCATGGTAAATAAAGTAACATTAATTTCAAATGATTTTATGGTATAAAAATAAAAAATACAATTTAATTACAACATGATAGATTAATTTCCTGTTTTATTACTTTTAAAAAGGGCAGGGTGCATTTTGTATATTTGAAAAAGGGCAGGGTGCATTTTGTATATTTGAAAAAGGGCAGGGTGCTGCACCCTTCAGAAATGGCCTAGAATGAACAGTAAAGTGTTGGATTTGGCTGAATTCTTTGATATTTGGCAGGCTGAATAGTTTCATATGCGGCTTAACCGAATAGTTTGATATTTGGCTTAACCGAATAGATACCGAATATTCAGTGCATCCTTAGAACAGATAAATTGTCGATACTCTAATTTAGTAGACTGATTAAATGCTTAAAAACATACCGTTTTAGAAGGATTACTGTTTATGTGGATTTTTGACATATTATTAAATATAAATCTTCAAAAGTGTACTTACCACTATTTTTTGATAGTAATTTAATCAGCTATCTTAAATTTTTGCTGAAGTCTGCCATCCTCTTGACTAATGTATCTACAGGTAAATTGTTTAACAGTTTTGTCAGGAATAGTTTGACTCCTGATTGTAGAATGTGAAACTAATATAGGGGGGTTTTTTTGGGGGGGGGAGGGGGGAGAAACAGAATGTCTGCTATACATTGTCATGGACAAAGTTGGGCCAGAGGTTTTTTCTGCTTCAGATTGGGGGGGGGGAGGGGGTTTACCAAAAGATTGCAAGAAAAAAAATTCTATTCTTCAAAAGATCCCAAGAAAAATGTGTTTTTCCTGAAAAGATCGCTAAGATGTGTTTTCCATCAGTCGCTTAAAAGTGTTTTTCGTCAAGATTGCAAGAAAAACATTTTTTGTCCAAAGTTCGCGAAAATGAGATTTTTGATCATAAGATCGCAATATATATAAATTTCGTGAAAGAATTGTGCGAAGAAAACACTATACTAAGTCTCAAAAAATCACTGAAAATTTGCTGCAATATTAATATTTCCAACAACTTTTTTTAGAGCTGAGTGGCAAATTGAACATTAGCTTGTCATGTTTGTTAAATGATCTTTTTAGTAATAATCTTTTTTCACTACCACGCCAAGAAAGTGTTTCCGACTATGGTAAATCTGAATCCTTGTAATGACCTCTACCTTCCCTTAAAGTTTACAGTAAACTCCCTCAAATCTGCACAACTTGGAACCAGATGTTGTGTGGGTTTCAGAATTCTGCAAATTTCTGGTTTCTTTGTTTACATTTTTAAAAATGTAATTTGAAAGTAATTAATCAAGCAAACAAAACTATAATGAATTTTTACAATATAATAAGTTATAAACTAAAATTTAATAAAAATTTAGATAATTTTTTAAATGATTAAATTATTAAAAGCAAAGGTCAAGTTAATAATCAATGTATGATTAAATATTTCATCATAAATATGTAATGTATATTTCCAAAATTATTCAATGAAACTTGCCTTATAAATGGTATCTCACAAAGATACATTTCTAATCCACATCAAAATCATAAAATAAAGAAGTTTTATTTCAGGTGTAGCCAGACTTAATAACCAAAAGAGCTTGATTAATATAAGATATTTGGTAAGAAGATTTGTGATTACCAGTGGCATTATTGAAATTTAATTTTTTCAGAAATAAATTTATTCTTCCTTCATGAAAAAACATGAATTCAGTAATATTAACAAAAATTACAAATTAAAATGTACATGGAATTGATGTAAAGCTAAAAAAGTCAAATTTTGTCCCTATATCTGAACTAAATGTTTCATTGTTTACATATGTAAATTATGAGTGGATTTGAGAAAGTCTGCTGTATGTACTTATTTTGTATGAAATAAGATTCAGGTTTATAACAAAAGTTATAATACGATAGTGATACAATATTAATATGAAAGAGCAGTTGAAAAGTGTAATATTTAAGAATTTGAAATGGAATTTAATAGTATATTTGGCTTTAAATTTTATCTTTATGCAAAACTACTTTAATATCAAAGTAACTTCAAAATTTAACTTGCTGATCTGTAATGGTTTTATTTTAACCCAAATATATCACATTTCTTCTTACCCCCTTGTCACAACTTTACGAAACCCCTTCCCCTCTCTCCAAGCATGACATCATTTATAGATGCCCCTCCTAGGAAAATACATACAGAATGTTATATAACATTAAAAAATTCTGTAATTTTGTCTTTGAATGAAATGAAAGTTTCATTGTTTACATCTGTATTGATTGTGCAGATTTTAGACTCTATATATAAATTAAAGAAAATCGATTTATTTTAAATTTTTAGTTATATCATTTGTAAATAATAGCTTTGAATATATCTTGCGTAAGCTGTAGTATTACAGACTAAACACTAATTACAATATTAAATGGAATTTTTTTTTTTTTTTTTTTTTTTTTTTTAAATGAAAGTACAGCAGACTCCCTAAAATCTGTACATAATTTACAGATGTAAACAATGAAACATTCAGTTCAGATGTAGGGCCAGAATTAGACTTTTTTAGTTTTATATAAATTCCATATGTTTTTTTTACTTGTAATTTTTGTTATTATTAAATTAGTTTTTTTTTTTTTTTTAAATAATGGAAGAATAAATTTATTTCTGAAAAAGTTCAAAATATTGCTGATATCATTAATAATCTCAATCTTCTTACCAAATATATTTATGAAGTTTTTTATTTTTTTTTAATCTGACTAAAACTGATTATTTTAAGATTTATTTTACCCTACTTATTTTATAATTTTGATGTGAATTATCTGAAAGAAGCATATTTCATTGATTAATTTAAGAAAATAAATTTCATCTTTATAATGAATATTTAATTATACATTATTGATTATTAACTTTACCTTTGCTTTTAATATTTTAGTGTATTGTAAGCATTTATTATATTTTTGATTGCGTTATTAATTGCATTCAAATTACTGTTTCAAAAATGTAAACAAATCAATAACCAGAAATCTGCACAACCCCTGGTCCCAAGCTGTGCTGATTTGAGGGAGTCTACTATACTTGAAATTAGGCTTGCTACACAAGCTGGAAAAGTCAGGGAATTGGGAAATTAACCGAATAAGTCAAGAAATTTCAATATTTTTTCCTAAAACCTAGAAAAGTCAGAGAATTTGACAAACTTTCATTGCGATCTCTAAGAGATCTTGATTGTTGTGCTCCCAGAGGTGAGAGTCTCACGATTTCGCAAACTGCATATTTAAAAATAGATGAAAAATCACCTACTTTTTTTTTTTTTCAAAAATTTCCTCTTTCATCCTCTACATTATATATTTTTAACACTCATTATTACAAATTTTAAAACTTTTTCTAGCAGTTATTTTCATGCAACAATAAGTAATTATCATAAGCCTCCATCTCCCACTCTGTTTTCCCTTCCCTTTTGACTTCTATTGAAAATAAATTTTAACTACATAATGATTTAGGGATATAGTTTACAAAATGAATATTTGTGAACTCAGTGCACAAATATTTTATAGCAAGTTTGTAGGAAATTTTATTTGAAAGCTTGCAATCGTAATTAGAGAGAGATTCCAATTGTAAACCTCAAAGCAAGATTATCGATTTGGGAGGGGAATTCGGATAAAGAGCTTTAGATCAGAGATAATTTGTAACTCTATTCAAGAAATTTTAGTGTTTTTAGCACTTTCCAACAAAGTTGAAAAGTGCTTATGCATTCGGTTTGTCTGGCCGTCTGTCCGTCTGTCCGTCTGGCCGTCTGTCCGTCTGTCCGCGCTCTAACTCCCGTAAATATACTCGGATTGCTATGAAATTTTTATACGTTATTGATGTTTACCCTAGCACGAACCCTATTGAAAATGAAGTATCTACCATGATTAGTTTATCTACAGGGCGAATCAAAAGTTTCCCATTACATTACGGCCTATGGGGAAAAATCGTTAATATACTCGGATTGCCATGAAATTTTAGGACGTTATTGAGGTTTACATTAGCACGAACCCTATTGAAAATGAAGTATCTACCATGATTAGTTTATCTACAGAGAGAATCAAAAGTTTCCCATTACATTACGGCCTATGGGGAAAAATCGTTAATATGCTCCGATTGCCATAAAATTTTAGGACGTTATTGACGTTTACCCTAGCACAAGTCCTATCGAAAATGAAGTTTCTACCATGATTAGTTTATCTACAGGGCGAATCAAAAGTTTCCCATTACATTACGGCCTATGGGGAAAAATCGTTAATATACTCGGATTGCCGTGCAATTTTAGGACGTTATTGACGTTTACCCTAGCACAAGTCCTATCGAAAATGAAGTTTCTACCATGATTAGTTTATCTACAGGGGGAATCAAAAGTTTCCCATTACATTACGGCCTATGGGGAAAAATCGTTAATATACTCGGATTGCCGTGAAATTTTAGGACGTTATTGACGTTTACCCTAGCACAAGTCCTATCGAAAATGAAGTTTCTACCATGATTAGTTTATCTACAGGGCGAATCAAAAGTTTCCCATTACATATTTTAAATATATTAAGCTTTTTCATGTATAATAAAATTGATATATGTCTCTGAAGCTTAATATAAATTATACGCTACTGTCTTGCATAATATGAAGTACATAGCATTTACAGGGCCACACAAAAGATTTCAAATAGTATATTTTTTCCGAAGTACCGTATATGTGTCCGATGATGGCTGATGGAGGGATGAAATGCATTTTAATTATGATATACGCGTTTATATATGCGCTAAATATATGCACATTATATGGTGTGTATAAATGTTATAGTTGATATACAGGGCTACCCATAAAAAGCTCACCAACGTTACTGAATATGAGCGTAAATTATTTAAACGTGGTTCTTAAATAAGCTATGCATTTTTACGCCGAGCTTCATTCAATTTACTGAGAAATGTTTGCAGAATATAGATAAAAGTATATACAGGGCCACGCAAAGAATTCGGTACATGGACGCGTATGAATGATGATTTATGAGAATGTGATTTCAGTTGTTTTAAAAGTGTTTTAGTTTACAATAAATTTTAGCCTAATGCTGACGTGTAATAAAGGTACAATGTAAACTACAGGGCTGAACAAAAGTATTCAAGTATGTTTCCATCTAATAGTATGAATTGCTGAAAAAGAAATCTCAAGCTACTGGGTATTTTCTTGCTAAGCTAAATTTTCCCATTATATGAACTGACATATGAAATACAGGGCTGTTCTAATGTACTGGAATACATATTTGGGTATATTTGGCTATACACTATTATTTCCCTAAATAACAAAGTTTTGTTAAAGATTTCATTAAATGTTGGAAAGTGCTTCATAATCTATGCTTAACGCATGATTTTTCATACTTGTTTAATAATATAACATTTTTTCTTTATCCTCAGCATGTCCTCTACGTGCTACATCACTAGAATAGAATTTTCTTGAAATACACCTGGAAAAGTCGGGGAATTATGAATAGCAACCCTGTTCAAAATAAGCAAAACAAAACAAGTTAAAATAGAATACATTTTTTTATGACTTAAAAAAGAATTTTTTAAACTTTGTGGGCTGGATGTGAAGAGGACCAAAGGGAAGATAAATCATTAAGAGAAAAGAGTATCCAAAAAAAAAAAATATTTTTTCCCCTTTAACAACTCGAAATCTTCTGATACATTTTAGATTCATTTTTAAAAGTAGAAACATAAAACTAGCTCAGGTGATTTTTGAAGAGATGCTTAAGATGCCATGTAATTCAATTTTTCACTCCATTCATTAGAATTTGATTTATTAACAATTTCTAAACGTGGAATTTTTGGGTTCCTGCAATAGTTCTGGCAGATTCAATTCTGCTCTTGCGAGAATAATTCTTATTTGTATTCTTAGAATGAACTATAAACAAAATGCACATTTTCAATGCTACCTTAAGCTTAATGATGCAACAGGGGTGGTGTCATGATTTGTTCATAATAAATCATATGTAGACTTGCCCTTACTACAAGTCTATTTACAGTGCCACCAAAGCCATCACAAGTACTTTTTCCGTGGGAGGTGGCAAAAAAATGCCTTTCTGCTTTGATGTTGAAATCATCCTTGTGACAGCAGAGGTTAAGGAAGCTTATTTTTGTACTGTGATGCAGCACCATCCATTTAAGAAATAATACATTAATGATTCTTTTTTACTAAATTAAGACTCAGTGATCATTGAAAAAGATAAATGGCAACTGTATCATGAATTAGACATTCAGAAATGATTACCAAACTTTTATGCTCTAAATTTTGAGCATTTTACTAGTAATATATGGAAAAAGGATGCACTGTTGCTTGGATATTGTGCCAGTGGAAACCCTGAGTTGCGTCTTGCAGGCCCTTTTTATTGCATGTGCAAATGGGGACTTTGTTTTATGAGCCCGAACTTCAAGGGGGCCCTAAATCCGACTATTAATTTATAAAATATTTAGTTTTTTCTCAATTCCAAATCTGAAAATTTTCAAATACAAATTTAATTTTCAAAAGATTTTATCTAACATTCCAAAAAACAAATTTTATTTTGAACTTACAGGGCTCAATACCTTTACAAATTTAATTTTTAATAGACTTTACCTTTCATTCTGATAAACAAATTTCATTTTGAAATCACAGAGCTCAAAACTTTCACAAAGGCAAAGCTAATCTCAATCACTATTTGATAGGAAATAACACATTGATTTTAATAGATTTTATTAGAAATGAACTTAAATCATATCTAAATTTTAGTGATTGAAATAATCATTATGTGTAGTACAATTTTAATAGATGCAAAATAAAATAAATTGATTTACTCACATTTATATTTAACATTCATCCACATGTTGTAGTTATTAAATTTATTTTAAGGGTGTTCTTCACTGCTCCGCTCAACAAGCGCTAAAAGTTTTGACACATTTACAAATTCATTTTTTAACAGAAAGTTATATAAAATTGGAATGCCTCACTATGGAAGGGATTTTGAATCAAATTTATTTTTCCATTTTATGATAATTAAATTACCTATCCAGATTTAAGCTATTTTGATCACATGATCACCCGTTTTTCTCCTTTTTGACCGGTTTTTCTGCTTTCATCGGGAAATGTGCTAAAAAATGTCAACTTTGAAGGCTTGTTATGAAAGATCTACTGTTTTTTTAAAAACTGAAAATTGAGTGCAATTAGACAGTTTCTGAATAGCACCTGCGCTTTCCATGTATTTCTGAACAAAAATAAAAGCATATGTCACAAAGTTGCCCTTTTTTATTTAAAAACACCCTTAAAGTAACATAACAGGTTGCTAAAGTTATGTAAATGAGTCTTGTTCTGTACTAAGAAAAAAGAATATTTTTATTAATCACTGTACTTAATTTAGAATTGACATAGCTAAAAATTTTCTTATTTAAATTTTACGGTGCAAAAGTATTATTTATGCATTTCACACATGATTCCTCATCAGTTTTTTTTAAATAATGTTGCAACAGTTTGAATGGGGGCTCTCTAATTTATCTTTGCCCAGGGCCCCAGTTAGTCATGATCAGGGCCTAGCATCTTGTAATACAAAGGAATAATTTTCAGAAAAATAACAGATTATTAAATATTTATTTTCCTTTAATGTTTCTTTCAAATGGCTAAAAAAGGCTGATTGTTTGTTTCTTATAAATGAGTGTCTTAAAAGTAGTGGAATTTTACCAAAAAATGTGTTTATAAAATCTTCAACTGGCTTTATAAATGTTTGTAGTTTTATCGGCACATTTTCTGTGCAATTAAGTTGAAAACTGTTCTCAAACCTTTTCATTAGTTCATTAAATGCAAGACAATATGTACTCTCCCCAAAATAACAACCATCTGTCAGGTTTTCACACATTACATATTTGAGAAGATCTTAATATGTTTTTATTTGATTCTCAGCACATATTAATTCAGGTAATTTACACTTTACACTGCATTAGCATCAACTGAACATTTTGATGTATGGTACAAACACAGACATTATTTACAATTTTACTTTCAACGTACAAAGAAAAAAAGGTAGCTTTTAGCAGTATCTACTTATAATAATTTGCGTCTTTAGGAAGTGTAAGAACGGTTCCAGGTCTTACCACTCGGGAATCCACTGTAGATCAACGCCACGTTAGGCTTAGCTGAAAATTGGTGCTAAAATGATGCTTTTAAAATTTCTTCCACTTGAAATAATGTTTGTTCAGCATATTTTCATATAAAACATGTTTATGATACCCAATTATAATACATAAAGATATCAGCGGAAGTTTGAACTGATAAGTTTTTTTTTTAAATCGTTAATATGATTTCATTTTATGGAGTGAAGGCTACCAACGTCTTCCTCTCATCTAACGCTTTTCAGTGCTGCCAAAGACTACTATGAACTAACAAAGGGCTCGCAAACCTGTTTTTGAAGAGACCTACTTTTCCGCGGAAACGCGAAACTCCGCTTTTTCCGCAACAAACTTTACTACCCCTGAGATCAATGCAAAGATACATTAAACTATATTGATATTTTAAGGGGAGGGGGACATAACGGATGAAATAGAACAAAAAAAGCCAGTACGAACTGCACCAAATTAAGCAAATTTCTGCAAATGATCACAAAAAAAAAAAAAAAAAGGTTGAAAAAAATATTTTCTTTAGAGAATCGCGGGAGATAATGCGATTTCCATCAAAGGATTGCAGAAAAAAAGAAAAAAAATTTCCGTTAAAGGATTGCGGGAAAAGACAGGATTATTGTTAAAGAATCACGAACAAGGCGCGATTTTCGTCAAAAGATTGCAGGGAAAACGCGATTTCCGTGAACAGGCTGCGGAAAAATACTCTAATTTCATCAAAGGATCGTGAAAAATACTCTAATTTTATCGAAAAATCGTGTAAAGTACTCAAATTTTGCAGAAAAATCGTCCGAAAATACGCGAATTTTGAAGAAAAATCCGGGAAAATATCAAAATTTTGTAGAAAAATCGGGGAAAATACGCACATTTTGTCAAAAAATAGCGGAAAATAGGCGAATCTTAACGAAAGATCGTGAGAAATACGAGAATTTTGACGAAAGATCAAGGAAAATATGCGAATTCTGTCAAAAAATCGCGGAAAATACGAGAAATTTGTCGAAAAATCGGGGAGAATACGCGAAATTTGTCGAAAAATCGCGGAAAATACTCAAATTTTGTCAAAAAATTGCGAAAAAAATGCGAATTTTCTCGAAAAATCAAGCGAAATAAACAAATTTTCTCGAAAAATCAAGGGATATAAACGAATTTTTTCGAAAGATAGTCAAAAATACGCACATTTTCTTGAAAAACTTGCTATTTTCAAAATAAAACTGCTATTTTTAAAAAAAAGTTGTTTTGTTTATATTAACTGCATATAAATAGCGCCAAATCCAAATTTAAAAAACAAAACACAAAGCTTCTTAATTCATGCCTAAAAGCATCGAACTAAAAGTCTATCATATGTCCATGATTAAAGCCACTGCCGAATCACACTTTTAATAAAAATAATGTATTTTAAAATTTTTAAAACTTCAATATTTAATTTTAATGCTTTGTGAAATCTTCAGAAATTAAGTTTCCTTTTGCTAATTATTATTATCGTTATTGTAATAAATACTGCTCTTTGTTTTGAAATTAAAATTTGTTCAAAAACTAAATATCAAGTAAAAAAAAAAAAAAAAAAAAACTTTATCATTTGTATTTGCAGAAATCTATTGTTATTTTTAAAATGTGCATTTCTACAATACAAACTCTTCAATACTAAAATCTTCATTCTGTTTGTATTATTATGAAAATAAAATGAAAATTCCGTCATTTTTGACGGGGTTATTACACTAGTTTGTTAATAAAATTCAAACTCCTTAGGCTACATGAAAATACCTAGTGACAATAATAAAACAATCAACAAAAATAATCTCTTGACTTACATAAATTTATTGGTACTGCAAATAAATAAATAAATAAATAAAATAAAATAAGTTGTAGATTCAGAATAACATTGATCCTGAATCATGAGATGAAAATGTTCTCAAGAATGGGATCAGACATGATTACAGTTACTGAATAAAGTTTAAAAAAAGAAGTAAGAAATAATGAATATGAGTATTAATTTTTTGTTCTCGGTAAACTTAAAATAATTTTTTCATCACATTTTACATCTCTGTGGAATTTTATAAGTATTTATGATTTAAATATAATAATAAATGTCAGACAAAGCAAAGTAATTAGAATCTGCTTCAAGTAATCATAAACAAGTAAGTAATAAGCAAAACGTACATAGATTTTTTTTTCAGTATTTTCAGTGCCTTTCATTTGTCTAATTTTGCTTTAAAATGTGTCCGGTATCAATTTTTTCCATTCCTCTAGATTGTTGGTATGTAGTTAGAGGTTGATGGCTGACCCTCCCACCGAGACTAATAATAAGCAAGATGAAGGCCAATTTTTTTGGTAGCTTCATCGCTCCAGGCCAGCTCTTTTTGATTTTCAGTGCCTCTCATTTGTCTAATTTTCAAAATTAATGTCATTTTTTATCATATCAAATACCATATCAATCAATTCATATTTTGGAAAACTTAATTCAACAATTTTATTGATCAACATTATAATGTTTATGAATGGATAATTCCTTTATTTTTTTATTATTTCATATCAACTCGCTTTTGTTTTTATCAACTTTGTTCTGCAACAGTAATAAGCTTGCATCCATTCTTGAGAACATTTTTCATAACATGGCTCATGATCAAAGTTATTCTGATTCTACAACTTATTATTTTCTTGCAGTACAAGTAGGTTTGTTGTACACAAAAAAAAAAAAAAAAAAAAAAAAAGATTTTTTTTGTTTGTTGTTTTAAACTATTAGTACTATACTAGCTATGTTATCTGTTCTCAACACACATAGATTTTTCCCTGCTGTTTTGCATATATGATGAAATCATCTTTTGGAAAGTGTTACATTTCAAAATAGTCACTGGATAAGTATCTATCTGAACAAAACAAACTGAAACTGCAAATATAAAATTTGTACAGAAATTTTAACCGATTTCAAGAATACAGTGAATAATATAATTAGTGTGTATATGTATTATTTTCTTGTTCTCAGTTCACTTAAAATAATTTTTCTCTATGAACCCATTTTTTGGCTACTATGAAAATTTCAGAATTTGTAGATTAACAGATTTTGCAACAAAAATATTTTTTTTCAGATTTTTAAAAATACCACTTTTTAAATTTTTAGCTCAAAAGAAATTAAATTATTTAAATTTATTTTACTGTATCAAATAATATGTCATATTAAAGTGCAATTCAAAAGTTTCAAATGACCTTAAATTTAAGGCTGTACGGTAATTAGGAGCTAAGTTACAAAAATTCAAAAAATTTAAATTTTCAAATTTTTGGCATTTTTGAAATATTTGATGAGCTATAAACTGAAGACTGGAGGTTCAAAAAAAAAAAAAAAAAAATCTAAAAAACATAATTTACCACATTTTTTGTATGTTCTATTAGTGCACCAATTTTCATAGAAATCTATGGAGGTCAGGTCAGGAAAATGTATTTTTTTCAGTTGATTTGACATGGAATGACCCATTATAGAGTTAATATTATCAGTATTGAATGTTTGTGTAGTAAGAATGTTAATCAGAAAAATCTAACACCATTGTTTTTAAACAAGAAACTTTGTGAAAGATTCCGATTGCAAATGTCGTAGAAGTATGCCTCAAAGTTTGTTGTTAATAGCTGTTGTTTGTTGCATATAGCGGTGTTCAAATTATTTTATACCTTTTTTTTTTCCACAGCAAATGTTCAATCCAAAAAAGAAACAATATTATCTGTATAGTAAGTATAAAATGTAATAATATACCACTGCTGGATTTTTAGGTTCTAAAGACAGAAAAAAACAGAAGATTTTCTCAATTTTTATTTAATATTTCAGTATATCATGTAGTAGAAAAACATAAAGCATTAATTAATTTATAATGATGCTTGATTTGTTTTTATGATTAACCCTTGGAGTGTCTTGCAAATGGATAAAATTGTAATGTTGTTTTCTCTACATTTTGTTTTAAATGCTAAGAAAATAAGATTCTTTCAATATTATAGTAAAAAAAAAAAAAAAAAATTAACAAATATGAATCTAATTTTTGAGAGAGTTATTCTAAAATGTTTTGAAAATTCATTACATCTATAGAAGTATACTGTCTTAAATATTGCTTATATTGCAATGAGTGGAGCATAGTGAACAGAATAATATATTCCTGATACTTAAAGGGTTAAGAAATGTATTTATATATATGTATATATAATATATCAGTCGAGTCTCTCTATAACGAAACTCCATACATCGAATTTCTCTATATAACGAATTTTTAGTAGGAACGGTCCCCTTTTCGCATGATTACATTAAAAACAGTCTCTATATAGCAAAATATCATTCTCTATATAACGAATTTTTTAATAAATTGGTATTAATTTATTCATTTTTAAAAACCTTCGGAATTATATGGAATCAATTTTCTATCACTTATTTTTGATTTATCGTCAATGCTAAGGTTTTTTTTAATATTACTTCTCTCCTTGTTCTTTAAATCCAACAAATTCATCCCACCTCCTACACACCTTTCCACATCCTTCTCAAAACAGTGTCAATTGGATTGATACACATGTAAGAGAGGAATCAATGAGAGGCACATAAGAGAGGTCTTCAAATGCAGGGAAATGTTAACTACAATTCTTCATTCCTTGCTAAAATTTGAGCATTTTTTTTTTTTTTTTAAAGAGCGTAACAACTTTAAAATAAAAACAACAAAAAGTTACAGATTTCTTCGTCTGAAAATAATGCAAGTCTTCCTTATTTGATTTTCATTAAGCTTTCAAAGAAATGCCTGTTCTCTTTTTTGAAACAGCTTAAATAATTAAGAAATAAAATGTTAGGTTGATATTTACTTTTAAACATTTCAAATTCTTAATTCAAAAGATCAAAAATAATATTTGTTCAAATTTCACACATTAAATACGATTATAGAGACTCGACTGTGTATATATATATATATACACTACTGCAACAAAAATACATCTAACATTTAAAAAAATATATTTGACTAAGAAAATGACATTTCAGAACTTTTAACCCTTTCACAGCGGAAGACAAGCTGAAAAATCTGTTGTCCCTGCTGTGGTGACATGATCTTCCCTTACAACATTTGCTTTTGGCACCCGTAAAAAAGGAAAATAAAATTTGAGATATTTAATCAGAGCTTTTTGTAAATTGAGGAAAACGTCATTTTTAAAAAATGGTTCTGGCCGAATAAAATTCATGTAAGAAGACATGAATTGTTGCATTAGGTGCGTTTGGAGACACTGGAGTTGCTGTTTGCACATACTCAAAATGACACAGATTGCAAATTAAATTTAATTATGAATAAAGGTCGTTCAAGTATTATGCAAGCAGTAAACAGGGGTTGGGGAGGGTCCAGTGTCTGTTTATTTTTGCGGACAAGGAGAAGAGGAAAGTGACGAGAATGCTTATGTAAGCATTAGCCAATGAAGCAACTATAGTTTAACAACAAAAAGCATGATATAATTTAGTATTCTGCAGATGTTGGACGACTTGAGAATAACAGATATGGAATATATAAGGACTGGTAACGATAAACATCCCAGCCCACCAATACATAATAATATACAGTGCAGAAACATGGATTCAAAAATCTTGGACACCAGACTAGAAATGTGAATGCCAAACACATAATAGTCCCGTGATTCTTGTTAAAATTTTTAGTTATGTGCCTAAGTAAGTTAGAGCCTGTTGTATTTCTTAAAGTTTTTTGGTACTTACGCATTAATGCCACCGCAGCTACAAATTTGGTGGTTTTCAAGTATCGCCAATCTACACTTAAATTTTTTGCGACAAACATAAAATAAAACACTTTATTTAAAATGAAAACACTTTCAAAATTCAAAAACAAGCTAGTTAATCAGATTTCGGTGGAAAAAATTCCGATATCGAGTCACTTTTGCTGCGGTGGCGTTAATACGTAAATACCAGTTTTTATTGTTCTTGCTGTTGTTCGATATGATAAATACTAATATAATAAAAACTATTTTGTATTCTATAAATTACTTAATGCAATAAGAAACAATATGTTGAATCTATTTTGCTTTACTTTGACACTACAACCCTTATTTATCTTAATAATATAATTTATCGCTAGCTAATTTTTTATGGGAAACAGTGTTATTGTTAAAATACCTTAAAATATCGTGTTTGCAAAGGGGAGAGGGTATATCATTTGCTGATTTTTTCTGAAAATAGAGAGGGAAGGGTACAAAATGACTAAAAATATGCTTACGTAATACTTGAACGGCCCCATAATATAGTCTAAGACACGGTAGCATAAAAACCTAAGGTATAGAATGCAAGAAAAAAAATCTTTATTTTATGAGAGAGTAGAAATAGAGGAATCTAATGATCCATGCCTGTTGGAAGTGAAATGGTGCATAAGCCAAAAATTAATACCACTAATGCTTGAATCGTAGGTTTATCATTATGTTTTCATGCTTCCAGTCCTCCATATTTTCATACCTTTGATTGTAGGACATTAGAATATTAAAATACTTTCTATGCTGCATAGTGACTAATCTTTATAAAGATAACACATTAACGTATTTTGTAATTTTTTTTGCATGTTTAGAAAAACTTGGTGTAATATTTTTAAACATGGCCTTTTAAAACATAAATGCCTGCCTTCCCCCCCCCCCACAAAAAAAAAGAAATACTTCACCCAAATTTTTCAAAAAATTGCAATTTTCTAGTGCAAAAAAATTGCAAAAATTACAAAATATGTAAATGTTATCTTTATAAAGATTAGCCATTATACAATAAAGAAAGTATTCTAATATTCGGCACTCACATTAGTAATTCTCCTTTAAGGAGATATTAATTCAAATTGTTGCTCTATAAATATTTAGAATGATAAAAAAGGATTTGCAAGAAAATAAAAACATTAAAAATGAATGCATCTAAGGAAACATTAAATCAATCAGTTTTTAATAGAGTTATACATTAATAAATTATGAATAATGGTGCATTTTCTAGAATTTTATGTAGAGTATCAGCGATCAGCTAGAAATAATAATAATAAAGAAGCATAACAGAGTTTCTAGACAAGTATTAAAAGTAGATTAACATATATATTGCTAATTATTAATCTCAAACATAAAATTTAGTTCCTTTATACACAATAGAAGCTGAGAGAAGCTATAAAGTTCATTGGAAAAAGCATAATATGGCAACACACTCTGGGGAGTAATCATAAACATTATTAAATTAACAATCTTTCATAATCATCTTACATATAAAGTATGTTGAAATTGCATTCCAAACATGTCAAAATCTGTATACCATGGAAATTGTTAAAAATGTGTCCCAGTAACATTTTTTGTTGGACAAAATACACCAAAATTAATCAGCATCAATTTATCTAAAGGGTTAAGTGAATGTGAAGTTGATGAAATTTCATTGATAAAATTCACTATTTTTCCACATTTGATGAATGAAATTCACGATTTTTCGATGCTCGATCAAATGAAATTTGCAATTCTTAAGTGACTGACAAAATTTTACATTTTTCCATGGTAAATTGATGAATAAGAATTTTTTCCTGTGACATATGAACAAAACTTGCAATTTTTTCTTGTTGTAAATTGAGGAAATTCACAAGCCACTCATTGACCCATCATGGATCACAGGTTGTGCATCCCTACCTAAATGGTTAAGTGAATGTAAAATTGATGATATTTTGCTCAGAAATGCTGAGATAACTGTATCATCATGCAAACTGAGAAAGATGCAGAATAAAAGTTATTTTTTGGGGCAATAAATGTCGAAATGTATTAGCTCCTGTATATGCTAAGGTCTAATTAAATATGGCATTTGATGAAATTCCATGTTTTAGTTTTTGAGATAGAGTTTCAAAAACTTGCCAAATTATATTCATGTCAACCTAAAATATGACAATCCATCAAAAAATGGAAATCATGTCCATGACACCAATACTTTCTTCTGACAACTATATGTTAAAGACAGTGTAAAAAGAGAAGAAATTAAGATTTTGTTTAATACCTTGGATATATTTCTCCATCAAAGTTGAAAACAAAACTAAATCTATATTAATAAAAATGCAAGTTTGGGTGTCTTTGTTCTGAAGAGATCACTGCATGTACAAAATAAGTGATTTGGCAGGAAATGAAGTTTAAAGTTATGCACCTCGAAGACAGTTTTTTGTTTAGTATTTTTAATCTAATTTTTAGCATTTTTTACAAGGTTTTGTGATTTTTCCACATGATAAAAACAAATCGGATTTCAAATTTTATCCCAATGAAGTAAATTTTGTTCGGTTTTTAATACAGCTTATCCAGACTTTGCACTTTTCTTCTTCTGAATTACAGCTTTTTTTTTTTTTTTTGCATTTAGCAGAAATTAGTTTGCATTTGTAAAAAAAATTCGGTTTCAAACTTTTAGCATCAATGTAGCAAATTTTGTCTTTCACAATTGTGTACCCTGATTTGAATAGTTAGCAATTATTTTATTTATTTTTGTGACCAGAAATAATTTTTTGTCTTTCATTAGTCTACATTGTTTTAGCCTTCTGTAGTACAATTTATCTTTTTTGATTTTCCAAATTTTTATCGGTTTTTAAAGTGATTTTTATGTGATGACTTTTCTACATTAGTAAATGGAACCGTATCTCAATTTTTAGCTTAGTATCATAAATGTTTTCTTTAAAACAAATTTTATTTATATTTGATACAGTGATTTTTTAAGTCTTTTCCATACACTGCAGTGATTTTTAAACATCCATAAAAAGATTCCAGTTTCAGTCTTTTAGCTCAGTTTATTAAATTTTGTTCTTATTTCAACAAAAGATATTTGGATATCATACAGAAATTTTTTAATTTTTTGCAAGTTTATGATTTTTTTTAGCTGATTTTTTGGACATTTCTAATTTAATGTAATAAAATTTTGTCTTCTGCAATTTTAGAATTTTCAGCAATTTGTAAAAGGGATTTTTTTTATCTTTTCTTCACATCTTTTCATATTCTGCATCTTTTTTTGGCATTTATGAAAAATTTGTGGTTACAAAGTTTTTGATCGCTAATCGTAATTTTGATCGTAAATTTTATCCTCTGCGATATTTGAATTTTTAATAAGTTTTAATACCTAAAAGAGCCATATTTAAAAAATATTTTGAGTTTTTTACATTTTATTACGATTTTTTAGACTAAAAATGGGATAAAGAAAATCAAAATGCATAAAAGAGGATTAAAGCTGTCTTTTTTTCTGGAAAGAGGACAATTGGGGCCATACAATAGAAAAAAAATAAATAAGGGACATTTCAACAATTCACACCTGAAAGTCATATTTGACACAATAAAATGTAATAAAGTAATTTTTTACCTAGTGTATATATATGTATAGCATGTGTCCCAATGGAATAAAGCCACCGAGATTTTGTACCATAATTTGACATGAAACAAATACTTTAAGAAAGTCAATATAGAAATGCATATTCATAAGGAGTAACTCACTCCCTGTCCTACTTGGTCAGAAAAAAAAAATGAATGTGTAAAAAAAAAGAGTGTGTGTGTGTGGGGAGGGAGGGGGGGGGGAGTCCAGCTGAAATAAAGCCACTACTGTTAATAACCAATATATCTGCCATGTTTACATGACTTAGAATATATGATGTAGCATACCATATAGGAATGTCCTATTGTCCCTGGAAGACATTATCTCAGGTCTCAATTATGGCAGGTTGCAGTTCTGCCACATACTTGAATTGTCTGTCATTAGCATTTAAAGCTCTACTGAGGATTCCCCACACATTTTCTTGGAGATTGAGATGAAGGTACAAGGCAAGCCATTGCATGACATGTCCCCAATTATCCAAAAAAAAGTTCCTAGGAGGATTTTGCAAAGATTATGAGGGGGCGTATTTTGCTAGAAAATCCAACTTAGCCCACCATTTCTCTCTGTAATTAGCAATAAATAGGCAATTCTTGCCCATTCAATTAGCAATTCTTGATAATCAGTAGCCTACATGCAATCTGAGGGAAAAACCGGGTTGTTTATAACACCATAGCCAAAGCCTCCCAACACTATTAATAATCTTTTACCATGCTGTCTTTTGGAGAAAATTTCTTTTCCTTTCCTCATGTCATGCCAATAGAAAGTAAGACTGCTGAGTCGTACAAAATATTTTTTTTTTCTCATCTAAGAATGTAACTAGATGCCACTAGTCCTTCCAACTCTGGTTGCTTGTGGATAGTTTTCAGCATGGGCTGGTAGGTAGAGTCTTATTAATGGTGTTTGGAGACTTCAACCATAGTGGTAAACTTAACCTGGCTTTTCACTCAAAACTCATGTAGGCTACCATTACCAAGAAATGCTAGAAATCCATTTACTGACATTTGCAGAGAGAACTGGCAGCCTAAATTAGGTTTTCTAGCAGAACAACTTATAACCTTTTTAAAATCTTCCTAAGAATGGATTTTGGATAATTGCTTGCATGTCATAGAATGACCTGCCCTGTACCCTCATTTCAACTCTCAAGAAAATGTGTCAGGTACACTCAATTGACTAGTATACGCCAACGGCAGGCCCTTTATGGCAGAACTGAAGGCTGCCATCTTTGTAGCCTGCGATAATATTGATGCTACTGTCTTGCAGGGTTGCTAAATAATATACCATATCATATATTCCATGTCATATATAATCATGGCAGATATATTGGCTATTAACAATAGGGGCTTGATTTCAGCTGGACACTTTTCTCTCCTCTTTTTTTATGCATTCAATTTTTTCCTGCCCAGGAGGGACAGAAAATGAGTTATTCCTTATAAATATGTATTTGCGTATAAACTTTTTAAATATATTTGTTTTATTCACATTGGTTTGTTTCCTATCCAGTTACAGTATAAAATCACAATATTTTTATTTCAATGGGACATATTGTACATATTTATGAAAATATTTTATTTCAAATTAGGAATGCACCTAATATTCGGTATTCGTCCATGTTACTAAGTATTCGGTTAGACCTAATATCAAACACCAAATATAAAACTATTCGGCCTGCCGAATATATGGTTTGGCCGAATATCAAAGTATTCGGCTGAATCCAATTTGCAACAAAACCTTTTAAAACACATTTTTAAAAACTTTTCACAATTTCTACTTTTAACTGTCAATTTAAAAAGATATTTAAAATAATTAGAAAGAAAGTCATATTTAAATAAAATAGAATGTTTTTACATTATTTATTTGTTGTTTGTAAAGTATAACTTAAGAAAAATAACCTTGAGAAGGATAAAAATGGTGATTTATTAAGATTCTCCTTAGGAATAAATGATATGCAAATACAAGTTCCTAAATTTTGTCTAGTAAGTAATTTTATTAATTTAAAAAGTCTCATAATTGTGCTTCTTAAATAACTCAAAGCAGATTTTCTTAATACTAAATGTTCTTATAAAACACTCTTGTTTATCAAAATGTAAGTTTCTTTTATTAAATACAGTGGACTCTCTCTATTCCGAACACTCATGGGACCGAATAAAAATGATCAGATTATGGGGGTGTTCAGTATAGAGGGAAATTCAGAAATGCATTACTACTAATACTATGTATTGAATTTACAATCGGTATAAATTATTTAGCATGGTTAGTCATACCATTGTGCAATGTCAAACTAAATTTAGTCAGTTTTGTACTGTACCATCTCATTTTGTTATTAATTTTTTTTTTTTTACAAAACTTACATTACAATACACCTCTTGAAAGCATAATCAGTATATTACTTAAACAAATAATTTTAGTCTTTTTTTGCATTGTATGTACTCATGCAATGTACATGTTATCTGGCTGTTTAAGTGTGTATTTCGATTTAAACTGCTTATTTTCTTATTTATTTTTATATTCAATTTTTACTCTCAATGCATCAAACCGACAAATTGTCTTATCTAGAAAGTACACAAGGTGCCTGATTGTCCATTCTCAGATAACTGCAGAAAATATTGCAAAAAAAGCAAACAAAAATATCATTTTGAACCGATTTTTCCGAAGTGGGAGATCTAGGAATTAAAAAAAAGGGTCATACCGAGAAGGTAATTGTTTATAAATCAAATTCTAATGAACTGAGTGTAAAATGACATCACACGGCACCTTATACATCTTTTCAAAAATCCCCTCAGCAATTTTCTATGCTACCTTTGATCCCCGAAGAATTTCCTTCGAATCCTCGCTCTCTGTAATTTGAATAGCAGGGTGTTCAAATTACAGAGAGTTCATCTTATGTTAAATCAATGGAATTTTGCTGGGACCATCAAAATGCGTTCATAATACTGGGGTGTTCAGATTAGAGAGTGTTCAGATAGAGAGAGTCTACTGTATTATGTAAAATGGTTTTAAAAAGTAACATTTTAATATCTTTAAACTTTGAAATATAAAAAGTATTTGGAAAGCCGAATATTCGGTATTCGGCCGAATAGTTACTATTCCGTTCAACTGTTGGCCGAATATTCGGTATTCAGCCAAAATCACTATTCGGTGCATCCCTACTTCAAAAGAAAGAAAACTTGCTAAAAAATATACTAATTACATTTAATAATAAAATCATTTCATTTTCCTAGCAGAAGAAACAGTACATATGACTCTTAGAAAACATTGGCTGCATTCCTCATGAAATAAAGATAGCTTCAAACCTATGTACATTTGAAAAAAACTGCCCAGAATTCATAATGGAAGTTTATTTTATTTTAGATGGAATAATGTGACATTTTGAACAGCTTCTGTGAGACAAACATTTTGCAGCACATCACATAAGAAAACTTATTCTTTTGAACCCATGCAAATGTGATTATTTAAATAATTCTTATGAGAAAATTGTCTGTTACAAACATTACAAACAAAAGGCCTTGTATGATAAAGCATATGAGTATTTAAAGTACCCTTACGAGAAAATCTTTTTTTACATACTTCACAAATAAAGTATGTATTTGTATGTATACGGAGATGAGCATTCAAATTAATCTTTGAAGAAAAGCTCTTGTTGCACACCTCACAAACAAATAGGGTCTCTTTGGTATGAACCACAGGCTGTTTTTTAAATCCTTCTGAAAAGAAAATTCTTTACTGTGGGATTCACAACTAAGTGGTTTCTCATTTGTATGTGTTTGCAAATGATTATTTAAAGTAGTCTTCAGAGAGAATCCCTTATTACACACGTCACAAACAAAAGGCAACTCTTTTGTATGTGTATGCAAATGATTTTTTAAATTTGTCTTTAGAGAAAATCCTCTGTTACACACCTCGCAAACAAAAGGCTTCTCATTTGTATGTGTACGTAAATGATAATTCAAAGCAGTCTGTTGTGAAAATCCTCTGTTGCACACTTCACATACAAAAGGTTTCTCATTTGTATGCGTACGCATATGATAGTTTAAAGCAGTCTGTTGAGTAAAACCTCTATTGCATACTTCACAAACAAAAGGCTTCTCATTTGTATGCGTACGCAAATGACATTTCAAAATAGTCTGTAGAGAAAATCCTCTATTACAAACCTCACAAACAAAAGGCTTCTCTTTAATACTTTTATGTGATCGCAAATGTGTTGTTAAACTAGACTTTTGAGAAAATCCTCTGTTGCAGATCTCACATACAAAAGGCTTCTCATTTGTATGTGTACGCAAATGAATTTTTAAAGCAGTCTGTTGAGAAAATCCTCTGCCACACATCTCACAAACAAAAGGCTTTTCATTTGTATGCGTACGTAAATGGCATTTTAAAGTATTCTGCAGAGAAAACCCTCTGTTGCACAGTTCACAAACAAAAGGTTTTTCTGCAGTATGTGTATTCAAATGATTCTTTAAAGTACTACTATAAGAAAATCCTCTGTTGCACAACTTACAAACAAAAGGCTTTATATTCGTATGTGTTCTCAAATGACTTTTTAAATTAAACTTATATGAAAATCCTCTGTTGCACACTTGACATACAAAAGGCTTCTCTTTTGTATGTTCAAGAATATGATGAGATAATTTTTGTTTCTTCGAAGGAAATCCTTTCTTGCACACCTCACACACAAAAGTATTGTCGATATCCATGGAAAGGTTTGTATTTAAGGTGGATTTTTTAACAAATCTCTTACATTCAAATATGTAATATTAATTAAAGTTTATCTTATTAAAATTCTAATTTAAATAATAATTAATATAATTTGATATTTATTATGCATTAACATACCTGCCAACTTTTGAAAATGGTAAAGTGTAAAATGATGTGCAATTGACATACAGTTTTTATTCATAAGAACATGAGCCCGACATAACCCAATCTTTTAAACAAATCATAAACAACATTTATACATGCTTTTAAAATACATATTCATATTGTTGAATAATATAGTTATGACTGTTAAAATAACTGTTTTGACGGGAGAAAAATATGAAAGACATTATCAATTCATAAAGGAACTCATTTTAAAGACATACATTGCTTTTCTCTCTTTTTTTTTTAAATATTATCTTCATATTTAAAACTACACCTGAACAATTTTTTAACTTTTACATACAATGAAAATTAATAGATTAACCTCTGCTGGTTTGACAATGAAACCTGAACTCATTTCTCTGACAATCTTCTATTTGCATTTAGCTTTTGCCATTATTAAAGACAAGAAAGAAGTTCATAATTTTCAGGGAAGAAAAATAAAACTTAGGGGAAAACTTTGCAAAAAAGTGTAAAAGTAAGTATCCTAAGTGTAAAAGTATAAATTTTACACTTAAAGTGTAAAAGTTGGCAAGTATGAATTAAAATGTTTTCATGCCTTACTTTAAAAAATAAATAAATAAAACTAACTGTAGTGTAAATTTACTGAACAAAAACCACTTTTGGCAAAAAAGGAAATATGCTTCTGTAAACTTCTCTTTAAAAAAAGACCATATACATGCAAAATTTTATTTGTGAAATTAAAAACACTTTCAACATGTATCTTTCTAAAACTATGCTTGCAAATTTTGCAATTTGTAAAGATAAGAAATGATAAAAGAAATATGTAGAGTTTCTATCTTTTAGAAGAAAAAGAATGGTTGGCCTATGATCACTTTTTCTTCCTTTCCAAATCTTAGTCTATTTAGGTGCAGTCAACAATGAAGTTTTCATCTCCAACACACATAAGGAGGTGATATATGTATCTGAAATAAAAGGAAAAATATATCAATACAAGACTTGTATAATACATCAAAAATGTAAAAGTAATTCAAAACAACAACACAATAAAAAACATAACATTTGAATTTTTTTTAATTACTATTATATTTCATACAAATATTAGTTCAAACACAAAAAACACTTCTTTAAATTTTTTAAATGCAACTCTGATAATGTATAAATTTTACCTTTTATCTCAGTTTACATCCAGATATAATAAATCATTCTATATATTTATAATTTTTTAACCAATTTATTTACTCATTTAATTTTTAAGGAAAAACTTTTTCTAAATTTAGTTGAAAACCTGATATTATACTTAATATTTCAATAAAAGTTCCAGTTTATGTCTTGCTATTAATTTTATTAAAAGGCTTTAATAAATATCGTATTTTTGAGTGTATAGCCTGTGGGTCATACAAGAAAAAAACATTGTAATAACCCCTGCGGCTTCTACAAAGATTTTTTTTTTTTTAATAAATGGAAATTGTGTGATTTTTCTACAATTTTTCCCAATTTAAAAATTTTAAAAATCATCAAAATTTGTAGATTTTTTTTGTTAGGCCACGAAATTAAAAAAAATTTCCAGTGTTTGTACCATTTTCTTTTACTGTTTAAATGTACTCTCAGTAATCGATTCAAAGAAAGCACACTTCACTGAAGCCATTAAGTAGTTGTATAACCAATGTTTTTGCACCGTTATACCTGGAGGTATGACTAAACTTCTGCAACCACTAGCCATAACTAGTGCTGTGAAAATAACGGCAAAATGAATACCCGTATGGTAACGTTGATTTAGAATTCTCTACCCGTTAAAAAGTATTCGTTTCGTTAGTCGTTACTGATCAAAAACTGGGTATTCGCAGTCATCGAGCATACGACATACATCGTATAGAATAATCTTTGAAAGAATTCGTGTAAATAAATAAACTAAAAAACTTTGTAAAATCACCATGCTGTTATTGTTGTAGCTCGAAACGCGTCCTGCTTAATTTTTCATTTTATGGTGATTTTACAAAGTTTTTTAGTTTATTTATAAATTTACGTGATTACGGTGATTACGGTATTTTTCACTAGAATTCCTATTAGTTAGTGCTGCCATCTATCCGTACAGTGGCGTAGCTAAGGGGGGCAAGGGGGGCGTCCGCCCCGGGCGCCGAGGCCTAGGGGCGCCAAATTGAGAGAAATTGTTATATATCTATATTGGGGTGGGGGCGCAAAATTTCTTGCTGGCCCCGGGCGCCAAAAAACATAGTTACGCTACTGTATCCGTAAAAGTTACATTTATTGAAATTTCGAACTTTTATTTTAAAAAATGCAAATAGAATATTAAAACCAGGGCCTTAACGAGAAGTCAATAATTAGGGGGTGTGTGTGTGGGGGGGGGTCAAGAAAATGTAGTGAGGTGACTCATATTTTTTTTCTCTCTCTCTCTGTGACGCAGAAAGATAAATTACTGCTTATTTACACTGTAGTTTAGTTACTATGTTTCTAATTAAACTGTTGTAATAACTTCATTTTATGCTAAAAAAAGAATAGGATTATGGAAAATTCGTCGAGCGCATAACTGGTGCAGTATTAAACATCATGTTGGCTTCATAAGTGCAAGTAAAATGAGCAAGTGTTGAAACACTTGTTTTAGTTACAATTTAGTATTTTTTCAAAACTGTGAAAGGTCCTCAAAACTAAATTAGATTTTTCAATAGAATTTCATTTGGGTTTTTGGAATATAAATTCATTTAGTGACCTTGGAATCTTTTCGGGGGGCTCAAAATGTTTTAGGGGGGCTGAGCCGCCCATAACACCCCCTTAGCTACGTCCCTGATTAGAATGCAATGCATAATTGTACACAGAGCTATAATTAAAAATGAGTAATGGGAGGGGGGGGGGCGCTCAAGAAAATGTAGGGTGGAGCTCATATTTTCATATACGTATTTCAATAGCGGGTTCAACGATGAGGCCACGGATTCATCACGCCCCCCCCCCACACACACACACACAATAAACATACCTGAAATCATTATACCCCCCACCCCCTCGTTCAATAATGCGAATCTTTCTGATTCCGAAAAAGGCCTACTCAAATCAAAATTAGGTAACATCTGACACATTTGTGAAAGCAATTTTAATCTCGAAAAATTTGCAAGTGTACTTATTCGGAAACTATGAGATTGAAAAATGTTTTGAAAAATCTATGAAATGAAAAATGTCAAACATTCTATGAAATTCGGCATTTATACTAAAGTTCCGTACGCGACTGCTGATTTCTCCCTCCTGATGACATTTCTGTGCTTGTCAAGTCTTAAAAATTATCGTAAAATGATTAGTAACATTTCTAAATCATTTTATGCATTTATAAGAAAATGAGAAACATTTCAATTT
>CAXHSM010000580.1:105533-297000 GCA_964019185.1 Maratus speculifer | reverse complement strand
CTTCGCGATTCCAAATTATTGGCTACCCCTGCTTGCTGCGCTCGCCAATACCCCATGGTATGAATAAGCAGTTGCAGACCTTTTAAATGATGTGTCACACGACTGGTGTTGTAAAGAAATTAAAAATGTGTCCCCCTGGGGGGCAGAGTGGGGTGACACATAAGACATCCATAAAATGAATAAACAGTTGCAGACCTTTCAAATGATGTGTCACACAATTTGTGTTGTAAAGAAATTACAAAATGCGCCCCCTCTGAGGGCAGAGGGGGGGGGGGGGTTACACACAAGATATCCATAATATGAATAAGCAGTTGCAGACCTCTCAAATGATGTGTCACACAATTAGTGTTGTAAAGAAATTAAAAATGTGCCCCCCACCCTGGGGAGAGCAGAGTGTGGGGGTGACACACAAGACATCCATAATATGAATAAGCAGTTGCAGACCTTTCAAATCTTGTGTAACACGACTGGTGTTGTAAAGAAATTAAAAATGTGTCCCCCCCCTGGGGAGCAGAATGGGGGATAACACACAAGACATCCATTATATGAAAAACTGTTGCAAACCTCTCAAATGATGTATCAAACGACTGGTGTTGTAAAGAAATTAAAAATTTGGCGAAATATTACAGTTATCGCCAAGTTGGCGTTACTTTTGACAACTAATTTTGGTCGCCAAATTTGGCGATATATCGCCAAGTTGGCGACAAACTTGGCGATTGTTGGCGATGGTAACCTTTCCTCTCTTTATGGTAACCCATACGGCGATGCATAGACGGAGTCCTTTCCTGATTGGTCTATTCGACTCATGGAAGGAGTGGACAACCCGGATTCGTTAGTTCCGGAAATCTTCCACATCAGCATCATTCCAGGAGTCATTCCTTTTAAGGCTAGTTTTTTTTTACTATAGAAGGATAGAAAGAAAGCTATTTTTCTGTGAATGCATATAAAATAAAATTTCTGGATTTCGCCGGCACTCATATTACAATTTTAACTGTACTTGTGCGAATATTTGCATGCAAAATTGTAACTGGCAAATTTGACATTTACTTTGTAAATATATTTATTATATATTGATTCAATAATGTAATTACTTTTGCTTTTTTTTTTTCTTTAAACCAAATCGATCGGGTCTTTTAAACATTTCATTCGTCGAATTCGATGAAATTCCATTCGTTTTATTGTTAAATTGCATTTCCTTTTACTCAGAGTCTATAAAAAAGCGTTTAAACTAAAGAAAAAATCCGTTTTTGATGAATCTATTCAATGAAGAAGTAGCACGTCAAATTGTATCTCTTTATTATTCCGCAATTCCAATGTCTCAGAGAGAAATTGCTATTCAATTGGGTATTTCACGCCGTTCTGTTTGCTATTATATTGATAAACACAAGAAAAATGAAGTTAGTTCATTGCAATCTAAACGGGGTCGCCCTTCTAAAAAACTTCTATCGATTTTTTTTTTTTTTTCTAATCGGAGGCGAAACTGAATTCTGCAGTGGTAGAATGTACATTCATCTTGTTTTTTTTTTCTTTACTTTTAAATAAATATTCAACCGTAAACAAAAATATCAATAGTTAAACTCGTGCAGCATCAGATTATCGTTATGAAAATTTCTGTTTCTCAAATGACAGAAAATAATTATGTAAATAAAGTATATTTATATGACCTTTTGAAATTTTTTGCTACTTTGAATAACATTCATAATCTTTATTTTAATTTAATTAAATTCTTGATATATTAAATACATGTGTGTATTATGAATCATTGCAGGTTAAAGTTCTTATTAGTATTACTTAATTTTTATCATGCCAATTTTAACCGGTTATAACCGCTGGTTTTAACCACCCCGGCAGAAACTTGCCAGCCCTGGTTTGAAACAAATTTGCAGGAGAACATTGGACATGTGGAGTTGACATTCAGGGCCGGTGACAGGTTTCACGGGCCCCTGGGCAGACATGAGTTACGGGACCCCATAAGAAAATGTACGGAAATCCGCCGTTTATACGAATTATTGTATAATCGAATCAAAGATTTTTTTAAAATTTAAGAATATAATGTTTATTGTCGTATATTTGAATCATCGCTATTCCCTTTAATTAAATCAGGCTCAGATTTACAAACAATTTTAATTTAAAAGGTAATTTTTAAAATTAGATCGAAATTTGTCAAAGTAATTTTTGCGGGGTAACTCTGAAATTTTTCATTTTATCAACTTGACAACCCCAGTGTTTAAGACACGAAATATTTGCAAGCAAAAACGGTTGATTTCAATCAGTTATTAAATAATTAAGAAACGTAACCCTTTACCATAAATATGATGTATCTTTCATTATTCAAACCACCACTTAACTATTCGATTAACTAGCATATTAAAATGCATCAAATAATAACTGTGCATTTCAAATTAATGTAAAATTAACGAATTTTATTTAAAAATTCCACAGAAATCAAATAATTTAGAATATAAATAAAACGTTTTCTGCTCATTCGATCATTTCAAATTTCGATTTTTTTTAAAATTTATCAGGATTAGAAAATTATCATTATTGCATAGAGAACTAATTTTTGTAACAAAATAATACTCAATGGAAGACTTGTGTTCTAAATAGGATGCTGACCATGAAATTATAATTTCACCCAGTGTTGAATTCAGAAGGTAGCCTGGGGCTCTGGGAAGAATCTCTCCGGAGAAAAAAAATGCCCCCCCCCCCTCCCCCCAATGGAAAATTTTAAATTTTGTGTTTTCAATGGTCAAAAAGTACAGTTTCCTCCCCGGAACTCTGTGATGTGCTCGCGGAGCCACTTAAGTCCCTTTTACAGAAAAGTGTCTGAATTCAACATTGAACGTCTCTGTGACATAGCAATCGCGTTCATAATTGTTTCAAAATATTTAAAATTTTGTGTTAGAAAAATTTGTTGAGAAATACCCGTGTCGAAATTGAACGGAGTAGGTATTGTGAATATGAGATTAGCACTGCAGTCACTATAGATTAGCATGTGGACTTGATACGTTGTTCAAAATATTTCAATCAAATTCAATTTATCATAGAAAATCCATAGGTATCTTTATACAAAATATTCTTCTATATAATTCTTCATTCTGTAATTTTTATGTCTATTTGCGTTTTAAAAATTTGACTCTGAATTAAAGAGCAGAAAAAAAGAACTGAAAAAAAAAATTATATAATTTATAATGGAAGAGGGTAGAATAAACTGTTTCTAGGTGGGGACTGTGTTTTCATTATTGTGGTTTTGTATCTTTTTTTCACATTCAGAAATATGTGTTCACAATTATTACACTTCAATTTTTATGCATAGCAGCTAATACAACCACCAACATTTGATTTTTCACTAGGCACAGCAGGTACAAGACTAAAGCAGGGCTGTAAAAAGGTCTTCTCAGTCCTCCCCTTCCCTGCTCCTAAAAAAAGGTATTTTTTGCCCACCCCCTAAGATTTTGGAGAAATGTCTATATTTAATTTCCCATTTGAGCTCCATTTTATACCCAACAGCACCAGCAGATCTTTACTAGTAGATTTTTCCAAAATAAACTTCAAATGGAACAAATTTGTAGTTGGGCTACACCACTTTCGACAATGTACGTTCATGCGGGTTATGTCTGCTCCGATGCAAACCTTGAATTATTCTAATTATTTATTTCGACATATATTAAATTTAAATTTTCAACATTTCGTTCACATTGCAACAGGAACAAATTTGATATTCGTACAACTTGAAGAATCAAAAGTAAATTTGCTTCATATAGATTTTTATGCTTTCTGTTAATGACTTGTTTATACGTAGATGTGACAGTTTCCCTATTTATGGAATATTTTATTGTATAATATCCATAATTTAAACTATGCCTAGAAGCAGCCATTTCTGTTTATATAAGATGTTTAACATAAAATAATTTCTTTATTTTAATGAGATGAGTGTATTTATGTCTTATAATACATTGTTTTATAATTGCCACATACCTCCCTGTTAGTGGGTAAGTATGGAACACATTTTGAAATTTGCAATTTCTTTAATTATGTTTTTTTTTTTTTTTTTTTTTTTTAATGTTTCTATATTGTTCAAGGACATTGGAAAATGTTTCATCTTGTATTCTATAAATCAAAATTCCTGTTTTTGTGCGAAATAAAGTTGATTTTTTAAAAAGTGTCCCATCCTCCCTATTCTCTCCTATATGTATGTACACAGATTTCCTAATTCAAAGGAAAAAAAGAAATATATGTCATTTTTATATTTTTACGATTTTCTAAGTTTAAATTTGTCATTCAAGTTGACAGGATAAAAAATTGAAAAGAAAAAAAAATACCTTCCGAAAGAATGTATCTCTCTGTGAGCAATGAAGACGATTTGTCCTAATAGATAATAATAAAGATAAATAGATGTAAAGAGTTTAATTTGTAAAGATGTTTTTCTGTCCACGACAAAATTTGACAGGAAGGGTAGGACAGGTTTTTGGATTTTTTTATTAAATTTTTTAAATTTAATATTTTATGCTATTTTTTAGTATTTTTTCATTTTTGAGCTTTTTTCCCTCATATTCATAAAAAGGAATCCATTTTCAATCCATCTTTCCATTTAAGCCAAATACATAGATGCCAACGTCTCTTAATTATTCCGGAGTCTGATCAGAGATGAACATGTTTTCACCCATAAATTTTATTAAACCAAAATTTTTAAAATGAATCCAAAAATGTGCCTCATAGGAAGAAACACATTTTCTTACATATATTTTCTGGTTCCAACATCCAAATCTTGGATCAGAATCCAGAAAAATTCAGAAATGTTGGCATTTATGCGAATATAGTAAAAGTAGTCTTTTGCAGATTTTGAATATTTCGCGAATTTTTTATGTGAACTTTAGCCTTTTTTTTTTTTTTTTTTTTTTTTTTTGGCTTTAGTAATCGGTATCAGGTTTCAGTCTTTTACCCAGAAGTACCAAATTTTGTCAGTAGTAGATAAAGGAGAGTTCTGCGGCCACAGGCGGGATGCGGGATGAGCAATTGAGAGCAATGCTTAATTGATCAGACTCATCTTCCTCCTTATCGCAGAACTCAATTATCTGACACTGCTGTTATCAATTTACTAAAATACATATTATCTAGAATAATAGTATCAAAACAGTTTAATATCTAACAACTTGTTTACGCTAGCTCATTTTTGTTTTCTGTGATATTTTTTAGAAAGATGTGAATACAAGTAAGTTTTTAAAAAGTATAGATCTCTCTTACGTAATTAATACAATTGTTTGGATATATGTATATGTTATTATATATACATGTTAGTAGGTGTATGTTTCTCTCATGTTGTATATGTGTTTTATGTATCAATCTATGTTTTATGCATCAACAGACATTAAAAAGTATAGATCTCTCCCATTATAATTAATACGATTGTTTGAATGTATGCATGTGTACATGTTAGTAGTTACATATTGTTTAGATGTTACTAAACAAACATCTATCTGAGTATATATAATTGCAAGTAAATATGAATGATATAAATGTATTAATATGAATATTTGATATGAATGACATAAGTGTAAAGATACTAATCTTTAAGTGTTGACATGTTTATATACATGTATAAGTGTCTACAAGCATATTCATATAACAATAAAATTTATTAGTAGAAAAAATTACAAAATCTGATTTAAAAAAATTAACAACAACAGCAAAAAAGTTTTAAGAAAATATATATATATATAAAGTTTTAACAAAAAAGAAAATTAATATAAAAAGTTAAAAAAAATTAATATAAAAAGTTTTAACAAAAAAAAAGTTTAAAAAAAACGTTTAGCAAAAAAAAAAAAAAAAAAAAAAGTTTTAACAAAACAAAAAAAAAAATACATAGAAAGTTTTAACAAAAAAGTTTACAAAAAAAGTTTTAACCAAAAAAAAATAGTTTTAACAAAAAAATAGTTTTAACAAAAAAAAAAAAAAAAAAAAAAAAAAAAAAGTTTTAACAAAAAATTTAACAAAAAAAAGTTTTTACAAAAAGTTAACAAAAAAAGGTTTTAACAAAAAAAAAAGTTAACAAAAAAAGTTTTAACAGAAGTTTTATAATATTTTTAAGTTTAAAAACATACAATTTATTAAAAACTGAGTTTACTGATTTATATGTGTATGTTACTTCTAATATATTATCTGACTACCGACATTACGTTATGTTCTTAATTAATCATTTCAAAAAGTAGCAAATGTGTAAAAGCAATAAATTAATATACTCTATTGTTTTATTAAAATAACTTTATAAAAAAGTTTTCAAAATTTAAAAACAAAATGAAATATTACTATATGTTTTCAAACATTAAGTTTTAAAAAATATTTAAAAAAAATTCAAAAGTATGTCTAACAAAATTATTTATAAGTGAGCGTGCTTATTTATGAAAATACTGTATATAAGTGTATGTATTAAAAATAAATGCACATATTTAGCAATCTATTAAAACGGATTATGTATATGTTTTTAAATAAGTACTCATATGTAAAAGAAACAATTTTTTATTAAAAACAAATCAATTTACAAGAAAACTATATTTACAAGAAAACTATATTTACAAGAAAAGATTTATTTACATAATACTTTGATCTTGATAATTCTTCATTATATCAGCAATTTTCTTCAACCAGTACAATCTTGAACAATTTGACAATGTCCATAGGCTAGACTTGTTATACCATCATTCAGTAAATAACGTTTATCATCGAACGGGCTTAAGCTAATCTTATTCTGTGTTAACGTGTACAGACGGTGTGCATCTTGTCCAATTCTCATCTGTACTTCGAAAGATGTCGATTGGTTTTTAAGACAGTTCACAGTCTTCATGCTTAATTTTGTGACGAACAACATAAGTCGATACGCCCTTAGCTCGTTTCTTCTCTTCTTTGAAGGATTTCAGGGAGTACATTTTGGATTTCAGCCCAACAAACTCAATCGCTAAATCACCATTAAGTTCATCCTTGAACTTGTCGATTACTTTCTTGTTAACATCTGAGTACAGTGAATGATGTTTCGGATAGTCTGAGAAATCAAAAAAGTTTGAATGCTGTTTCAAATCATCATAAATATTTTGCGTTTTAATATGATAACACAACGAGTCGGTATCCGTAAATAAGAGATTTGCACCCTCTTTATATGTTTTTTTAATAAAATTATAATGAAAATTGTACATTAATACTTTAGTGAGCTCTAAAATAGCAAAACCAACATAAATCGGTCGATTCATGAGTATGCTAGTTTTCATCCTTTCAACGACAGTTAAATCTTCATCATATGTTTTAAAAGATTTAAAAGTGGGTGAAGCCACTAATTTCTTGGCTCTTTTTTCATTATTAACAAGTACAATATTTCTACGTTTTCGTAGATTTTCCATAATTTTCCCAAACACAGAGTTATTCATTAGTTTAAAAAAGTCCTTTTCAAAAGAGGATTTAGCTTTTTTTCTTTTCTCGGTATTAAAATTAATATAATTTTTAAGCCATGGTGCTTGTCTAAATTTAAGGACTTTGTGAACAGCTGTAAGTTTTAACCCGAGTTATAAATAAAATTTAAGATTACGATAATGAGTAATATAATTCTGTTTATCATTTAAATTTGGAATGAGTTTAGGGGTTCCAATGAATTTTCTATTGTTAACTAAGCTATGTGCATACGAAGACAACATTTCTTCTTTTACGACCAATCTTTCAGGGGCCAGCGGGTATTCATTATGTGACGGATGAAGTTCTTCGGGATACTTCAAATCAACCTCGAAAATATACCCGAAGTCACTATCATCAGCTAACGACAAAATCCACTCTTCTGTAATATAATTTGTCGTACACCATTCAAATCCACCATAAGGAAGAAATTGGGACATAGCCCAGCCATACAAGTTATTAGCATCCCAGTACATGATGTAACTAGGATCCTCATCTTTATTAAAATCTGGTGTATTGGGTATGTTCGCTCTGGCATATCTATGACTAATAATACTGATACCACCTCGTATCCCGTTTTCGATCATAAGCAACATATCAATGTCAGTGAATAACTCTTAAGGTGTTTCAGACATTTTTAAACAAGCTTGCCAGGCAAGTGAAGGTGCGGTAAATAAATGTGCACAATCAATATCATAGTACTGCTGACATAATTTCCTAAAATTCTGGAAAACATCAGCAAGTAGTATAACATCAGTCTTGACATATAGATCATGATATCCCCCCAGAGATTGTATATCAAAGGTTTTCCAAACCTTCTGCGCATGCTCATAATCTTTCGCGTCTATTGGTTCAGAAGTCAAACTATTAAAAAATGCAGAAGGTGGGGGAAGCTGTGTTTCGTTGAACTTTTCAAAACAGGTCAAGTAATCATAAGGGTAAACCCCTTTTCTTGTAAGTAGATCAATATTTTGAGGGAAATTTTCTTTAAGAACATTAAACTGAGTCGGTTCCAAGTTGTTTACCAACTTTTCTAACGATGTCGGCAAAAATTGAAACGAGTCTAGAAAGACCATCTGTATAGGACTTGTTGGCTTTCTTAACTTAAAGGTTATGTAATTTTCCAAAGAGATAGCAATCACATCAATTTCATGATCTTTAAATTTTCCTAATTTGCTCATAATATGGTGCCCATCATAATTTTTCAGATTGTGAAATATAACAGGAATTGTTTTACATTGTTTATAATTCAAGTTACATTCCACATGAGCTGCTCCTCTATATTCTCCAGAGATGTGATCATGATCACGTGTACGTTTCGAATATAATGGTTGTTTACAAATATGACATGATTTTGCTTCTTGAAATGCCAGTTCTTGCGCGGGTGTAAGCCTCATAGGTTCAATATTCATCAACTTCTCTCCCAATACATCTTTCTCATGCATCATTTGTTCTAAAAAGTGATCCACACAGTCTTTACCACGATATACTTTCGCTTTCTTCACACATCTCCCATCGGGTCTAACAACGACATAGGCATACCCACAGGGAAAATGGTATGTTGTTTTTTCAATATAAAATGTTTTAGAAGAAGGTGTGGAGGATGCAATAGGTATGAGTAGACTCTCAAAGTCCGCATAGATAGTATAAGTAATAGGGTGTTGAAGATGAATACCAGAAAACTTGAGTATGTTATCATTTTTACTGGGCATCTTTATAGTCTGTGCTATATGTTGACGACAATATTCATCATGTTTATTCAGGAGATCTTGCCTTGAAAAACGATGTAAGCATCGATAACAATAGTAACATACACCATTATGATTGGTGAGATCACCTAAAAGTCTCGAAAAACTTCTGATTAAACAATAATGTTGCTTTTCCCCATCACCAACTAATAACAAGTTAATAATATCCAGATTCTGCTTTTCAGAAATATACAGAGGACATACTTCATCTTCTTCATATCCAAAGACATTAATCCGTAAATTATTCAGTTGTTCGATAATGGGGATCTTCTGAAGGGGAACAGGACACTCAACATTCCCTAGTTTAATATCACTCTCATGAGGAATGTAATGAGAAACTCTTTCAGGCTTCTCCTCTTGATGGGTGTTTAATTTAAATGCTAAAAGACACCACACTAAACACTTGTTATCTTCATTTTTTATATTAAGCACTGCTTTTTTATCATATAATTTCTTGGGTAAAGCTATATATGAACTTGCGGCTAAAGGATGATATTTAGCAATCTTAAGTTCTAAATGATGAATTTTTTGAAGTTTCCATCCAGATCCTCTTTGTATAAATTCTTCAAATGATTTAGTTATTTTGGAAAATCCTTCTTCAACATGTTGTGAAATAGTATCTTCTGTAAGTTCAATAAAACATTGGCATCGAAAAAAAGTCTGAATCTCTTCCATCTCCTGATTGTCAGTCAAACGTTCAAGAGATATTTTCATCACCATATACCATTTAACAGCACCTTTTTCTTGAATTTCACTCATTAATCGCTCTTCTAGTTCAGCTCGTAAGTGAGTATGAAACACTGCTATATCACTTTCTTCACGTTCATCAGGATAAAGCATAACAGTTTTAAACACATTAAGCACATCAGATTCGTTTTGTCTAATTTTTTTGGACTTCACATTAGGTAAAGTTGTTTTCCGTTTTATACTTACAAGAGGTGCACGAGAGTGTTGAGTACGTATATGTTGTTTCAACTCCAAATTACGCCCGAAAACTTTACCGCATTCACGACAGGGGAATTTCAAACTTTCATGTGATCGGAGATGATGCTGCAAGTTATCGCTTCTTGTAAAAACAATCTCACACTTATGACACTTAAATATAGACTGTTTATCAACATTATGAGTTTTCAAATGTCTCAGTAAATCGGGTTTCCTTGTGAAAGACTTTTGACACGTGTTGCAGACATGTAACTTCTCCCCCAAGTGAATCTTCAGATGCCGATTTAAATGAGAAGTAGAAATAAAACGCTTATCGCAGGTAGAACAGATATGCATCTTTTTTTCATCCGTCACAGCCTTTACAGAAGCAGATTCTTCAGGTGTTGTGTCGATATTTGAAGAGAAATTATTTTTCAATGCAGATTCTTCAAGAAATCCATTATCTTCTAATGATTTAACATTACTATGAGTCTTCAAATGTCTTTGTAAGTTGAATTTCCGTCCAAAAGTCTTCAGGCAGACTTCACAGGCGTATAACTTCTCATCAGAATGAATCTTCATATGCTGAATCAGGTTAGATGTACTTGTAAAATTTTTACCGCAAGTCAAGCAGATAAACTTCTTCATAGATGTTGAATTTTCCTCAGGCATAATCTCATCAGTAGATATGATAACATCCATGATAAATTAAAAAAAGAAAAAAAATTAACTTTAAAAAGAAAACAATAAAAAATTTTCAAACTAATCACTAAGATAATGCGAGAGCAAATAAAAGCACGTCTTATCTCAACCAAGACTAATCATCAAATGACGAAAATCCAATTTTCACCCGAATATTTATACCTCCCACACCAACAATCTGAATCTAACGACAAAACATTTTACTTGATGCGAAAAAATAAAAGATCAAAATCATGATAATGTATGTCACTTGACGAGTAAACAAAAGATAAGAGTCATCAGAGTACCTTTCCCTTCCTATTGATAACACGCGAGTGCTCATTTAAACTAACCTCACTTTATACACAATTAACATTATGAAACAAATGATATTATTAAAATGTATTTACCAAAGTCCATCACTTATGAATTTAAAAAAAAATACTTTATTCTGACACAAGTAATTCTACTTTAAAACAATGTTTCAAAACTTTCTATAAAGAGAGATTTCCTTATATATCAATAATAAATATCTCATACATTAAATTATATATTTTCAATCTAACTGAAAAGTCTTAATATCTGAATTCATGTAAAAATGATAATCAGAAAAATATGAAAATTCTTAATACATGTAAGAATGATAATCAGAAAAATATGAAATACAACTGTCAGAGCATTCAATTATAAATATATATATAATAGATGAAAATATTAATGTACTAATATTCAATAAGGAACTAGTAAGGCATGAAAACCATCTGACTGAGCTTATTTAAATTTTTTGATACAATTTTTATAATTGAATAAATTATATCATTAACACATTAATGAAACTTAGTAAAATTTTTATATAAATATACTACACACGGAAAATGTCTAAAACTCAGGTCATCCACATTTTAAAAATATAATAACTTAATATATTACATAATTTTGTGTACTATCTTACATTAAATTTAACAACAAACAGTAATTTTAAACTATAGACTTAAATACTACTTGATGAAAAAAAAAAAAACTAATTGACTATCAGCATTGAAAAATCCATGTGCTATATTACTATCCTACATAAAACTTAACAAATAGTAATGATTTTAAATTATAAACTCGAACTACTAATTGATGAATATTAATTAAAAGAAACTAATTAATCATCTACATTTTAAAAATATATACATAATAATTTCAATATGTCTAAAAAAATTCTGTATACCATATTATTCTACACTAAATTCGACAAAAATAGTTATTTTGAATTATATATTTGAACTACTAACTTATGAAATATAATTAAAATGAATTAATTGATACAAATTTTAAATTTATAACTTGAAATATTAGTTCAGCCAACACATTTTGAATTTTATGCCCCCTAAAAATTTAAGCCCCCTCAATTTTAATTCCTCCCCTCATCCTACTACAGTATAATACACTCTCCATCAGATAAGCTTCTCATTCGGGTGGTGGTGGTCCTTCCTCCCTCTTATAGGAGGTGGTGGTGGTTCCACTTCCACCATCCACCCACCTCACCCACCTCGCTGGGGTTGAACTCTCCTCCTTTCCCTACTAGTAGTTAACTGTTCTGACACAACTATCTTGTTTTATTAGTTTAAAATGTTATTATTTTATCTTTTTTTCATTTTTCGGAGCGCCATCTATCGAGATTTTGGATAATTATCGCTTTTTTTCGTTAATTTTTGCTTTTAAAATTAATATTTTTATCTCTCTGTTGTCGGAGTATGTAATAGTGTTAGGATGTAAAGATTTACATATGTAGGGTCTAATACACTTCGCTGTCGCTGGTGATTAAGAATGTGATTTTAGATTATGACACATAGGATGATTTTAGATTTGTTAGTTTGTATGTTGATACTATTAATACAATTTTTTAATTAACTTGAAGCCGTTTTATTGATTCTTTGAAGGAATTTAATAATAAGATTTAATAACAAGATTGAATTATAGTTAGGTATTTAGATTTAATATGAATATATACAATATTTAATGAGTATTTTAAAGATACTTCTAAACAATGGACAATTTTAAGGTTTGTATTTGCGGAAAAGGATGTTTGCAGGGAATTGTAATAAGTCAAAATTAGATAACATTGCATATATTTATAATATTTCAAGTTATAAATTTAAAATTTGTGCCAGTTAATTCATTTTAATTAAATTTCATAAGTTAGTAGTTCAAATATATAATAAGTCAAAATTAGATAACATTGCATATATTAATAATATTTCAAGTTATAAATTTAAAATTTGTATCAATTAATTCATTTTAATTATATTTCATAAGTTAGTAGTTCAAATATATAATTCAAAATCACTATTTTTGTCGAATTTAGTGTAGAATAATATGGTATACAGAATTTTTTTAAACATATTGAAATTATTATGTATATATTTTTAAAATGTAGATGATTAATTAGTTTCTTTTAATTAATATTCATCAATTAGTAGTTCGAGTTTATAATTTAAAATCATTACTATTTGTTAAGTTTTATGTAGGATAGTAATATAGCACATGGAATTTTTTAATGCATTGAAATGATTACACATGGATTTTTCAATGCTGATGGTCAATTAGTTTTTTTTTTTTTTTTCATCAAGTAGTATTTAAGTCTACAGTTTAAAATTACTGTTTGTTGTTAAATTTAATGTAAGATAGTACACAAAATTATGTAATATATTAAGTTATTATATTTTTAAAATGTGGATGACCTGAGTTTTAGACATTTTCCGTGTGTAGTATATTTATATAAAAATTTTACTAAGTTTCATTAATGTGTTAATGATATAATTTATTCAATTATAAAAATTGTATCAAAAAATTTAAATAAGCTCAGTCAGATGGTTTTCATGCCTTACTAGTTCCTTATTGAATATTAGTACATTAATATTTCCATCTATTATATATATATATTTATAATTGAATGCTCTGACAGTTGTATTTCATATTTTTCTGATTATCATTCTTACATGTATTAAGAATTTTCATATTTTTCTGATTATCATTTTTACATGAATTCAGATATTAAGACTTTTCAGTTAGATTGGAAATATATAATTTAATGTATGAGATATTTATTATTGATATATAAGGAAATCTCTCTTTATAGAAAGTTTTGAAACATTGTTTTAAAGTAGAATTACTTGTGTCAGAATAAAGTATTTTTTTTTAAATTCATAAGTGATGGACTTTGGTAAATACATTTTAATAATATCATTTGTTTCATAATGTTAATTGTGTATAAAGTGAGGTTAGTTTAAATGAGCACTCGCGTGTTATCAATAGGAAGGGAAAGGTACTCTGATGACTCTTATCTTTTGTTTACTCGTCAAGTGACATACATTATCATGATTTTGATCTTTTATTTTTTCGCATCAAGTAAAATGTTTTGTCGTTAGATTCAGATTGTTGGTGTGGGAGGTATAAATATTCGGGTGAAAATTGGATTTTCGTCATTTGATGATTAGTCTTGGTTGAGATAAGACGTGCTTTTATTTGCTCTCGCATTATCTTAGTGATTAGTTTGAAAAATTTTTATTGTTTTCTTTTTAAAGTTAATTTTTTTTTCTTTTTTTAATTTATCATGGATGTTATCATATCTACTGATGAGATTATGCCTGAGGAAAATTCAACATCTATGAAGAAGTTTATCTGCTTGACTTGCGGTAAAAATTTTAAAAGTACATCTAACCTGATTCAGCGTATGAAGATTCATTCTGATGAGAAGTTATACGCCTGTGAAGTCTACCTGAAGACTTTTGGACGGAAATTCAACTTACAAAGACATTTGAAGACTCATAGTAATGTTAAATCATTAGAAGATAATGGATTTCTTGAAAATCTGCATTGAAAAATAATTTCTCTTCAAAAATCGACACAACACCTGAAGAATCTGCTTCTGTAAAGGCTGTGACGGATTAAAAAAAGATGCATGTCTGTTCTACCTGTGATAAGCGTTTTATTTCTACTTCTCATTTAAATAGGCATCTGAAGATTCACTTGGGGGAGAAGTTACATGTCTGCAACACGTGTCAAAAGTCTTTCACAAGGAAACCCGATTTACTGAGACATTTGAAAACTCATAATGTTGATAAGCTCATATAATATTCATAGATTATGCTCAGATAATGTTCATAAGTGTGAGATTGTTTTTACAAGAAGCGATAACTTGCAGCATCATCTCCGATCACATGAAAGTTTGAAATTCCCCTGTCGTGAATGCGGTAAAGTTTTCGGGCGTAATTTGGAGTTGAAACAACATATACGTACTCAACACTCTCGTGCACTTCTTGTAAGTATAAAACAGAAAACAACTTTACCTAATGTGAAGTCCAAAAAAATTAGACAAAACGAATCTGATGTGCTTAATGTGTTTAAAACTGTTATGCTTTATCCTGATGAACGTGAAGAAAGTGATATAGCAGTGTTTCATACTCACTTACGAGCTGAACTAGAAGAGCGATTAATGAGTGAAATTCAAGAAAAAGGTGCTGTTAAATGGTATATGGTGATGAAAATATCTCTTGAACGTTTGACTGACAATCAGGAGATGGAAGAGATTCAGACTTTTTTTCGATGCCAATGTTTTATTGAACTTACAGAAGATACTATTTCACAACATGTTGAAGAAGGATTTTCCAAAATAACTAAATCCTTTGAAGAATTTATACAAAGAGGATCTGGATGGAAACTTCAAAAAAATTATCATTTAGAACTTAAGATTGCTAAATATCATCCTTTAGCCGCAAGTTCATATATAGCTTTACCCAAGAAATTATATGATAAAAAAGCAGTGCTTAATATAAAAAATGAAGATAACAAGTGTTTGGTGTGGTGTCTTTTAGCATTTAAATTAAACACCCATCGTGAGGAGAAGCCTGAAAGAGTTTCTCATTACATTCCTCATGAGAGTGATATTAAACTAGGGAATGTTGAGTGTCCTGTTCCCCTTCAGAAGATCCCATTATCGAACAACTGAATAATTTACGGATTAATGTCTTTGGATATGAAGAAGATGAAGTATGTCCTCTGTATATTTCTGAAATCTGGATGTTATTAACTTGTTATTAGTTGGTGATGGGGAAAAGCAACATTATTGTTTAATCAGAAGTTTTTCGAGACTTTTAGGTGATCTCACCAATCATAATGGTGTATGTTACTATTGTTATCGATGCTTACATCGTTTTTCAAGGCAAGATCTCCTGAATAAACATGATGAATATTGTCGTCAACATATAGCACAGACTATAAAGATGCCCAGTAAAAATGATAACATACTCAAGTTTTCTGGTATTCATCTTCAACACCCTATTACTTATACTATCTAAGCGGACTTTGAGAGTCTACTCATACCTATTGCATCCTCCACACCTTCTTCTAAAACATCTTATATTGAAAAAACAACATACCATTTTCCCTGTGGGTATGCCTATGTCGTTGTTGGACCCGATGGGAGATGTGTGAAGAAAGCGAAAGTATATCGTGGTAAAGACTGTGTGGATCACTTTTTAGAACAAATGATGCATGAGAAAGATGTATTGGGAGAGAAGTTGATGAATATTGAACCTATGAGGCTTACACCCGCGCAAGAACTGGCATTTCAAGAAGCAAAATCATGTCATTTGTAAACAACCATTATATTCGAAACGTACACGTGATCATGATCACATCTCTGGAGAATATAGAGGAGCAGCTCATGTGGAATGTAACTTGAATTATAAACAATGTAAAACAATTCCTGTTATTTTTCACAATCTGAAAAATTATGATGGGCACCATATTATGAGCAAATTAGGAAAATTTAAAGATCATGAAATTGATGTGATTGCTATCTCTTTGGAAAATTACATAACCTTTAAGTTAAGAAAGCCAACAAGTCCTATACAGATGGTCTTTCTAGACTCGTTTCAATTTTTGCCGACATCGTTAGAAAAGTTGGTAAACAACTTGGAACCGACTCAGTTTAATGTTCTTAAAGAAAATTTCCCTAAATAGAGCTCTCTAAAGTATTAATGTACAATTTTCATTATAATTTTATTAAAAAAACATAAAAATAGGATGCAAATCTCTTATTTACGGATACCGACTCGTTGTGTTATCATATTAAAACGCAAAATATTTATGATGATTTGAAACAGCATTCAAACTTTTTTGATTTCTCAGACTATCCGAAACATCATTCACTGTACTCAGATGTTAACAAGAAAGTAATCGACACGTTCAAGGATGAACTTAATGGTGATTTAGCGATTGAGTTTGTTGGGCTGAAATCCAAAATGTACTCCCTGAAATCCTTCAAAGAAGAGAAGAAACGAGCTAAGGGCGTATCGACTTATGTTGTTCGTCACAAAATTAAGCATGAAGACTATGTGAACTGTCTTAAAAACCAATCGACTTCTTTCGAAGTACAGATGAGAATTGGACAAGATGCACACCGTCTGTACACATTAACATAGAATAAGATTAGCTTAAGCCCGTTCGATGATAAACGTTATTTACTGAATGATGGTATAACAAGTCTAGCCTATGGACATTGTCAAATTGTTCAAGATTGTACTGGTTGAAGAAAATTCCTGATATAATGAAGAATTATCAAGATCAAAGTATTATGTAAATAAATCTTTTCTTGTAAATATAGTTTTCTTGTAAATATAGTTTTCTTGTAAATTTATTTGTTTTTAATAAAAAATTGTTTCTTTTACATATGAGTACTTATTTAAAAACATATACATAATCCGTTTTAATAGATTGCTAAATATATGCATTTATTTTTAATACATACACTTATATACAGTATTTTCATAAATAAGCACGCTCACTTATAAATAATTTTGTTAGACATACTTTTGAATTTTTTTAAATATTTTTTGAAACTTAATGTTTGAAAACATAATAGTAATAATTCATTTTGTTTTTAAATTTTGAAAACTTTTTTATAAAGTTATTTTAATAAAACAAGAGAGTATATTAATTTATTGCTTTTACACATTTGCTACTTTTTGAAATGATTAATTAAGAACATAACGTAATGTCGGTAGTCAGATAATATATTAGAAGTAACATACACATATAAATCAGTAAACTCAGTTTTTAATAAATTGTATGTTTTTAAACTTAAAAATATTATAAAACTTTTGTTAAAACTTTTTTTTGTTAACTTTTTTTTTGTTAAAACCTTTTTTTGTTAACTTTTTGTAAAAACTTTTTTTTGTTAAATTTTTTCTTAAAACTTTTTTTTTTTTTTTTTTTTTTTTTTTTTTTTGGAAAAACTATTTTTTTGTTAAAACTTTTTTTTTTGGTTAAAACTTTTTTTGTTAACTTTATTTTTTGTTAAAACTTTTTTTGTAAACTTTTTTGTTAAAACTTTCTATGTATTTTTTTTTTTTTTTTTTTTTTTTTGTTAAAACTTTTTTTTTTTTTTTTTTTTTTTTTTTGCTAAACTTTTTTTTAAACTTTTTTCTTTTGTTAAAACTTTTTATATTAAATTTTTTTTTAACTTTTTATATTATAAACATGTCAACACTTAAAGATTAGTATCTTTACACTTATGTCATTCATATCAAATATTCATATTAATACATTTATATCATTCATATTTACTTGCAATTATATATACTCAGATAGATGTTTGTTTAGTAACATTTAAACAATATGTAACTACTAACATGTACACATGCATACATTCAAACAATCGTATTATTTATAATGGGAGAGATCTATACTTTTTAATGTCTGTTGATGCATAAAACATAGATTGATACATAAAACACATATACAACATGAGAGAAACATACACCTACTAACATGTATATATAATAACATATACATATATCTAAACAATTGTATTAATTACGTAAGAGAGATCTATACTTTTTAAAAACTTACTTGCATTCACATCTTTCTAAAAAATATCATAGAAAACAAAAATGAGCTAGCGTAAACAAGTTGTTAGATATTAAACTGTTTTGATACTATTATTCTAGATAATATGTATTTTAGTAAATTGATAACAGCAGTGTCAGATAATTGAGCTCTGCGATAAGGAGGAAGATGAGTCTGATCAATTAAGCATTGCTCTCAATTGCTCATTGCTCATCCCGCATCCCGCCTGTGGCCGCAGAACTCTCCTTTATCTACTACTTTTGTCCTCAGAGATTTTTTAATTTTTCGCAAACTTTTTATGCGATTTTAAGCATTTTATTTTCTTGTTTCGAAGACCTCTGTGTTTAGAAGAGATTTTTCCTCATATCTAAAGAAATTTTCGATTTTTAAATAGAAAAAAATCTAGAAATTTTGATCACTGATTCGTGATTTTTTTTCTTGTTATGAAAGAGAAAAGTTCAGTTTTCAATAGAGATATATATAATGCAGCACAGTTGGCGGAAAACACCTGTGATTTGATATGACGAAAATGGATCTTTACATTTAAGGATGTTAGATAATTTTTACATTAGATTGTGTACTTTTCTATACGTTTGCGGAAAATGGGCAAATAAAAGTATTTTTGTGTGTGCGTGCGTGTCTATAAAAAAAAAAGAAAAAGAAAAAAAAAGAAAAAAAAAAACCCTTTAATTCTCTGATTTTTTTTTTTTTTTTTTTTTTAATGAACTTAGTTTCAATCTTTTATCTCAATATAGTAATTTTGGCCCTTTGCAGCTTTTCATTCGCAGATTTTTGGCATCCTTAAAAGAAATCAGGTTTCAGTCTTTTATCTCTCTCTAAAAAAATTATCGTTTGCAATTTCTGAATTTTACTCTAACCGTTTTTAGCTCACAGGCTATCATAGCCTGAGAGCTTATGTGCCCGTCCGTTCTGTATGTACGTTCGTATGTTCGTGCGTAACGCGATAACTCATGATAAAAATATCCGATCCACTTGAAATTTTGTATGTAGGTATATCCTGACAAGGCGCTTCCCTGATTAGTTTTTGGAGTTCATTCGATATGTATAAGAGGGGTAACGGGGGCTCATGCCCCTCCCCTTAGTTGATATAAATGGGATTTTCATGCAGAATTAAGTTTTCGTTCAAAATTTAGATTAGGATCATTCTGATGAGGCGATTCCGTGACTGTTATTAGGTGTTCATTGAATAAGTATAAATAAGGGGAAAAGGGTTCTAATGCCCCCCCCATTAATTTATATAAATGGGTTTTTCAAGCAGAATTTTCAGATTTCGTTCAAATCTCTGAATAGTTTTGGAAATAGTTATAATTATAGTCATAATTATGTAGTTAATGGTTAAGTATAGAAGAGGGGGGAAAACTCCTTTTAAATTATATAAATGCTAAATGGGTTTTTATTAAGAATTATCTCATTTGCTCTGAATTTTGGATATAGATTTTTTATATGATAAAGCACGTCTTTGATAGTATAGGAGGTTCAATGATTAAGTATAAAAAAGAGGAAAGGGAAGAGCTGTTTCCCCTTCTTAATTTTTTTTCGAACGGAATTAACCCTTGAAAATATAAGGCTGTAATGTACAATTAGTATTTGTAGCCTGTGAGCTCAATGCCATCAGTTTAACTGGGCAGTATTCTTTATTGTGATTTTTAACGATTTTCGGCTTCTGAAGAAATTTTTTAAACATTCCGATTGTATCGTTTTGACTCAATATAGCCAATTTTTAAATATTTGCCTAAATTTTTGTGCAAAATTAATCGCCTTTTTTCGCGTTTTGCAGAGTTTTTGACGTTTTTTTTCTGAAAACGAATATCTACAGCTCATATTCAAAATATTAGAATAATTACCTTTTTTTTAGAAATTGAAAATATCATTTGGTAATTTAATGTCTTTTAATGAAAATATGCAAACGATATTTTTATTAGGAACTTATTGTTGATTAAACTTACTTGTTATCTTAAATTTAATATCATTTTTGAAAAGATTAATTGCAAAAAAAATTATTTTGAAAAGTCAAAATATTAGAATATTTATTCAAGTGGTTCAAAATATTAGAATATTTCACATTAATTCTCCTTTAATTATTACCAATTCTTAACTGGTGGCATCATTGATTAAATTCAGACTATTTTATTTAAAATCAGTATTCTTTTTTGCAGTTTGTTTCTTTTTCGTCTTAAAATGGGCCGTGTGAGTGATATTCCTGAATCTACTAAACTTCGTATGGTTGATTTGTATCGGCACGGTAAAAATCAATGTTTTATAGCGAATTATTTACATTGTTCGCAATCGAGCGTTAGTAAAATACTAACACAATGTTCAAAAATTGGAAAATTTCAAAATAATCGCCGAAATGGTGGCCGAAAACCAAAAACATCTGCTAGAGATGACAGGAAACTGAAGCGTATAGACAAGAAAAACCGTTTTAAAAGTGTGCGATTCTTGCACCGAAAATGGAAAGAAGAAGGAGTTGAAGTTTCTACATCGACAACATTAAGACGTCTCCATAAATTTAAATTTGAATCTCGTGTACCGAAAACAAAACCTCTCATGACTGCAAGACAAAAGCGTATAAGATTGAATTGGTGTAAATCAAGACGTTTATGGAGCAATGAAGATTGGAAAAATATATTATTTAGTGGTGAAAGTATGTTTTGTGTTTCATATGGTAATCAAGGTATTCGAGTTTGGAGAATGAAGCAAGAAGCATTTGATAAAGAACGTTCCGTAAAATTTGCTGCTAGTGTCATGGTTTGGGGTTGTATGAGTGCAGAAGGACCTGGAAAGTTATGCATCGTCTACGAAAAGGTTAACTCTCTGATATATCAAGAAATTTTAGAATATTACATGATTCCATCATCAGAAGATTTATTTGAAGATGATTTCATCTTTCAACAAGATTTAGCGTCCCCGCATACCTCGGTGTCAACTAAGAGTTGGTTCCGCCAACGCAACATTAAGGTACTTCCTTGGCCACCAAATTCACCAGATCTTAATCCCATCGAAAACTTATGGTGTATAATGAAGAAAAAACTTCAAGAAAATCCTCCTTCAAGTAAAACTGAGTTAGTGGCACGTATAAAGTCTATTTGGGCTAATATTGATAGAAATGTTTGTAAACACCTTGTATATAGTATGCAAGATCGATTGTACGCTGTTATGAAAGCTAAAGGGGATGCTACAAAATATTAACTACCATTTACTTCATATTCATAAGGTAATACTGTTGCGTAAAATAAAATATTCTAATATTTTGAACCAATCTAAATTTTATTCTAATATTCTGGTGTGTTTAAGGAAGCTGTATACCTAATTTATTGTGCTGTATTTTATATTTTATAAATGTTAAAATCTTATCTAAACATTCCAGATTTAATTTATAAGAAATTTAATTGCATTTACTTAGTATAAAAAATAAATAAATGACAAATAATTTTTTCTTATTACTTTTTCTCAATTATTCTAATATTTTGAATATGAGCTGTAGTATTAATGTCATATTTAAACTGAAATGGAAATATATCGAAATGGTTCCTGTAGCAACGTGGACGACGATGCAAAAAATTTTTCACTTTTATTAAGAGACTATAATTTTAATCAAAAGAAAAATTTCAAGATCAGAGGCGGGGATATCATAAATGGGTTTACGCTGTGAAAGGCAGTGGGGCCCTCAAGAAAGCAAAAAAAAAAAAAAAAAATAATAATAATAATAACAAGTTGGAAATTGCACGCGAAGCGTAGCAAATGAGGTGCGTTCATACTATAAGTTTTAAAATATCTTGCTGATATAGTAGAACGTACTTTGGATACAGTATAGTGGTCGAAATCTTTGTGTTCCTGTAAATATGCAGGGAGTAATTTTTATTATACTTCATTAACGTATATCTTATTCATAAAATGTGAATTTGGTTAATATAATTAAAACACGCCCCAAACAATGTTTCCCCGTATAACATTATTTAGTGGAATACATTTGTGTGGTCCTGTAATTTAATAATAAATATTCTCTGCATCCCAGATTGTACAGAATGTAGATTTTAGTACATGCATCATAGATTCATGTCAATTATATTATGTTCCAATGAGTGTAACACCATTAAAATGCATTTGAAACATTTTTTCCCATTGATCGTAATGTAACGGAATACTTTTGATTGTCCCTGTAATTGATCTATGCATCCGATTTTCATAACATTTGAAATGACTCGACAAAATTATGTAATAATTAAACGTTTTAAATTTCAAATGATTAAAATGCATTTGAAACTTTTTTTCCCATTGATTGTAATGTAACTGAATACTTTTGATTGTCCCTGTAACTGATCTATATATCTGATTTTCATAACATTTGAAATGACTCAACAAAATTATGTAATAAACACACGTTTTAAATTTCAAATGATTAAAATGCATTTGAAACTTTTTTCCCCATTGACGTAAAGTAACGGAATCCTTTCGATTGTCCCTGTAATTGATCTATCCATCCGATTTTCATAAAATTTGAAATGACTCGATAAAGTTATGTAATAATTATATATTTTAAATTTCAAACGATTCGGTTGGATAGTTTTTGCGTTGTTATATGCGGACGGACGGACTGAGCGACAACAATAGGTGCTACGTATTTACATAATTACGAACGCACCTAATAAAAGAACTGGGAGGGAGGATTTAACCTGCAAAGCATGCATTGCTCTGCTGGTAGATTAAATAATTACAGAATATCATTCATGTATAGTTATCATTATTATCATTAGTAATTTACGGAAACAAGGTAAGTGAAACGTTGAAAAAGAAACAAGTCGAACATAAGGGGGATCGATGGACGACAAATGCAATGCACACAGATACCTGCTTATTAAAGCTCTCAGTGAGATTAAAAAGCGTACTTTGTTTATAGCCCAGTCATTTTAGCAAAAATAGGGGAAAAAATTAGAACAAAGCTGGATTTTTGCATAGGTGCTAGTTAGGTTATGTAGTTAAACATACTAAAAGTCCCCATCGATCCGATGTGAGCTTTCGCCACCAGGGGGCGCTAAAGAGCTTGAAAATCAGTTTTTTGTGAATATCTCACGAACAATGGCATTTAGAGAAAAAAGGCGAATTACAAAGTTGTAGATAATTTAATTTTCTATAAAAAGTGTCATTAACATTTGTTTGTCACATTAACCCTTCCCTGTCAAAAATTTAAAAACGTGACCATATTTGAAAGTAAAATTATAAAAATTCAAAAAATCTGCTGCTACTTTAAAAAAAAAAAAAAAAAAAAAAATGTAAACAGATCTATAATTCTCACCTTTGAATGGAGAAAGTGAATATATAATATACATTTTTGCTTATTTCCACACCACCCTTGAGTATCATATTTCTTTTTTGATGCCATAATTACGAATTCATAAAAAAATTGCAAAACATATCACAAAATAAAAAATTAAACGCGATTTCGCTCCACTGATCAACAATATTCAAAATAACAGCTAACACAGATATAACCATGAAGATAGATATAGTAGAAGAAGATCAAAGACGGCGCTTCCACTTTCGTCCCTAAAGTCTTTCCGAGTCTGGCTGGCATTTCCGGCAGTTTGGCAGCAGATGAAATCTAGCGCCCCCTACGTCCCGCTAGCAGACTAGTGGAGAGACCAGTCAAACAAGTCATGTGATCGAAAGTCAGTGCAGCATCACTAGCGCCACGCTATGCACCGGGCAATACTTTGGGGCTAAGTTCTGTTGGGAAAAGCCTATCTTCTCAGTTCTCCTTCTTTTATTCTATCTTCATGGATATAATACCCTGTTCGCACTGAGAAAGTTAAGTCACTTGAAGTTTTTTGAAGCGGTCGTACCCGGAATCAAGATTCTCACTTAAGCAAATTTCTGAAACTCACTTAACTTTTGAGATGCTCACTTAACTATGAGTTGAGTTGAAATGTGCCTTCTGAATGTTTAATTATTATTTCTGAATTTTAGAATATTTAATTCTGATTGTTAAATAACTGGAGTTGAGTCCTACAAATAATTATAAATTGTTTCAAGTTGTTATTTGTTTGCCCCAGTTGCTTAACACGTGTGCTTGTGGGGGTTTTTTTGTAATCAAAAGTCAAAAATGGAAAATGTTTAACCTGTTATTTCCTCCTGCAAAATAAATTGGGAGGATGACAAAATTAATTTTTAATTGAAATATGGCACGATAATTGCTATGTAAACAAAAAAGCAGTTAGAAGTTGCAGTTACAAATTTTCGAACTTATGCGCATGCCCAGATGGCATTTTGGCCAAGTTAAGTCACTTAAAATATTTAGCAAGTGCGAACAGGTGAAGCCTAATTCCGGGTATCCCGCTTCAAAAAATTTAAGTGACTTAAAGTTAAGTGACTCAACTATCCCAGTGCGAACAGGGTATAACAATAGCTTATACTATTTATCTATCGAAACCCACGACACTTCACGTTTATTGGGCAGTTGCGCCGTAACCACACCTCCTCACGATATGACTTCAAACCCACTAACCAATCACTGAAGAGAAATGGTTTTCTGGCTTTCTTCGTTATGACAAATTCGTTGGCTGGTTCTATTTTATGTAATAACGGGAAACGAAGATGACAAAATTTTCATACATCGTAAAAAACTGGGAAAAATTTGCAGAAAAGCGAGAAATCAGAAGAAATTAGTATATAAGCGGGAGATCGGGAGAATGATTAAAAATCGGGAGACTTGGCAAGTCTATTATAAGCAAATTATGTATAATTGTAATCACTATTTTTGACAATGGCATATCATACACACACACACACACAAACAAAAAAAAAATACTTCAATGTTATATAGTGAATCAAGGTTAATGTTATTTAACAGATATTCAAGTAGAGGTTTTGAATATATTTTATCAGTATTAAATTTCAACTAAATAAATACTCTAAGCATACATTTCGATGCAAAGGATCAAAGTATCAATAAGATTTTTGACAGCTTGATAAATCATTATATTGATAATAAAGGCGAAAATGATCAAGACTTACCTCAAATTCAGTAACAAGAAATTACCCTGGATGATTCTACTTTATTAAGAACCCAAATTAACAAAAATGTGGTAAACAATGTGGTTACAGTTAATGCTCAAAGTGTTTATTAGTTCTGACAATTAAAATCCCTAAATATGACAATAAAACAAGATTAAATAATGAAAGAAAAAAACAGAAAACAGAACTTAATAAAGTTTTTTTTTTTTTAACTTTCTATAAAAGTGAATTGCTTTCATAACATATCTAAGAGAGATGATTAAGGAAATATCATTCAGTGTATGAGGTGCATCTTTTTTTTCTATTTTCTAATCTTGTATACTTAAATTGAGCGATTGAAGTCAGATGATTTTGCTTCTAGAAATTCTAAAAGACATATATAACATCATATATGGGTCATTCTTCAAAAAAGGGCATATTTCAGAATTTTTTTTTTAAATTTAAAAACTTTTTTTTTCACTTAATTTTTTTTTCTGGGATTTATAAGCAAGTGAGGAACACTAATAAAGCTATGGTCCTGTTCAATTAATTTTATTCATGTAATAAAAAATATTTAAAAAATTTAATGGTAACGGAGTGGAGATGCATATTCTTATTAACGTATATACCTATTAAAAGTAACTAAAAATCTTAAAATAGAAAGGAATATAACACATTGAAATAAAAACAAATAGTCCGAGTGCTACGCGACAAAAATAAGGTGAAAACTGCAAATCGTGATAAGAATATACCTCTTGGTGAGTATGTACTTTATGGTAATACAATGGATATTAGAGGGGGAGGCATCGCGTAAAGTCGTCGGAATTCAAGATGGCGGCCGTTATTCAAAATGGCGTGTTTTTCTGAATTCTGTTGATATGCGTAATATAAATGTGCATTTCACGTCGATTTCGATATTTTTAAAGTCAAATTTTCGTTTTTAACTCTTTCCAACATTATATAAAAGAGTGTAAGAATTTGATTTATCTGTCCGTTTGTCCGCCTGTCCTTCCATGCCCTAGCTCGCTTAAATGTAATCAGATTGCCATGCAAATTTTATATGTTGTATGAAGTTTCTAATAACATGTTCGGAGTAAAATATAAAGTGTATAGCTTTTATAGTCCATATACACGGTGCTAAAAAGATGGCATTACAATATTGTGTATGCGGCGAAATCGTTTGCAATGTGTTTTAATGATGTTATACTCTTTAAAACTCATTCAAATTGATCTTCATCAATGTTAATACTGTAATGAACTACCCTATACTTACTAAATAGTAAGGTGTGCAAATTTATCGTTTATTAAAAGTGACACACTAAAACAAGAAAATATGCGTTTGTAATTTGTATATAAATTTTATAAAGATCACGATCTAATTCAAGTATTATTTGTGGAGGTGCCAAGAGGGGCAAAACTTCATTTTGTGATAAGGATATCCCGAATAGTGAATATCTATCGTATATTAATAAAATACATATAAGAATTTGAGGCATCGTATAAATTTATAGAAATTCAAAATGACGACTATTATCTAAAATGTTTTGCAGTTTTATTCCTCGGCATCTTACAAACCTATTTCTGATGTTCCACTTTTTATAACTCAAAAATTCTCTTCATAATACTAGAAATGTACCTAAAATGAAAATAGGACAATTATTAAAATATTTTTTTGTCATTTACAGTAGAAAAATTAAAGGAATATATAAATAATAAAAATACTATTTTATCAATACATTACTTATACAATATATTAAAAAATTAATGTTACATATAAAGCTGTAGAATATACAAACTTCACTTGGTATAATCATATTTTTCACATTCGTTTTTGGAATTGCACAATAATGTGCAAGAAAGTCCAACTTTTCTACAGACACATTCATTTTTACATATTTTACATTTACATTTTATTAATTCTTCATAAGAGTCTGAAATCTCTGGCAATTCCAACCAGTATTTTTTTAATGATAAATTATCCAACCACCATTCCAATTTGTTTGGAGAGGGTGGACGTATTTCCCGCTGATCTGCTTGTCCCCAAATGTATCCAAGTTGGAAAGCACTGCGTAAAATATGTTGTTGAAGTGCACCCTTGGTTGGCGGATGATGTTCAAAAGAACGATTTTTTGCCATAAACTATTCTTATCTTGCATTATCGACACTTATGATATTGCTAGTTGAACAGTACAACAATACTACGAAATTTTCTAAAAGATTTAAAATATTTTCAGGAATGGAAGTTTGTGGTTTTTATAGATATGAAAATGCAGCAGTAGTTTCTTTAAATGGAATCCATGTTTTCCCATTTGACTTTTTGGTCTTTCCTGTGAAACCCGGATTGCTGTCGCATTCCATGAAAGAATACAATTCTAGTAAAGCCTTTTCTCGTCCAACTGCTATAGTATGAGCAGGAATAAATTTGTATTTTTTCCATGTTACGAATGCAACTCAAATATTTTTTAGGAATTTATCTGAAATGATAAACAAATATGCAATCGCTAAAACTAATACATCAGTGTATATAGAGCGTATAACAATATTTTTCAGTCCTTTTTCAACCATGTCTTTGAAATGAAGTATTATTCTTGAATCAGCTTCCTCGTGACCAGGACAAGTCATTCCAATTAAGGAACTTACAGCAGTAAATTTAACTTCTTCCCGATTTAACTTCTTCTCCTGAAGTGGTTATATTAAAGCTTGCGTATTTTTATGGTATTTATTGCTGGCGTCCCAAGTTGATTAAAAAGCTCTTCTTTGTTATTTACAAACTTTTAAGAAATCTAACGTGTGGTTGCACTTGTCATCTGGTCCCTGCACCTCTCTTCTGTCTTGTTTCTCTTTTAAAACTTGGTGTAATATATCTATCCCAAATCTATTCTTTGACATATAAAACTCTCAATGTCGTTACGTAAGTGAGGATAAAATGTGTTAATGTAGTAATCATTAAATGTGTTTGAAGTTTGTTGAGGCTTTAAAATGTTAGTAAGAACTGGCTCAACATATATTAAAGCATCACATATTCCTGGAAAAACTTTGCCATTTTTCCCAACAGTTTCCTCTAAAATATGTGGTAAATCACTCTTATGGCTTGGTCTAAATTCCCTGTTACTAGAAAATGCAGATAGAAATGGTTGATTTTCATATTTGAAAAAAAAAAAAAATTGCAAGTCTAACTGACGATTCTGTATAACTATTAAAAGCCTCGAAAACAATTGGAAGTCTGTTTTTAAAACCTTCAAGACTGTATTTTTATTGTTTATGTTTTTCGCCGGAGTATTAAACACTGGAATTTTGTTTTTTTTAAAGGTTGAAATATTGATGAAAATTGTTTTACTAGGCGTCCCTTAATGAATCTGTGGAATTGGTCAATACCAGTTGACTCAGCTGAATAAATTGGTTCATTAATATCCTCATGAACAATAACTCTGCTATCGATTACAAGCAAGTCTTCACCATCTTCTAAAAATGGGTTCCCTAATTCCTTTAGTACGCTATAGAGTGCTTGAACCTTAGCACTCTATAGAAAAATTTAATTTGAAATAAGTGATATTGTTCATGATGGTATCGATTTCTGTCTTGGGGTTTGCTTGAATGTTAGACTCAAACTCTTGTATGAAATTACAGATTTCTGGTCCAGATACCATCCAACGTATAAATGTCGATGTATCCTGCAATACTGCACCTCTTTCTTCTCTGAGAACAGCGTTTTTTTTGTCCTTGATATATGCCCATAGCTCAGAAGAGTTTGATTGATTTTCTTATCACAAAATGTCCCGATAAAAGTGCACGATGTACGTCTGGTAAATTAATATCTGCCTCAAACAGATTTTTTAGATGGATTGGTAATTAACGTACATAATTAGGGTGATCAGAAAGAAATGAGTCTGCGAGAAGAGTTAGGAATCGAAACAAAAAGAAAGGAAAATAAATTCAAATTGAAATTTTGGATCACTTTTGATTCATCTCATTTTGGTTGGTGATTAATCATCGTAATTACAATGTGCATTTATAAGCTGCATTTCAAACAAAAAAATAATCATATGACATTTTGCAATTCGTTCCTACTTGGCAAAGTTTAAAAAAGCATACTATAAATTGAAAAGCACATACACAACATTATGGTTATAGACAGCAGTGTAAACGTATTCTTTTTTGAAAGCTTGTAAATTAACTATAAATTCTATGCTCACCATACTGTACAGCAAGTATCTCCTACTGCACTTCAGTGATATCTTTTAATTTCAATTTGTTTCAAACAGTTAAACATCATTAAAACACCCTAAAAAGTATTTTCGCCAATAGACCAAAATGTAAGGGAATTATTTTGAGTGTGCCTGTAAACAAACTATAAATTCTACTCTCTATATTTTCAATGTAGAACATTTTGCAGTTTACCACTGCTTTAAATTACATTTAGAGATAGCGCATATATAAATTACACGGAAATCCGAGTAAATTTAAGGAAAAAAAGTGTAGGGCCAGACTGACGGCTAGACAATTCATAAATACTTTGAGTGCCCTGTAAATGGACCATAAAAGCTATACGCTTTGTTTTTTACTCTGAACATGTTATTATAAACTTCATATAACATATAAAATTTACATGGCAATTTGCGTATATTTAAGCGAGCTAGAGCATGGAAGGACAGGCGAACGGACAGACAAACAGACAGATAAACCGAATTCATACACTTTTAAATGATGTTGAAAGGTGTCCAAAACGAAAATTTGACTTTAAAAACATCGAAATCGACGTGAAATGCACATTTATAATACGCATGTTAAGAAAATTCAGAAAATGACGCCATTTTGAATAACGGCCGCCATCTTGAATTCCGACGACTTTATGAGATGTCTCCCCCTCTAATATTCATTGTATTATCATAAAGTATATATTCACCAAGCGGTATATTCTTATCACGATTTGCAGTTTTCTGATACGTAGCACCCGGACTAAAATGCATATACTGCTCTAAAATTTTATAATTTGAAAATTATCAAAAATAAAGTTAGCTTATTGCACACATAATGGCCTCTGTTAAAAGTGGGTTCATTTAGAATTTCTAGTATCTGTTTCTGATCAATAAAGTCTGTGTCATCATTCTCTGGAAAAATAAAAACCACCCCAATCTTTGATTTCTTCAGAAAGTTCAGCTTATACATCTCATTCATTTCTACGGACATGATTTTACAAATGAATTGATACTTTTTCATTTTCACAAATACTCAACCCTTACCCATGCACCAACATTGGGAATTTTGAAAAAAGTTGCTTGAAACAGATTGTAGAAGTACCAATTATGCAGGGTTGGCATGATTTAAATCGACTGATTTAAATCAAGATTTAAATCTAGATTTAAATCAACTGATTTTTTTTAAAAAATCATTTGATTTAAATCAATTTTTTGCAATATCACATGAATGCTCATATCAAAGGAAAATTTTGGGTAAAAAATTAGAAAATGTATTAGATAATGATAGAATTACAAAATTTAAAGCAAGATATGAGATTCTGATATGAATAAGCTATTAATGGCTGTCGTTTTGCTGGAGTTTTATTAAGTCCCTCTGTTTTAAATCGAAATGAAATTTCACTCAGTGTAGGGGAAAATAATGAAGGTTTGGCATTAATTAAAGAAGATTGTTTGAATCTTCTCACCACTGTAGTACATTTTCAAGCAAAAAATGGCCCATTCCAAAAATCACCATTGCTTGAGAAAAAAGTTTCTGATATTATGACAGATTATGATTGCTGGAAGTCCTTTTATGTCATGGGAGGTAAAGAGAGAATCAGCAAAATTGAAATTGAATTTATTTACCAAATAACAACAGCCGTGCATTTATCTGCTGGAGTAGAAAGACAATTTTCTTCTTTTGGACTAGTTCATTCAAGCCTTCATAATAAATTAGAAGTAGACAAAGCTTCTAAATTAGTGTTTTAGTTCAAACAATTAACTGGTTCCCTGATTTTTTCCTATTTGCTTAAAAATATTGAATTAATTGTGATTTTTATCACTTAATAAATAGCTTGCATTAAATGAACACACTAGACTCCCTCAAATCCGCACTTCTTGGGACCAGAGGTTGTGTGGATTTCTAATCATAGGTTTGTTTACATTTTTTAAACAGTAATTTGATAGTAATTAATAATGCAATTGAAATTTATAATGAATGCTTATAACATAGCAAAACATTTAAAAAATTATGTAAGGTAATAAACTAAAAAAATAAAAATTTTGATAATTAAAAATGATTAAAATATTGAAAGCAGCAAAGATGAAGTAAATAATCAATAATGTATAACTAAATATTTATTATAAAGATCAGGTGCAATTTTTTTATTCAAAGAAACTTGCCCCATAAAGGTGCACTACTAATTCACATCAAAATCATAAAATAAAGTTTTATTTCAGGTTTAACCAAACTCAATAATAAAAAAAGCTTGATGAATGTATAAATGCATTTTGAAAAAAGATTGTGATCACCACTGATATTAGCAATACCTTGAATTTTTTCAGAAATAAATTTATTCTTCCTTCATGAAAAGCATGAATTTAATAATATTAATGAAAGTTACAGATTAAAATATAGAATTGATATAAAAATAAAAAGTCAAATTTTGTCCTTACACCTGACCTGAAAGCTTCATTGTTTACATCTGTAAAATATGCACAGATTTTAGAGACTTGTGCCTATTAGCGCTGCAGATTTGAGGGAGTCTACTGTATTTAATTTGTTTTTTAAATTTTACCATTTTCTATTCATTTACAGCATATTTAAATTTGTTTCTTATTTAGTATGCACAATTCAATTACAAAATAATAGAATGGCTTTAGATTAAAGCCTAGATGTTTAACTTTTAGTACCAATCAGTAACTAGAATATATTATTTTCTTAACTGTTTAATTATTTCTTATATTATTTTTATAAATTATAAGTATTATTTATTCTTTTTTAGTTATTTATTATAAAAACTGCTCCATGTATTGTAAAAACATAAAAACACAGTAATTAAATATAGAATTCTAAAAAAATCAAATAAATCCGATTTAAATCAAAAAAATCTGATTTAAATCAAATAAATCCGATTTTTTTTTTATTTTTTTTAAAAAATCATGATTTTTTTCCAACCCTGCAATTATGAGAGTGAAGGGGAAAAAAAAGAAGGTTTATGTGCATTTTATGAATTATACAGCATAAGACATATGTTAGAAAAATTAATATATTTAAAACTTATTAATGCTCATTAAACTCGTCAATTTTTGCCAAGTTCAGACATTAATTTGTATTTTCTCACAATCTATTCTACTACACCTGATATTACTTTTCTATATTTTGTCTTTTGCTTTAAATTGTATTTTAGTTGCTTTGTTAAGACTTCCCCATACAATATATATTTTTTAATTGCTAGTGAAATATGCTGACTTTTAACAAGTTCTTTTACATTTTTTTTTTATCTTATACTATAATGCGAGCAAAAATTGTGTGTGTGTGTATGTGTGTGTGTGTGGGTAAATTTTATCTCAAAAACGGCTCTAACGATTTTCGCAAAAATTTGGATTTTACCATTTTCGGGCACGAGAAGACCATTGGGCTAGGTCCCATGTTCGGGAAAATTCGATTACTGGGTCATTTTGGGTCATAATGGGTCAGGATAAAGCTATTTATATCTATAGAACGGCTGGATCGATTTTAAGGAAATTTTGTACCCAACCGTTTTTTGGCACGAGAAAACTATTAGGTTTGGTCACATGTTCAAAAAATTTCGATTAGTGGATCATTTTTGGGTCATTATGGGTCAAGACATTTTTATCTAAAAAACGGCTCTAACGATTTTGACGAAATTTTATATTTTATCGTTTTGCATTACAAGAAGACCATTGGGTTAGGTAACATGTTCAAGAAAATTTGGTTAGCGGGTCATTTTTGGGGTCATTGTGGGTCATGCTATTTTTATCTAGAGATTTTCTCACGCAATTTTGACTAAAAATTGCATTTTATGGTTTTCGGGCACGAGAAAAACATTGAGCTAGGTTACATGTTCGAGAAAAAATTTTAATGGATCATATTGGGTCATTAAGGATCTCGGTCAAGCTATTTATATTTAAATAAATTTCATCGAAATTTTGCCTGTAACAGTTTTTTGACACGAGAAAGCTAGGTCACATGTAGGAGAAATTTTGATTAATGGGTAATTTTGGGTCATAAAGGATCTGAGTCAAACTATTTATATTTAAAGAGCGGCAGGATCGAGGCTAGGTCACATGTTCGAGAAATTTCGGTTAGTGGGTCACTTTTGGGTCATTTTGTCTAAACAATGGTTCTAACGACTTTGACCAAGTTTCGTACTCTATTGTTTTGGATTACAAGTAGTTTATTGAGTAAAGTCATATGTTAGACACTATTCAATTGGTGGGTCATTGTGGGTCAAGCTAATTTTATCTAGACAATGTCTCACGCAATTTTGACTAAATTTTGAATTCTATCGTTTTCGGGCTCGAGAAAATCATTGGGTTGGGTCAGATGTTCGAGAAAATTCGATTAACGGGTCATAATGGGTTAAGATTAAACTAATCATATCTAAAAAACGGCTCAGTAGATTTTATCAAAATTTTGTATCCAACCGTTTTTCGGCACGCAAAAACGAACGGGCTAGGTCACATGTTCGAAAGATTTCGATTATAAGGGTCATTTGTGGGTCATGATGGGTCATGATAATTTCATCTGGAAAATGGCTCTCACCATTTTGAATATAGTCTGTTTTATATCGTTTTCCGGCAATAGAAAACCATTGGGCTAGAACACATGCTCGCAAAAATTCGATTAGTGGGTCATTTTGGGTTCTAATGACTCAGGGTCATTCTAATTATATGTAACAAAGACATAATCAATTTTATCTAAATTTTGTAATGAATCGTTTTTTTTTTTTTTTTTTTTTTTTTTTTTGTCACAAGAAGACTATTGGGCTGAGTCGCATATTAAAAAAACTAGCAGGGGAGACCGAGCTTAGCTCGGTCAACATTAACTTTGAGTTATAGTATTTTCACTGTATCATTAACTCTGCATTATTACTGTAAAACATGTTTATAATAGTATTATTTAGAAAAACAATCAATAAGAAAACTATGTTTTTATGCGCATATTTATAAATTTTACTTTATTTTAAAATTTACAACGAAAGGACATCGATCGAAATCACTTTTTTAGCTCGACTCTGATTGGTTTAACCATGCATCTCGAATCCTCTTAAGAATGTATAAAAAAATTCTTTACATTCTGAAAGACAATATTTTTTGCTAGATATAGCCAAAGTTGGAGGCATTCTTTCATTTGGCTCCAAATACGTGTTTTGGTTTTCGTAATTTTTATAGTCGATTTTTTGGCCATATGTCGCCAATATTTTTTCAAATATCACCAAGTTATTGGCTTTTGCCAAATTCTCCTGACCCTGACCCGTATTACCCAAAATGAGCCACTAATCAAATTTGATCAAGCATGTGACATAGCTCAATCGTCTTCAGGTAATCAAAAACAGTAGAATATAAAATTGAATCAAAATCGTTTAAGCCATATTTTAGGTAAAATTAGCTTGGCAGCATTCAGCAATGAAGCGAAATGACCCACTAATATAATTTTGTTTAACATGCGACTCAGCCCAATAGTCTTCTCGTGACAAAAAACGTTTTGTTTCAAAATTTAGGTAAAATTGATTGAGTCGTTGTTATATATAATTAGAATGACCCTAGACCCCATTAAGACCCAAAATGACCCACTAATCGAATTTTCGCGAGCATGTGTCCAAGCCAAATGGTTTTCTCTAACAAAGTATAGTCAATACATAGTCAATAAGTAATAAGGTACCCTGGGGTAATAACGCCAGACGAGGTAATAACGCCAAGTGCTAATATTTTGCATAATTATGAAATAATCTGGTAAATGACACCCATGTGCTCTGCGCAGAAGGGTTTTGAGTCATATACATCGCAAAAAACAGCTTCAAGTTAATTTGTTTCATTTTTAGGTCTTATTGTTTTTACAAGCAGCTAAAATTAACGCTTGATCTAAAATTTGCGAGATACGTTTTGTGATGTGAAGACTATTTTTTTAATCCGGAAATACTTTGTTAATTACATAAATGTGTAGTACATTTCATGAACTTTCAAAATGTTTTTGAAGATTTTGGATATCTTCTCGAGATAATTTGTAATTTAAAATGTACAGCGCAATAACTATAACGGGGTAATAACGCCAATCCTTGGCATTAATACCCCGGTTAATTTCTTACAGTGGCCGAGCTACATCCTAAATACTGATTCAAATAAACACAGTTAAAACTGTGTAATGTTTCTAATAATTCTATTTAAGCGGTCCTTTTTAAGCAAAAAGAAGTTCACGGTCTGATATTATTTTGCCTCATCCCCCCCTCCCCACACCACACCTTTACTTTTCTTACACTTTCACAAAAAACTGAACATTTTCAATAGCTTAGGATGCAATTTGTCGATTTCTAGAGCAGAGAGTTTGTATTTTTAGAATTGGGCAATCTACAGTCAATTATTCCATCTTATTTCATAGTTTTGTTTGCATGGCGTTATTACTCATATAGGTGGGTAATAACGCCAAATAGTATTGGTCAAGAAATCACGCCATTACATTTTATGTATTTATATCTGTTAAATTATTTTTTTTATATAGATAGTCAATGAGTTGCTGTATCAAACCATATATTTGTTTGAAAAATAAAAACTAAAACTGAGCCGTGAAAATTGGTCGAACCTTAACGTGGCGTTATTACCCCAGGGTACCTTACAAAGTATAGTCAAAATGGTGAGTACCATTTTCTATATAAAATTAGCATGACCCATCAGGACCAACAAATGACCCTTATAATCGAAATCTCTCGAACGTGTGGCCTAGCTCATTAGGTTTAGCATGCCGAAAAACATTAGATACAAAATTTAGATAAAATCGATTCAGCCGTTTTTTAGATATAGTTAGTTTGACCCTGACCCCTTATGATCCAAAATGACGCATTGATAGAATTTTCTCAAAAATCTGTCATAACCCAATGATTTTCTTGTGCCCCAAAACGATAAAATACAAAATTTAGTCAAAATTGCGCGAAACGTTGTCTAGATAAAATTAGAATGACCCAAAAGTGGCCCACTAATCGAAATTTCTCGAACATGTGACCTACCCCAATGATTTTCTCATGCCAAAAATATGTTGTATACAAAATTTCGTTAAAATCGACCCACTCATTCTTTAGATATAGCTTGACCTTGACCCATTAGGACCCTCAAATGACCCTTATAATCGAAAGCTCTCGAATATGTGACTTAGTCCATTAGTTTTCTCGTTTCTAAAAATTGTTACATACAGAATTTCGTTAAAATTGATTCTGCCGTTCTTTAATTATATATAGCTTGACCCAGACCCTTTATGATCCAAAATGACCCATTAATCGAAATTTTTCGAACATGTAACCTAGTCCAATGATTTTATCGTGCCAAAAAAATGTTGCATACAAAATTTCATTAAAATCGATCCACCTGTTCTTTAGATACAGCTTGACCATGACCCATCATGACCCACAAATAACCCTCATAGTCGAAATCTCTCAAACATGTGATTTAGCCCATTAGTTTTCTCATGTCAAAAAACTGTTACATACAAAATTTTTTTATAATCCATCACGCCGTTCTTTAAATATAAATAGCTTGACCCAGACTCTTAATGACCCAATATGACCCATTAAAATTTTTTCTCGAGCATGTAACCTAGCCCAATGTTTTTCTCGTGCCCGAAAACCATAGAATGCAATTTTAGTCAAAATTGCGTGAGAAAATCTCTAGATAAAAATAACATGACCCACAATGACGCCAAAAATGACCCACTAACTGAATTTTCTCGAACATGTTACCTAACCCAATGGTCTTCTTGTAATCCAAAACGATACAATATAAAATTTAGAGCCGTTTTTTAGATAAAAATGGCTTGACCCATAATGACCCAAAAATGACCCACTAATCAAAATTTTTCGAACATGTGACCCAGCTCAATTGTTTTCTCGGTCCAAAAAACGATTAAATACAAAATTTCCTTAAAATCGATGCAGTCGTTCTCTAGATATAAATAGCTTGATCCTGACCCATTATGACCCAAAATGACCCAATAATCGAATTTTCTCGAACATGTGACCTAGCCCAATAGTCTTCTCGTGCCCGAAAATGGTAAAATCCAAATTTTTGCGAAAATCGTTAGAGCCCTTTTTGAGATAAAATTTACACACACCGACACACACGCACACACAATTTTTGCTCGCATTATAGTATAAGATTATATTAATGGATCATTTCGGCGTCATTGAGGAATGTTGTCAAGCTAATTTTGCCTAAGAAATGGCTTAAACGATTTTGATTCAATTTTATATTTTACTGTTTTTGATTACCTGAAGACAATTGAGCTAAGTCACGTTTGATCAAGTTTGATTAGTGGGTCATTTTTTGCAATATAAGTCAGGACCACGAGGGTATGGCAACAGCCAATAAGTTGGCGACTTTTGACAAATTATTGGCGACATTTGGCCGAAAAATCGACATTAAGATTACGAAAGGCAAAACACGTATTTGGCGCCAGGCGCATGAATGTCGCCAAATTTGGCTATATCTGGCAAACAATATTGTCTTTCAGAATGTGAAGAAATTTTTATACATTCTTAATAGGATTCAAAATGGTTAAACCAATCAGAGTCGAGCTAAAAAAGTAATTTGGATCGATGTCCTTTCGTTGTAAATTTTAAAATAATGTAAAAATGTGCATACATACATAGTTGTCTTATTGACTGTTTTTATAAATAAAACTATTATAAACAACATGTTTTATAGTAATAATACAGAGAAACTGATAAAGTGAAAATACTATATCGCGTTGAAGACAAAGTTAATTTTGACCGAGTTAAGCTCGGTCACTCCTGCTAGTCTTATACTATAATGCGAGCAAAAATTGTGTGTGTGTGTGGGGGGGGGGGGGGGGGGGGGGGGGGTAAATTTTATCTCAAAAACGGCTCTAACGATTTTCACAAAAATTTGTATTTTACCATTTTCGGGCACGAGAAGACCATTGGACTAGGTCCCATGTTCGGGAAAATTCGATTACTGGGTCATTTTGGGTCATAATGGGTCAGGATAAAGCTATTTATATCTAGAGAACGGCTGGATCAATTTTAAGAAAATTTTGTATCCAATCGTTTTTTGGCACGAGAAAACAATTGAGCTGGGTCACATGTTCGAAAAATCTTGATTAGTGGGTCATTTTTGGGTCATTGTGGGTCAAGCCATTTTTTTTAAAAAACGGCTCTAACGATTTCGACCAAATTTTATATTTTATCGTTTTGAATTACAAGAAGACCATTGGATTAGGTAACATGTTCGAGAAAATTCGGTTAGTGGGTCATTTTTGGGGTCATTGTGGGTCATGCTATTTTTATCTAGAGATTTTCTCACGCAATTTTGACTAAAAATTGCATTCTATGGTTTATGGGCACGAGAAAAAGATTGGGCTAGGTTACATGTTCGAGAAAAAATTTTAATGGGTCATATTGGGTCATTAAGGGTCTGGGTCAAGCTATTTATATTTAAAGAACAGCAGAATCAATTTCATCGAAGTTTTGCCTGTAATAGTTTTTTGACACAAGAAAGCCAATGGGCTAGGTCACACGATCGAGATATTTCGATTATAAGAGTCATTTGTGGGTCATGATGGGTCATAATGGGTCATGGTCAAGCTATAGCTAAAGAAAAGATGGATCGATTTTAACGAAATTTTGTATACAACATTTTTTTGGCACGAGAAAACTATTGGGCTAGGTCCCAGTTCGAGAAATTTCGATTACTGGGTCATTTTGGGTCATAAAAGGTATGGGTCAAGCTATTGATATATAAAGAACGGCGTGATGGATTATAACGAAATTTTGTATGTAACAGTTTTTAGACATGAGAAAACTAATGGGCTAAATCACATGTTTCAGAGATTTTGACTATGAGTGTCATTTGTGGGTCATGATGGGTCATAATGGGTCATGGTCAAGATATATCTAAAGAACAGGTGGATCGATTTTAATGAAATTTTGTATGCAACATTTTTTTGGCACGATAAAATCATTGGACTAGGTTACATGTTCGAAAAATTTCGATTAATGGGTCATTTTGGATCATAAAGGGTCTGGGTCGAGCTATATATAAATAAAGAACGGCAGGATCAATTTTAACGAAATTCTGCACGTAACAATTTTTAGAAACGAGAAAACTAATGGACTAAGTCACATATTCGTGAGCTTTCGATTATAAGGGTCATTTGTGGATCTTAATGGGTCAAGGTCAAGCTATATCTAAAGAATGGGTGGGTCGATTTTAACGAAATTTTGTATACAACATATTTTTGGAATGAGAAAATCATTGGGGTAGGTCACATGTTTGTGAAATTTCAGTTAGTGTGCCCTTTTGGGTCATTCTAATTTTATCGAGACAACGTTTCGCGCAATTTTGACTAAATTTTGTATTTTATCGTTTTCGGGCACAAGAAAATCATTGGGTTATGAGAGATTTTTGAGAAAATTCGATCAATGGGTCATTTTGGATCATAAGGGGTCAGAATCAAACTAACTATATCTAAAAAACGGCTCAGTCGATTTTATCTAAATTTTGTATTTAATGTTTTTCGGCATGCTAAAACTAATGAGCTAGACCACACGTTCGAGAGATTTCGATTATATAAGGGTCATTTGTTGGTCATGATGGGTCATGCTAATTTTATATAGAAAATGGTACTCACCATTTTGACAATACTTTGTATTATATCGTTTTTCAGCAAGAGAAAACCATTTGGCTTGGACACATGCTCGCGAAAATTCGATTAGTGGGTCATTTTGGGTCTTAATGAGCATGGGTCATTCTAATTATATATAACAACGACTCAATTAATTTTTTCCTAAATTTTGAAACAAAACGTTTTTTGTCACGAGAAGACTATTGGGCTGAGTCGCATGTTAAACAAAATTATATTAGTGGGTCATTTCGCTTCATTGCTGAATGCTGCCAAGCTAATTTTACCTAAAAAAATGGCTTAAACGATTTTGATTCAATTTTATATTCTACTGTTTTTGATTACTTGAAGACGATTGAGCTATGTCACATGCTTGATCAAATTTGATTAGTGGCTCATTTTGGGTAATACGCGTCAGGGTCACGAGAATATGGCAAAAGCCAATAACTTGGTGATATTTGACAAAATATTGGCGACATATGGCCAAAAAATCGACTATAAAAATTACGAAAACCAAAACACGTATTTGGAGCCAAATGAAAAATGCCTCCAAATTTGGCTATATCTAGCAAAAAATATTGTCTTTCAGAATGTAAAGAATTTTTTTTATACATTCTTAAGAGGATTCGAGATGCATGGTTAAACCAATCAGAGTCGAGCAAAAAAAGTGATTTAGATCGATGTCCTTTCGTTGTAAATTTTAAAATAAAGTAAAATTTATAAACATGCGCATAAAAACACAGTTTGCTTATTAATTGTTTTTCTAAATAATACTATTATAAACATGTTTTACAGTAATAATACAGAGTAAATGATACAGTGAAAATACATATCGAGTTGAACACAAAGTTAATTTTGACCGAGCTAAGCTCGGTCTCCCCTGCTAGTTATTATTATTGCTGGAGTATCCAACTTTGCGATTTGAGATCTTTGTGCTCTTTTTTTGTACTTTTCCATCATATTATTAGATTCTTTAAGCTTGGCTTTTAACTTCAGATTTCTCATTCTTCAGATCACGTACATTTTTTTCTTCGTCTGTTTCTATACAGGCTTTCTCTACTTGTTGAAGGCACATTTTGTACCAATATTGGTAAACCTAAAGATAGGCTTGCTAGCGGAGTATTTTCTTCAATCTTTTTCTCTAATTCTTTTTTCTTTTTGCTTAGGTTGTAAGATTTCTTGCTCTTTTCTCGCCAATTTTTTCTAACATTTATTTGTTCTTGTGGTGTCATTTTATTAATGCTTTTAATTTTATCTTAATTTTACCTTTCCTTGTATCTCTCCCTTCCTTCTCAAGCCTAAGTGAGTCATTTTTTGTTGCATCACATAGTCTCTGTATGTTCTCTTTCTTTTTTTGATTGGCAATACACTTTTTTTCGACCTTTTATATTATTATGCTCATTTCTTTTCTTTATCATAGAACTAAAAAAATTTATACACAGTAGACTCCCTAAAACGACATTTGTGAATTTTATGAAGCCAATTAACAATATATGTGCGACTTTTACAAAGCTCTGATTTTTAAGAAGCTAATCAATGAAATTCATGTTTTTTTTCGCATGATCACCGCAAATTGCTATGTTTCTTTGCATGATCGACAAAATTTGCGATTTTTACGAGGCCAATCGACAAAACATGTGACTTTAACGAAGCCGATCAATGAAATGCACAACTTTAACAAAACTGATCGACACGATCTTTCCGCATCGGATCAGGAAAATTTGCAAATTTTACTAAACCGATCAAAGAAATTTGCAATTTTTACAAAGCAGACCGATGAAATTCTAATTTTTCTTTGTATGATTGATAAAATTCACGATTCTTCCGTGGCAAATCGACGAAATTCGCGTTTTTTAACCAACTTTGACAAACTCTATTTTTTTTACGCGGCAAGATGAAATTCGTGATTTTTCTTCTGTGCATCATCGCAAAATTCGTGTTTTTTCCCCGTGCCTTATAGACAAAATTTGTGATTTTTTTTCACTCCTGATCAGTGAAATTTGCTATTTTTTCTGAGCTTTATGGGCAAAATTTGCTATTTTCCCATGCCTGATCAATGAAATTCACGGTTTTTCTGCGGCCAATCTACTAAATTTGAGATTCTTAAGTGCGAATCTTAATTTTTCCCTGCGGTAAATTGACGAAATTGATGATTTTTTGTGACTTAATCAGAAAAATTGCAATTTTTTACAGTTGTAAATTAACGAAGTTTGCGGGCCACAGGTTGTGCATCCCTAATCTAAGGAGTTCTAAGCACTGCTTAGAAATTTGTTTCATTTAGAAATAATTTCTAAGAGAAATTAATTCTCTTAGAAATTACTTATTTCAATTCTATTATTATTTTAAAGGAATTTTTTTAAAAAATAATCTTTATTTTAAAGATTCTATTATTATTTTAAATTATTTATTAGAATATTCCATAATCCGCACAACCTTTGGCCCCAGATCTAGACATTTAAATGTAATTAAAAAATTAAAACTGAAACATACCTGACTTTCAAACTATCTTTATATTACGTATTTCCCAGTCATAATCTGGCCCAATTTTTTTTTACATAACTTTATTAAGCTTAATGCTACTACGAATAGGTGGCCAGTAGCACGATTCTTCTTTACCATTTTCTTTTGCAAACCACGTGCATGGAATTAAGTATGTCTGGCCTTTTTCATCTGTAAATTCTACAACAGCATATTCATATTTTGAGCTAAAAAATTTTTCATATAATTAAAAAGTAAAAACACATTTTGAAAAAATGTACAAATATTGACACTTCAATAATTATACAAATATAATTACTTATACTATACATCAATGCTATAACTGTGATAGTTCTAGTATAAATTAATAGCAAATCATTTTGGCTGTATATGTCATTGTAAATTTAAAAAAGAAAAAATACAAAAAAGAAAAAAAAACTGTGGTGAAATAATTTTAAGTTAATTGAATTTATGACAAAGATTAAAAATGACACGCGATTTTTACGTTTCTAAATTTTCGCAATTTTGTGACACTGTTCACTTTTATAAAGCGGTATTTTGATGAATTTTACATTTATAAAGTGATTCAGGGACGATTCTGTTCAGTATTTTCTGAAAATTTAAGATATTCAATGCTGGAAAAAGAAAAAAAAAAGTCATCAATCTGGAAATTTAGAGAAAAAACATACAATGAATTTCAACAAATGGTTGTCCAAACAAAATCAATGACAATAAAAACTCAAATTTCGTTAAAAGAAATGTGAATTTCATCAAAGAATAGTGCAAAAAACCTGCAAATTTCATCAGATTCGCAGAAAAATGCTAATTTTGGGCAGGGAAGAGATAGCTGGAAAAAAAAAAAAAATATTGTAAAAGTTGCAGGAAAAGGTAAATCTTTTAAAACTTGTAAATTTCATCAAACGATCACGAAAAACTCATTTTGCCAAAATATGTTTAAAAAAAACTCCCATATATCATCAAAAAATTGCGAAAACCTCACAAATTTCATCAAAAAATTGCAAATTTTTACAAAAATCATGAAAAATCTGCAAGTTTTGTCAAAAAATTGCAAAAAATAAATTTCATCAAATAGTCATGGAAAAAATAGTGTCAAAAGTACACCCCCCTTCCCCTCTTAAACACTCTGCTGTAACTTTTCAGAAAATTTGCTGTGAATTTCAAACAAAAATTTTTATTCAGAATTGCCCCTGAAGAACTCTTTGACAAAAGTTTTGTTTCTTTTACAATCTCTTAATGAAATGCACGTTTATTGATATGATTTCATGAAATTTGAAAATTTTAAGTGGAGTTTTGGTAAATTTGGGTTTATATGGCGATCCTTTCAAAAAATTCGCATTTATTCTGTGATGCTTTCACGAACTCTACGTCCGCGATCTTTCTATGAAATTCACACTTTTTCTCGATCTTTTGAGGACGATTACGCTTTTCCCCTGCTATTCCTTGAGAAAATTAGAGTTTTTTTTCACAATGCTTCAACAAAATTGGTGTTTCTATCAAGATCCTCTAACAAAATTCAGTGCGTTTCCATTTTCTGAGAAAGACTGACAAAATTGATTGTGAAAATATGCGACTCAGCTCGGTTCAAAACTTATGAAAAATCGGCTATCAGCCCTGAAATTCGGACATAATTTCCAGGCAGATAACTGATGTTTCATAATTTTTGGAATTGAATGTGTTAATTTTTAGGAAAATTCGGAGCGAAATGACTCCGTTCTTGCATCAGAAAATAGCAAGAAACTTGTGTTAATCGATAGCCAGGAAAAAAAAAATTGCAAAATTTGTCGAACAGTTTTTTGGGGAAAAAAATCGCGAATTTCAACGATTTTTTGCAGCAAAAAACTCACGATAAAATATGTGATTCAGTCGCACGAAAATATAATAAAATTCACAAAAATGTCAGAAGTTGACCCTAGTTTCAAAATGCAAAAAATTTCAGAAAATTCACGATTTTTTTTCTTTGTGTGTGTGTGTGTGGGGGGGGGGGGGGGGGCTCTTGTCCACAATATTCTTTTGGGTGGGATTTCAAAATTTCGGGCATGAATCCTGCCCTGAATGTTTTTCCTTGTTCCTTTTTACGACCCAAAAATAATCCAAATCTTGATTTAGCGACCTTTTCACATCCTCCAGAAATTATAACATCTAGAATCAGTGAAGACTATTTTTCTTTCCAACAAATATTACATGCATTTTACTGCACATGGATCAAAATGTTATACAATGTTTAAAAAATATAACGGTAAATAAAAAATACAATGGTATTCTAATCAATAAGAAGTAAAGAAAATTCACAAAATGAGTTTTTAGTGGCTATTCGTACAGCAAATGATTTTAGGCAGGTGTTTTCTCAGGATATAGTTTTGCTTCCATTTTGCCGGATATGTAAAGAACCAAACTTTGGAACTTGAACCTGATGCCCATGGGCTGAAAAAACAGAGCATAACATTTGAAGATTCCAATCATCTAATATGCAAATAATATGAAAGCATGTTGTTTGGGTGCAAAATTATACATTTGAAGTTTGAAGATTATGTTGACATTCACAAAGAATTTAAAGCTGAGAAATCAGTTTAAAAAAAAAAAAAAAAAAAGATTGAATCTGCAGCCTTCACAATCCTGATTAGATATTCCAAATAATTTTTTTTGCAAGGAAAATGACGATGTTCCATATAGAGTTGCAAAGGCTGGAAAAAACCGGGTTTATTCCCGGGAATAAACCGGGTTTTTTGGGAGGGAAATTTTGAAAAATCCCGGGAGTTTTTAAAACGTTTTAAACATTGAAATATTTAATTTATTATTTAATATTTTTGTAATGATTTCAATTGTTTTATTCTTAACTGTAATTGCAAGAACAACTCAACTCTTCTGAGCGAGCCAAGCGAAGATACCTACCGAGGAAGATACAGAACATGTTTTCTCTGCTTCTGTTTGCTTTTCTCTAATTCCGTATTCCGTCCAATTTTGTATTGAAATGACAAGACATCATTTCCCTTTTTTATTCTACACAGATTCCTTAAATTAAAGTATGTAATAGGTTTTAGCTTGGCCATTAACAATTTTTATTATAAAGTATAAAATCCAGGGATGTAACTAAGTTATTTAGCTGAAAACGGGTTATTCGGCCGAACTTTGGATTCCGATTTTTTTAAGTACTTTTATTGTTATAATTACTTTTTTCAAACTTTAAATGGAAATAAGATTAAACATTAATTAAAATGGATATTTTTATTTGTATGTTTAAAAAATTTAATAGTTTGATGTATTTTTGGCAAAATTTCGGATTCCTAGATTCTGATTCTAATAAATAATAAAAAATGACTTACTGAATCTAAATTACTATTAGCAGAATTATTCTGTTGGTTAATACAATTCGTATATATTTTAGCTGATATAGCAAGCACTTTAATGCACTTTTAAATTGTTTATTTTTTATTTTAGAAAACTTATATCTGCATAGAAAATTAAAAATTTGTACTTTATATTGAACATATCGAGTTAATATTCTGTAAGTCAAGATAGAAAGTTATACAGATTATCCTACATTTCTATTGATATTTTAATAAAATATTCATATATGATTGTTAAACATAATTAAAATTGATATTTATCATAATATGAGGATTGGGCTTCCGGTTTCATAAATTATGTTCTCTCTCCATAAAAAAAAAAACTTTCTCGCTAAAATTTCAGGCCATTTTTTTTTTTTTTTTTTCAGGAATTCACAATCGCCTTTGCCTTGTAAGTATTAGAATCTTTTAAAAATCAATTTGAAGAGGAGTTTCACTTTATTGATGAGATATATTCTAAATCCAAAGCTGTGGGATTGATAATCCTTGTTTATCCTCGCTTTCTTTTTACTTTCCATAAGTGCAAGAAAACAGAACTTTTATTGTTCTACCATCATTGTACAGTGATATTTTAAATGAATAATAATTGTGACTTTTTGCAGATCTCTGCTAGTCGTTTGATATCGTATTAATTACAAATTTGCTATTTTAAAGATATTTTTAAGATCATGAGTGCGTATTTTGGATTAATGTTTTATTTCTATGTAAGAAGAGATTTCCAAATGAGAAATTAATCCTTAATCAGTTAAAGATGTTATAAATGATTTTTGCAGCATATTTTTTGGAATCAAGCTTTAATGACACAAACTTTTTAAGTGTGGGTGAACTTTGATTTCAAATAAAAATTGATTTAAATATAAATCCATCCATGGATATTCATTTTTATACTTTCAACACAATTAATGCAACAAGTGAAAAAAACAACGAAAAAATTTAATATTTAAACCCAAAATTTAATATTTAAGCCCTTGTTTTTGAAAATTTTAAAGTAGAAAAGGATTTTGATGCTTTCGTCACAAGGTTGTTCTGGGTATAAAACTATAGTAAATCTGTCTATACAAATATTTATGTATTATGAAACTTACTGATTGAGTGCATGAAAATATTTACAATAAGAAACGTAAACAAAACCAGTAGAGTTTATGTGAAAACTAATAGATTAAAATATTAATAAGTTAGAAAGGGAAATGACAGATTTATTTATAAATGTAAACATCACCCTTGTTCTCAGATTCAACATAGGAATATACAGAAAAATTAAATAAAGAATATATGTTGGATATGCCAGGTAACAGAAAGTAAACAATTTAAAATTTTAAGAGAATAATTGAAATCTTCATTCATTAAATCACCATTGTTGCAAAGCTGATGAATTTTAGGAATTTAAAAAGTTGCAAAGTGTTAAAATAATAAGTCTTGTTAATTAATAAAAAATCCATTTAAATTTCTCAGAATAATGAGCAATGATGACTTAAAATGAAAATTTCAAGTTGAAAAATGACTGGTTTTGTTTACTTTCAAAACTTCTACAAAATTTCTAATATTCCCCAAAATTCCGGGTTTATTCCCCAAAATTCCCGGGTTTATTCCCGTCCCTCAAAAACTGTGGGTTTTTTACAACTCTAGTTCCATATGTACTTCCAACATTTAAAAAGATGTCACCAAGGTGTATGGAGCATTTACATCAAATTATCTGGAAAAAGAGGAAATTCTAACATTTTTAAGAAGTTTCCAACTGTCGTTTGAAGCAAAACCGCATAACTTGAATATTTAAAAAATGTTTTGTAATTTCATAATTTTTAGCCATTTTTTACATTTAAAAATTTAGACTAAATTCTACAAATTTACTTTTTATTGCATAAGTCAATAGTTTTAACTACATTACAATGCTAGGTATTTTTTAAGTCTTAAGATCAGGGTTGGAAAAAACTTTTTTTTTTCAAAAAAAAAAAAAAAAAAAAAATTTGTTTGAAGCAGGTTTTTTTGGTTTAAATTGGGGTTTTTTTTTCTTAAACATCCCTCCTTATTACATATACATGCATATTTATTGATAAAAAAGACATTATTGGATTATAAGTAGTGTAACTTCATTTAAAAATAATTTAAATTAAATAATTACAATAAATTGGGTAGTAATTACAATAAATTGGGTAGAGATGCACAATCTGTGGCTCGTGGGCCAAAAGTGGCCCGCAACGGGTTAACATGTGACCCACGAACTTCGTCAATTTACAACTAGAAAAAAAATGTAATTTTTGAGCAAAAGTCGAGAAAAATATCGTAAATTTCGCCAGTTTACCGCTGGAAAATATAAAATTTTGTCAGTCACTTATGAATCGCAAATTTCACCGGTCATTCAAAGTAGACCGGGCATGGAAAAATCGTTAATTTCATTTATCAAGCACATTTCATTCATCAGGAATGAAAAATAGCGAATTTTGCCCATGAGGCTCGGAAAAATAGCAAATTTAGCCGATCGGACACGGAAAAATCATGGTTTTGTCAATCAAGCACGGAAAAATTACGAATTTTGTCGGTCGGACGCGAAAAATCGTACAATTTGTTGATTGGGCAAGAAAAAATCGTCAGATTTGTTGATGATGCGTGAAAAAATTGCAAAAATTCATCCGCTGCAGAAAAATTGCATGTTTTCTTGGTTTATCACGTGAATTTCGTTGACGGGGCACGAAAAAAATTGTGAATTTTACGATGATGCACAGAAAAATTGAAAATTTCTATGATCGGCTGCGAAAAAATAGCGAGTTTTGTAAATTTATCAAGAAGAAAATTCGCTATTTTCATCTTGCTGTGCAAAAAAATGCAGATTTCGTCAAAATTAATTACAAATTGCGAATTTCATTGACTGCGCACGGAAAAAATGCAGATTTCGTCAGTTAAACGCTGAAAAAGGGCACATTTCGTCAATCGGACACGGGAAAACCGCGAGTTTTATTGATCGGGTTCCGAAAAATCACAAATTTCATTGTTAGAACATCAGAATATTGCGAATTTTGTCGATTTTACGCAGAAAAGCTGAAAATTTCGTTTTCATATAATTGGTGCAAAAAATTCGCGAATTTCGTCTATTAGCTTTGCAAAAATTGCTAATTTCGTTGATCAGGCTCGTAAAAATTGCGAATTTTGTCAATCGGCTTCATAAAAATCTCGAATTTCGTCGATAAGTTTTGTAAAAATGGCGAAATGCGTCAATCTGGTATGGAAGAATTGCGAATTTTATCAATCATACGAGGAAAAGTTGCAAATTTCGTCGATCGGCTTTGTAAAAATCGATAATATCGTCAATCATCCGTTGGAAATTGCGAATTTTATCATTCATGCGAAGAAAAATCGCGCATTTTGCCAATCAGTTTTGTAAAAATCCCAAAATTTGCCGATCAGCTTAGTAAATTGCATATTTCGTCAATTGGCTTTTTAAAAATCTCAAAATTCATTGACTAACTTCCTAAAAATTTGTGTCGATTGGCGTCGTAAAAATCGATAATTTTGTTGATCAGCCGCAGTAAAATCGCGAATTTTATCAATCATGCGAAGAAAAATCGCGAATTTCGGCAATTAGTTTTGTAAAAATCGCAAATTTTGGCGATAGACTTCGTAAAAATCGATAATTTTGTCAATTAGCTGCAGAAAAATCGCGAACTTCAGCGATTAGCTTTGTAAAAATTGCAAAATTCGCGGATCAGCTTTGTAAAAATCGCATAATTCGTGGATCGGCTTTGTAAAAATCACAAATTTCATGAATCGGCTGCGTAAAAATCTCGAATTTGTTGATTGGTTTTGTAAAATTTGTGAATTTTCCCAATCGAATTTTCTCGATCAATTTCGTAAAAAGCCCAAATTTGGTTGATCAGGCATGGAAAGATGCAAATTTTGTTGATCGGCTCCTTCCCTCTCCTTCATTCATAAAGTTCACATTTTTTCTGGCACCAGCCACTTATTATCTTTATTTTTAGCACTTTTAATAGAAGAATATTTACTCACTTGAATAAAGTCAAGGAATGTTACTACATCTTGAGAATAATTTTTGCTATATCTGTTATACATACAAACGTACAAACTGCTGTATATCCTTACCAACTGAATTGGATATTTTGACTGGTTAAGCAAACGTAAAGGGATATTCCCCACCCGACCCAACTTTTCTCTGAAAATATATTTAATATCTGATTATAGGCCAGAAATTACCTTCAAAATCAAATTGTCTTCATGTTATTGATGTGGCCCTCGACCACGCAGACATATTTGTAAGTGGCCCTTCTCTTGAAAAGGTTGTGCATCCTTAATTTAAACAATATTTACAAACAGTCTTTATGCTCAGAGAATAAATTACTCTACACAGTGAAACATGAATAGTCTGAAAATCTTTATAAACAATCTTTTGATTATTAATAATAAAGATTTGGATGTAATTTGATAAATATAATATTCTTTTTCACGGTTATTCAAATAATAAATTTCAAATACTTTTTGGGATTTAGATATTTTGAGTGTGTGGCAGTTTGAAGTCAATATTTTTGGTCATTAGATTCAGCGATAACAGGCGAAAAAATACGATTGTTATTCAGGGCTTGAATTTCAGGGCGGGATGGCGGGATTCGCGCCCGAAATTTTGAAATCCCGCCCAAAAGAATATCGTGGGCGGGAGGCTCCCGCCCAAAAAAAATTACGAATTTTCTGAAAAATTTTGCATTTTGAAACTACGATTAACTCCCACGATCATTTTGCATATTTTGTGATGTTTTCGTGCGACTGAATGACATATTTTGCGAGTTTTTTTATTGCCAAAAATCGTTGATATTCATGATTTTTTTTCCGCAATCGATTGCCAAATTTCGCATTTTTTCCCCCGCGATCGACTGACAAGTTTCATGCGATTTTCCGCCACTAGAACAGAGTAAATCCGTTTCGTATTTTCCAAAAAATTAACGCATTCGATTCGAAAAGTTATAAATCACCGTTTATCAGCCCGGAAATTCAGATAATTATTCCGAATTTTCGGGCTGACAACCGATTTTTCATAGCTTTTGAACCGAGCTGAATTGCATATTTTCACAATCAATTTCATCAATCGTTCGCAGAAAATGAAAACGCAGAAAATTTTGCTAGATTATTGCGATAGAACTCTAATTTTGTCAAAGCATCGCAGAAAAAACTGTTTTTCTCAAAAAACTCGATTTTCCTTTTAAAAAATCGCGACAAAACGGGAATTTCTTCAAAAAGATCGCAGTACAAGCGCGAATTTCGGGAAAGGATCGTGGAATAAACGCGAATTTCGTGAAATGATTGCGAAATAAACGCGAATTTCGTGAAAGACCGCTTAATAAATGTGAATTTTGTGAACCGCGGAATAAATGTGAATTTTGTGAAAGGATCGCCATATAAACAGCGCCGTACGAAAATAAGGGGGGGGGGGAGCGAAGTGGGCGATCGCCCCGGACGCAGAAATTTTGGGGACGCCGATTTTCTACTACCAACATCATTTTTGGCCTGTAAGAAGAAAAATAACAAATACTAAATTGAAACTTTGTCCCGAGCGCAGTTTTTCTTCGCACGCCCCTTCATATGAACCCCAATTTATCAAAATGTCGTTTAAAAAACGTGAAATTCATGAAAGAATCTCGAAATAAATGTGAATTTCATTAAAAGATCGTATAAAAACGCCAATTTTGTTGAAGGAGCGCAAAAAAGCGTAAATTTTGTTGATAATCGAGGGGGGTAAATGCTAATTTCTTTAAAGCATCGCGGGAATAGGTTAAATTTGTCAAAGGGTTCATCAGGGGTGATTCTGAGTAAAATTTTTTAAAAATTCACAGCAAATTTTCTGAAAGGTTACAGCAGATTGTGTGAGGGGGGATTTACTTCTGACACTGTTTTTTCCGCGCCCTTTGACGAAATTTGCGGATTTTTCACGATCTTTAGACAAAATTATTGGACTTTTTTGGATTTTTGTATGAATTTTTCGAATTTTTCACGATCTTTTGACGAAATTTGCGGATTTTTCGAGGTCAATTGAAGAAATTTGCGGATTTTTTGCGATTCTTTGACAAAATTCGCGGATTTTTCGATATTCTTTGACAAAATTTGCGATTTTTTTCACGATCTTTTGACGAAAATGACGATTTTTTTGTGATCCATACCTGAAATTTGCGTTTTTTAGCGAATTTTTGATGAAATTTGTGTTTTTCTTTCACTATTGTTTTACGAAATTCGCGTTTTTTCCGCGAGCCTCTGGTGATATTTATCGGCGAACGATTTATGAAATTTATTTTTTTTTCGGGGGGGGGGGGGGGGGTAATGATTTGTCGAAATTCGTAGTATGTTTTTTGTCTAAATTTCCGGATTTATGACAATTTTTTTTTTTAATTTTCGGAAAATACCTAAAAGAATCGCTCCTGGATCGCTTAATGAATCCAAAATTCGCCAATTTATTGCTTAACATGAATTGTGTCACAGATTCACGAAAAACGTACAAATTTCAACAATGCATCGCGGAAAAAAATGTGAATTTCGTCAAAGGATCGTTAATAAACGTTAATTTAGTCAAAAAGCCGCTAAAAGACGCAAATTTAATTGAAGAATCGTAAAGATGTAAATTTCGTCAGAAGGTTGCCAAATAAACGTGAATCTAGTCAAATTGCTGCTTTAAAAAAAAAAAAAAAAAAAAAAAAAAAAAGCAAATTTTATTAAAGAATCCCGAAAAAGATGTCAATTTTCTCAGAGGGGGAAGGAAAAAAATATAGCCGTTTCCTTGAAAAACAACACACACACAAACACATCTGTTTATTATTATAAGAATAATTTTTAATCGGAAATAATATACACTGAATTAACTTTTGAAAAATTAGATTAAACGAACCCTACTTGCAGGGATCTACACTCAACCTAAAATCAACCTGAACCAAACACAGAATTTACTACAGTTACGAGATTCTTCCGCGAATCCGCGGAATTTTGCTTTTTTTTTTCCATTTTCCGCTTTTCCGATTTTTTTTTTTTTATCATCAAAAGATAGCGAAAAGACACGATTTTCATCAAAAGATCGCGAACAAAACACGATTTTCGGCAAAAGATCGAGAAAAAACTCTTTTGTCAAAGGATCGCAAAAAAAGCACTAGTTTCGTCTAAGAATCGCGAAGAAACACGGCTTTCATCAAAAGATCGCTTGAAAAACTCGATTTTCGTCGAAAGATCGCAAAAAAAAACGCAATTTTACATCAAAAAATCGTGAGAAATACGCGATTTTCTTCCACAGATCGCGAAAAAATGCAATTTTTGTCCATAAATGACAAAAAAATGCGTTTTTCAATCACACATCGCGAAAAAAATGAGTTTTTCGTTCACAGATGGGGAATAAACGCGTTTTTTGTCAAAAGATCGCGAAAAATATAAATTTTGTGAAAGAATTACAGAAAAATGTGAATTTCATTTAAAAAATCTAAAAAATTACCTAAAATTTTAATATTTTTAAAAACTTTTTTTGCAGATAAAAGGCAAATTTAACATTAGCTTCCCATGTTTGTTAAATGATCTTTTAAATGAAAATATGATAAAATTTAAATTGGACAACTAGCTAAGATTGCGGTGCAAAAATTGCATTAGGAATACAAACTTAAAATAGAAACTTTCATTTTAGAATTACTTATAGTAGCATTTGCATAAATTGATTCATTCTGACCCCCCCCCCCTACCCCACAAAAAAAAAATAAAAAAAAATGAAATAAAATAAAACAGGATTTAAGAAAAAATATTTTGTTATTGCAAATAAAATAATTTTAATTGCTTTTAATGTATGCAATTTAAAAATAATTTCTCATTTTCTGGTTCTCTTGCTTTTCCTCTTTTTTTTTTTTAACTTTTTCCAATCTCACACCTGTTACTAGACTTTTAACAAAAGTAATCAGCACTGGGAGGGAATTTACACCTTTAAAGACTAAATAAACTATATAAAATCCTCACTTACTCTTTTTTTAACTAAAAAACACTTTTTGCATAATTATTCAGAATTGTTGATAAAAATTGCTTTAGTGGTATTTTGTCGTGTCTGTATTCATGTAATTTTTTAAACAGTACATAAAATAACAGTAGGTTTTTAAGATTTTTTTTTCTCCCTCCCAAACAGCTAAACTCCCCTCCATTTATAAGGGGTGGTAGGGAGACTCCCCTCCTCTGGAAAATTGAATTTCAAGCCCTGTTATTATTAAAATGCTATAACTAACACCCAATCTTTGAATACCCTCTTATTCAACTTCGTATTTTGATTTTAAACCAAAATAAACTCCCCAATCAAGATTTTTTTTTTTTTTTTTTTTTTTTTTGTTACAGTTTCAGCATAATCTTAGAAAGCAAAAGCATAATGATATGTTATTAATTACGTTAATCTGGGTTTTTTTTTCTTTTCAAAAAATGAAATATTTTATACTAAATATTGAATATTTTAAATTTATTTTATCTCTGATCAATTCACACCTTTGAAGCTTTTTCTTTAAAGCAATAGATATGTTCACAAACACATACTGATAATAATCCTATACCAAAAAAGTGACCTAAATTCACTATATCTAATGTTTATTACTGAAATAAAGTGTTGAAAGTAGAAATTGTATATATCCAATTTTCTGAAACATGTAAATTATAAAGAAAAAGAAAAATTCATTGGATTTCTTCTAAAAAAAAACAGTTGGTTTAAACCAACATCTAAATACATATATCAGTATAGCTCTTGTTACAGTAAAAAAAAAATTACTTATCGGTAATTGTCCTGGGTGTGATTGATAATTACCCTGTTGCCAGGGTAATTAACGATCTTTGAAACTTTAAAATTCAAAAATATTTAAATAATATTTTAATCAAAGTCTATTTGATTGAATAAATACATGAAGCTTTAACCATACTAAATTTGATTATAACAATTGAAATAATTAAAAAGAGATTTAGATGTTAGTGTTTTTTTATTTGCCCGATACAGTTCATTTCAACATTTAAATCATAATACTTAGTGTTCACTCTAGAAATAAAAAGGGCATGGTGCTATTCACTAAAAAGGGCACTACTGCAGCAGAAAAGGGCACTTTTGCAAGAAAAAATATGTTATTGCCTTTAGAAGGGAAAAAAGAAAGCGGGAAAATACATAATTTTTAAGTAAGATAAATCAAATATTAATTTTGAATGATTTTATGATATAAAAATTAAAAATTCAATTAAATTAAACAATGATTGAATAGTTTGATGTTCTTTTTCTTAAAGAAATGAAAAATTCTATAATTTTTGAACACACAAATTTAGAAATACTACGGAATAGAATAAATATTTATTAAAAATCTCTGGGTAAAACCAGTGGTGCATTTTTCTACTTTTAAAAAGGGCAGGGTGCATTTTGCAAATTTGAGAAAGGGCAGGGTGCTGCACCCTTCAAAAATGGCCTAGAATGAACACTAATAATACTTCAAGTTCTTTAAAATGCATATAAATTCTGTTTTGACATAATGAAATTTGTGAAGATAATGCATAAAGATTTTATTGCTATATTTGAAGCATACCATTTCAGAGATTGAAATCAGGGTTGGTAAGTTTTAAACACTCAGTTGGTTTTATCTGTCATGTCAAATAGCCCTTTGACATAGTTTTTAAAAATGACTGTCAAAAACTCATATTAGGCTCAAAAGGGTCTGAATATAAATATAAACAACATACAAAGAGATGATTGAGAAAAAAATAAGAACAAAACAAAAGAGAGATTATATAGATATTGTTTTGCAGCTTAAAGATAAAGTTTTGTTGTTGAGTCAACATTGCAATGAAACATTTGAATGATTTCATTGTCAATAAAATAAAACTATATTCATCAATACAGCCTAAAACAAATTTTAAAACCGATTCTCTTTAAGCATAGATCAATTAATTTAAAATTACAGGTCAAAAGCTAAAAGTTTCCATGACTAATGAACATAAATAACACAAATACCATGTTTACTGGCAAGTATTGGAGAATATTCAAAATATTTCACTGATATAGTACAAGAAAATAACTTTTTTCTACTTAAAACTTATTTTCTTTTAAAAGCATTTTATTTTTATCAATAAACGTATAATCATAAAGACTGCCAAGTATGTATTACATCTTAAAACATTATGCTAGCACAATATTCCTGTTTTATAATAATTTTCACATATATTTAGCTTCAGGGTTGGCGAGTTTTTGCCAAAGGTGGAAAAAACCGCGGAAAAAACCTGGTAAAAACCGTCCCGGCAAAAATAGGTTTTTGCCAAAAAGGTGGCAAAAATAGACTGTCCATTTAATTTTTTCCCCAGAAAGAGAAAAAATATTTCACGAAAGAAAAAATAAACTGCATACTTAATTGAAGAATCAATATTATTCTAAATTTTAACTTTTAAATGAAATAAGAATAATTATGCACTTTATGAAAGAATACTAACTTTTATAACAAGATTATAAATGAAATAAATTCCAATTTTATATATATAAGAAAAGAAACTTCTTTATTCATGTTTATACAATTATTAATAATTTACATAATAGAACTGTTGAGACTGAGTAAAGCACTTATGTTTATAGTTTATATGTGTTAGAAATTCGAAGAAGCAGTTATAGTAACCTAAATTTAATTTAATATAAAATTATATTTAAAGCAGAAAACTATTAAATTTCAAATTTTTCAGCAATATCTTCTAGGGATGGGACGAATAGTGATTTGGCCGAATACCGAATATTCGGCCAAATTTTAGGCCGAATACCGAATATTCAGCCGCCGAATACCAACTTTTTTTCCAATAAAGAAAATAAATTTTGATTATATATAATTTAAAAAAAAATAGAAGCTCATTAATAATTATTACTCTTAAATGTGCTTTTAAATGTATTTTTGAATTTGAAACACTTATTTAAATACAAAAAAATAATGAAATTGCATTATATTCTTTTATCTTAATGTACATTAAGATATCATGTGCACAAACATCAAATTGATTTTCTGTAAGTCGGGATGGTAAGATATTGCCATTAAAATATGAAGAATGTACTTCACTTTTACTGTCAAATGATACTTTTACCCTTTCTTGAATTCAAAATTAATAATATTCTTAATCTCTTTCTCTCTGATAGAGATATTTTCTGAAATAACTGTTAATGGAGTAAATTTGATCATTTAGAGTTTGTGTCCCTAATGATAAGCAAATTCGTAAGAATGAGACGGTTCTGAAATCAGTTGCCAAGCTTTAAATTACAAATTGCATTAAAGCAAAAGGTTATGCTTAAAGTAGAATACATATGTTAACAAAAACTTTGACATTTGAATCGGCGCATACAATATTCAACTTCAATATTCCATTTATTCAACAAGCATTAAAGGATAAACAGAAATTGATAACAACATGAATGAAGGAAGATATAAATTAAAAATATATACATAATAATGTTACATATTTAAGTCAGTAATTATGCAAATAATTATTTAAAGGTGATAACTATAGAATAAAAAAATTATTTTATTCAGTATTTAGAATTTGTTTAAATATTTATAAAACCATCTTCATAATGGAATTTGCAGACATTAATAAATAATCAAGCGTTTTAGAATAAGGCAGAGTTTTTCTTTTTTTTTTTCTATAAATGTTTTTATATCTTGAATTGTAATATATTATATTCTCTAATGAAGACATTTCCCATACATTTAAATCTCCAACTTGGGCAGCATTTTCTAAAATATCACTAACTTTTATAAGAAATACAAAAAGGCTCTACATTTTTTAGTAATCAAATAATTGTGTACTTTGAAAGGTGAGAATGACTTCATTAATGATGTAGCCAATTTGGATTAGAGAAAAAAAAAATTGCAAAAAATGAAATTCTTTAAATCCTAAATTTATTTAGCAAGATATCTTTCACTATTCGGCCAGATTTTAGCAATATTCGGCGAGGTATCTCTAAATATTCGGCTACAGGTATTCGGCCGAAGTATTCGGCCGAAGTATTCGGTCAACAAGCCTTCAATATTCGGCCAACCGAATATTCGGCAAAAGGGCCGAATAGGCCGAATACCGAATAGTGGCCGAATATTCGTCCCATCCCTAATATCTTCCTCACAACCTAAATTTTGCTGTTTTAGTATGGCATAGGAGTAAACAAGTTTTGAAAGAGCATCTGTTGATAGCTTATTTTGAATTTTAGTTTGCACAAATGAAAAATTTGAAAACAATCTTTCAATAGCAGCACTACTTGCTAGCATATTTGAAGATGTGCTACTAATGAACAGAAGTTTTTTGAAATTGCACAAGCTTATTCAATACTTCTCTACTAATTACATACACTGACACTATTAATCACTTCTGCAAAATATGAGCTAGGAAAGGGTTTTTCTTTGAGCTTAAAATTAATAATATAAGATATAAAATCAGGATTGATTTTAGATAACCATGCTTTTGTGAATTTTAAATTATTAGTGTTTTCAGGTTCTAACCTTCACATATAAAGAAACTAAGTAATATATTTTTTTGGTGAGTTCAATTGTTTATTAACAGGGCAGATTTTATTTTTAAATAATTAAATTTGTGAAAAGTTCAATTTGAAGGTGAAACGTCTATTTCAGGGACAAATAATTTTATGAAGGGTCCTGTTTGAGGTTAAAGATTTTTGTAAAGGATCCTATTTTAAAATAAATTATTTTATGAAGGGTCCTTTAAAGCACCTAAAATTTTCTTAAACATATCCCTGACTTAAGAAAAAAAAATTAGGTATGTAATTTTTTTATTTTGTTCTTAAATTCTTAAGTAAGAGTGAATCCCACCTATTTTTTAAAGATTTAAATTATTTAATATTAATTAATTAGCAAATTAAATTAAAATATTAAATAGTACACTGTTAAATTTAATTGTTTATACCATTATTATCCTTATTAGCATGCAGATTTTATTGCACATTAAAGACAAATAGGTTTTTTCCATTTTTGCCGGTTTTTTCCATTTTCCCCCTGGTTTTTTCCAGTTTTTTCCACTGTCCTGGCAAAAATACCTTTTTGCCGGCAAAAATGCCAACCCTGTTTAGCTTAAAGTTATCTTAAAAGTGCAACCAGATTTAACAATTGCATATTAGAAATCAATCTAGGATAAGTTTTTTGTGAATATTTAAATATTTTTTTTAAACTTTGTACATTAAGCATAAAACTTATTTAAATATACAAAAATAATTGATAATATCAGTAAAAAAGCTATTCAATTCCAAAATTAAATGGTAAAAGCAAGAAAATATCGTTGTGATTAAGCTTAAACACACTTAAAATAAAAATTTTAAAAGAGCTAAAATTTTCCACTTCTATCCGAAACAAAACATTCGTAATGCTTAGCAAAATATGTCGTTTACAAGCGATATATGAATTTGTTTACAAAAGATATATTTTTACGAAATGAATATGTTTACAAAAGATATATGAAACTATATACTTACTTTTCTTTGTCAAGCTTTTATTTTTATTTTCTTGTCACATTTTCATGGTCATAAGTCACAACACAATGCTGCCGCGTTCTTATTTCAAAATGAAATTCCAAATAATCACAGCGTTGCCAAACGATGAATTGCAAGATACAAAATGTTTTCGATATTCCCAGCGCCACCTAGGGTAAGGATTACCAACAGAAATACTGCAAAAGTTCGTGCGGTTCCATGGCGTGGTGGGCCGGCGCATGGTCGATCAGTGGAGGTCTATCAGAATTTTATCTGATGGTTTCAAACAGCAAAGTTGACTGCTGTTGTCCAGCAGTGGTCATGCAGTGGTAGGCCAATAGCCAGCACTTTCCCATCATTGCCAGCACCTATCTTGCTGCTGGCCAGCATTTTTCTCTTTGCTGGAATAAATAATTGTACGAAGTGTCCAGCATATAGAACTGCTTCGGACAGTTATATGGCATCTGAATCAAGGCTTAATTTTTTTTCAGCTCAGGCTTGTACCGGGCTAAGATCAGGCTTGCATTTTATTACATAGTCGAGACGGGACAAAACTAGGTTTAATTTTTCTCAGGATGTAGAGGGCAAGGAATATGTTCTGTAAAAATACTATTAGCGATAATGAACGTATATTAATATAATCTTTGTAAGTACAACTTAAGGTTACTCTCAAATTCCCAGCTCAACAACGTGAAATTTGACACACTCTGACTCATTTCTCTTTATAAAGGCATAAAATTAACAGGCTGATGATTGAAGTAATTTGTAATCGATTAGCATTTCCCATTTTTTAAAATAAATAAATAACTTTTTGATTTATAACCTATTCTAGTCACTTGATGACAAGTTTTTCTTATCACTAGTACGATTGCGTCTTGAATTTTGATTCAAAATGACAACTTTGGCAGTATTTTCTCAAAGATTTTTTGTCTTTTACGAAAAATGGAAAATTCCATTCGATTACACAATTTCTGAATAAGAACGTCTGCCAATTTTATGTGTTTTCGAAAAGAAATGAATTCAGAAATGTATCAGGAAGTAGCTAAATAGGATCAGAATAATAATTTACTGAAAAATTCGGGGGTCATCCATAAAATAATTTTTCCGTGGCTAGAAAGAAACAAAATATAACTACCCAAAAAGAACTATTACAAAAGATACAGCTATGTTTTAACTACAAATCCACAACAGAGTCAACGGAATTAAAACGCTTGTCACAACGTGGGATAAGTTTTTGAGTCCAGTGTCATACAAGTCTGCCACCTGGGAATGGAGGCAGGTGTGGTGTATTTAACTGTAACCGCAACTTAAGTAAAAATGTAAATAGAATGTTTTATGTAAGCGGCAATTGTGTTCTATGCCGATTGTGTGTATCTGTGGTCGTCTGCTGTAAATAATGTGTCCGTATTAAATAAGTTCTTTTAGTAAGATGAAAGTTTTATTCTTCCAAAGTATATATCTCTTGCTAATGATATTAAATCGATATTTAGTTCACATATTAAAATAATATGTGATATCTGGCGACGATGTATGGGATGAAAAAGTATCGGATTCACGCACATTAGATGCCGAAGACTGCCAAGGTAAAAAATTCTTTTTGATTTATCTTTAAAGAAGATTTAAAATGGAGCAGTTGGTTCAAAGTTTAATAGAACAAAATAAAATTTTATTAGAGAAATTAACCACTTTTGCCGATCCGAAAACGCAAGAAGCTAAAGTTTCAGTTCAATTTGAAAAATTTGATGAGACAGATGAAGCTTTTGATTCTTTTTTAGAACGCTTCGAAGCTTTCATGGATATTCAAAATGTTCCGGATGGCAAACGTGGGAAAGTTTTTATTTCTAGTTTGTCAGCAAAATTATATAATTTGTTGAAAAACCTGCTAGCTCCTGACAATCCTTCCGATAAAGATTACCTTATTCTAAAAAATACATTAAAAGCTCATCTCACTCCGACGCCGCTTATAATTCCTAGTAGGCATGTGTTTCTAAATCGTAAGCAACGGGAGGGGGAAAGTGTCAGTGCTTTTATGGCTGAACTTCGCTCCTTGGCAATTCCTTGTCAATATAAACAAGAAATGTTGAACACGATGTTACGGGATGTTTTCGTAAGCGGGCTAAGGGATAGAGCAATATTGGATAGACTTTTTGAGGAAGATGATATAGATATTGAGAATACCTTGAAAATTGCTTTAGCTATGGAGAAAGCTATGAAAGGGGCAAATGAGATAATGGGTAAATCTTTAGAAATTAAAGAATTTAGCGTGAGGAAAAATAATGAGCAGTCAAAATTTGTTTCGCAAAAGAAAAACTTTGGAAGACAAAATCTTTCGGGAAAGAAAGTAAAAACGAGCTGTACACGGTGTACAGCAACGGATCACGATAAATATTCCTGCAGATTTAAATTAGCTAAGTGTCATTTTTGTCAAAAAATCGGGCACATTCGAAAAGTTTGTTTTGCAGCGAAAAAAGGGTTAAAAGGGAACACGGTAAAACAAAAGCAGGTAGATACCCTGTATTCTAGTGAAAATGTTATCCCAATGTATTCTTTTGATTTGAACTCGCTGAAAGAGGAGGAGCAAAGAAAACCTCCAATTATGTTAACAGTAAATATTGAAAATAAACCTGTGAGTATGGAACTTGATACTGGAGGGGCCGTCTCGGTAATGAGCATAAAAAATTTTCGTGAGATTTCGAAAAAAAGAATTCAACCCACAAAAATAGTTTTTAAAACATATAAAGGTGAAATAATTGTACCTTTGGGTTTTGTCACTGTTGATGTGGAATACAAAAATCAAAAATTTAAATTAAATTTGTATATTGTTAAGGAAAATTTGGATACAATTTTTGGCCGTGAATGGCTATATAGTATAAATTTGGACTGGAATTCTATAAAAGCAGTAAGAACATCTTATGACTATAATTTGAGTAAATTGTTAGAAGAGTATAAAGAGCTTTTTGACGATAAGTTAGGGGAAATTAATAATTATGAAGTAAAGTTGGAACTTAAATCTGATGCAGTGCCAAAATTTTGTAGAGCTAGACCTGTACCCTTTTCTTTAAAAGATAGGATTGAACAAGAAATTGATAGGCTTGAAAAGGAAGGCATCATAGAGAGAGTAGAGACCTCTGATTGGGCAACACCAGTTGTCCCGGTTGTAAAAAGAGATGGGTCTATACGCCTATGTGCAGATTATTCTGTTACCGTAAACCCAAAAATTATGGTACAACAACATCCTTTACCAAAATTAGAGGAAATTTTTTCAAGCTTAAATGGGGGTAAACATTTTTCAAAAATCGATTTTAAACATGCATATTTACAAATGAAAGTACATCCAGATAGTCAAAAGATCTTAACGATAAATACACATAAGGGATTATATGTATGTAAAAGACTTATGTATGGTTTAAATTCTGCTCCAGCGATTTGGCAAAGATATATTGATGGTCTTTTCCAGGGGATGGAAGGAATCAAAGTTTTTATGGATGATGTTAGAGTGACTGGATCAGATGATAAGTCACACTTAGAGGCCTTAAGAAATTTTTTTCAGAAATGTAAAGATCATGGGCTAAAATTAAATTTAGATAAGAGTAAATTTTTTCAAAAAGAAATTCAATTTTTAGGGCACAAAATCGATGCAAACGGTATACATAAGACTGATGAGAAAATTTCTGCGATTTCAAAAGCTCCTAGACCCACTAACGTACAGGAAGTACAAAGTTTTTTAGGGCTTGTTAACTTTTATGGAAAATTTTGTCCTAATTTGGCTACAATAGCGAATCCTTTGTATAAACTAACACAGAAAGGTGTGAAATGGGTTTGGTCAAAGGATTGTCAGGAAGCTTTTGAAAAAATTAAAAATGAAATTTGTTCTCCGCGTGTCCTAATGCATTATGATCCATCACTGCCATTGATATTGGCAACTGACGCATCTCCTGTAGGAGTAGGGGCGGTTCTTTCCCACTCTTTACCTGATGGAACGGAAAGACCAATAGCTTTCGCCTCCAGAACCCTCACAAAAACTGAGCAAAAATACGCTCAGATTGATAAAGAAGCACTAGCAATTGTGTGGGGTGTCAAGAAATTTTATCTTTACCTTAAAGGGAGACGATTCACATTATTAACTGACCACCAACCTTTAGTAGCCATCTTCGGATCGAAGAAAGGTCTTCCAGTTCTGGCAGCGACAAGATTGTTACATTATTCTTTAGTATTACAATCTTTCCAGTTTGACATTAAGTATCGTAATACAAAACAACATGGTAACGCTGACTTTCTGTCTAGGCTACCGTCCACTTCTGAACAGCTAGACGTTAAAGATGAAATTGATCTATTTCAGTTAGCACAAATCGAAACTCTTCCTGTCACAGCCAGAGACTTAGCCAAAGAAACTCTGTTGGATGCAGACCTCGCCCCATTGCTGAATATTTTACAGAATGGAGGAATTTTAAGAGGGAGAGAAGCAGAATATAGTCTACAAGATGGTTGTGTCATGTTAGGCCAGCGTGTGTGCGTTCCCAAAAAGTACCAGGCTCAGGTGCTTGAAGAGTTACATCATGGTCATCTGGGTGCTGTTAAGATGAAAGCTATCGCTAGATCGTATGTTTATTGGAAGAACATCGATAAGGATATAGAAAATTGCTCAAAGAATTGTGTAGACTGTGCTCGGTACAAAACCGACCCACAGAGAGTAAAGGTGCATTGCTGGGAGTATCCTAGTGCACCGTGGCAACGTATTCACATAGATTTTGCTGGGCCTATCTTTGAATATATGTTCCTGATTATTGTAGATGCTCATTCCAAGTGGTTGGAAGCTTATCCATTGAAATCCACCACAGCAACCAAAACCATCGAATGCTTAAGAGATTGTTTCGCTCGATTTGAATTGCCACTCATGCTGGTAAGTGACAACGGTCCACAGTTTACATCATTTGAATTTGAGATGTTTATGCGCAATAACGGTATAAAACACAAGACCACTGCGCCTTTTAAACCATCTAGCAATGGGCAGGCCGAAAGATACGTCTTTACAGTCAAACAATCTCTAAGAGCAATGCAAAACTATGGTGGCACAATACAACAAAAATTAAGTACGTTCCTTATGCAATACAGAAAAGCTCCGAACCTCACGACACTTCATAGTCCTGCTATGCTTATGTTGAAGAGAGAGATTCGGACGAGAATCGATCTGCTGCGTCCTGATCTTAAGAGCAGAGTGGAAGAAAAAGTTCGTAAAGGAACTTATGAATTCTCGGATAGAGGATTCCAAATTGGCGACAATGTCGCTGTACGAAATTACCGACATGGCGATAAGAGATGGAGGTTTGGTAAAGTCGTTAGAAAAGATGGACAGCTACATTACACTGTCGATGTAAATGGTCAATTGTGGCGTAGACATGTAGATCAAATACGGGATGGAGGTGACATAGAGGAAAAAGAAAGCGAGCTCCGACGATCATTTTCAAAACCTGCCATTCCTGTGCAAAATGATGATGTTACGACAACTAGTGCTGAGTTAGCACAATCACCCACTAGTGTGGAGGCGGAGACGACTGATGCAACGCCAGTCTCAGTTACTACATCAGAGCATGCTCCACTCAGTGTCCACGGTTCAACTCCAACACCACAACCTGTTCGCCGATCTACTAGAATCCGGAGACCTCCTCAGCGATTGGACTTGTAGTGATAGTTTAGGAAGGGAGGAGATGTGGTGTATTTAACTGTAACCGCAACTTAAGTAAAAATGTAAATAGAATGTTTTATGTAAGCGGCAATTGTGTTCTATGCCGATTGTGTGTATCTGTGGTCGTCTGCTGTAAATAATGTGTCCGTATTAAATAAGTTCTTTTAGTAAGATGAAAGTTTTATTCTTCCAAAGTATATATCTCTTGCTAATGATATTAAATCGATATTTAGTTCACATATTAAAATAATATGTGATAGCAGGAACTTGTTACAGTTGTCAACTCACGTCTCATCAATCGTTAAAATCTTGTTGAGGTATTCATTTCCTTCATCGTGATATCGCTACATAAACATCAATGCTGCTTTCCCACGTTTGTTTTTGTGTTAAGTGCAAGTTGATTAGGCACCCACCTGGCGCACAGTTTCCAGATAAACAGGCGTTTCGAGGTGGTTTCCTGCATTGAGAATCTTTTTCGCGCTATTTAGTGCGATACCACGCTGAGGGCAACGAGTACTTCAACAGGATCCAGTCCGGGTAGTTATGTTTTGTTTCTGTTTTAATTCCGTGGAAAACTCGTTTTTCGATAACCCTCGTATTTCAAAATCTACTTTTTTTATAGTTTCAAAGGTTAGGATTTTTTTTAACCAACTTTTTTTTAAATTCTAACCTACTTCAAGTTTTATGAATCTTTATTTGAATATTGAAAAGTCTTAAATGTCTAAGCAATTATTAATGCTGCTATTGAGTATTTTCAGGCATTTTCAGAGTATTTTGTGAACACATAGTAATTTAAAGTATGCTGTAAAATTATCCAATTAATACTTATGTTTTTTCACTGATTTTTTGTACGAGCAGGACCTGGCCCTAAACTATGAAAATATAAACGGGCCGGGCTCGGGTGAAACTTTTAATACCCACGCCAGGCCGTGCTGAGCCCGTGATGGAAATTCCTGTAAATGTAGACCTCTAGCATGTTCCACTGGAAGGACATGCTAAAGAGACGGTCACCACATGTACGAAATTTAATCTGCGAGCCATTTTTTGACCAACAATCATTTTCAGGGAATTTCTTTATCTCTCTTGATCGTTTTCCTCCCTGTTTTAAAACATTGACGAAAAAAAAAATGCAAATTTCTGTATGTTTTAGTTCTGAATTTCTTAATTAAAATTAAACCTTTTAAAGTTCCAAAATAAACGCTAAATAATTATTTAATAGAATTAATTTATGTTTGTTAGTTTTATGACGCCTACCAAAAGAAAAAGATTTTTTATTACTTTTTTGGGGCTAAGGGGAGGGGGGGGGGGCGCCAAATTGAAAATTTGCCAAGGAGCGCCTTTTTTACTTCGCCGATGCCCCCCCAAAAGTTTTGGTCACGCTACGCCTATGACGCTAACATGTATAAAAATGAAGAAATTAAAATAAAATGTTTTACAGTTGAAAATTCATAGTATCAACGAAAGCAGATTTCAAATGTTTTTTCCAGAAAATAGGATTTTGAAGAAGTAACTTTCTTCAAGCTTTCTTCAAATATATTATTCTAAAATAGCTATCAAAGATTATCGGATGTTGATTACAAAGATTGGAAACATGCATATTTCAAACAATTAAAAAACACCAGTGGCTACTTGAAATTGTAAAAACATCTTTAAAAGAGCTTTTAGTTGAAAATTAAAAAAAAAAAATTGTAAAAGTTTGCTTCGAAAATATCTTATGCCAGTTTTACATCATAAGTAAAAAATTAAAATGCGCCAAAACATAAAATAACGTTTTTGTTTAATAAAGATGCAAAAATAATAATAATAATAAAAAATATTGTTACTTTCAAATATCTGTTTTATAAAATGATGCTTCGCGAATCCAAACAAAGCATGGCTTTTGCTAGTGGATTAAAATAATGTCGTAATATAATTGTACGGTTATATGTAAATTATATATAACATCATTTTGATGCAAAAATGCCTTCATAGATACAAATAGAGTCTTTCTATATAAAGTCAATATTTTCAAAAACACAGATAGAACTTTATTATTCTCAGATGACGAATAGTCATTGCCCAATGCATAATTTTTTTTTCCCAACCGGGTTTTGCCATCCAAACTGTGTCTCACAATCTGATTGGCCAGAGCTTTCGGCATGAATTCGACACTTCTTGGCGGAAATCGTGCTTGGCGAAAAACACTTCTTTGTTTTGATTTTCTGTTTCTTATAGCGTAAGATTTTTTTTTTTTTTTCGCAAATTCTATGTCATTACATGAAATTAAAGAAGAATGGCCCTTATCAGAGCCAATTTCCTGAAAATTACTAATTTTTTTTTTAAATAATTTTTTAGAATGAATCTCGGTATGTTTATTTTTGCTTTGCTCTATCTTTAATAGAAGAATGTATTGTAATCGAAATTTTTTTCGACTTTCAGTTTTTGACCGATTTGCACGTTTTAGAGATCAGAGGTTTTAAAAAAACATGTTTTTAGAAAATGTCTGTCGGTCTGTCTGTCGGTCTGTCTGTGTGTCTGTCAAGTGACGTATTCAGTGTGTGGGCTGATGAGGCTGCAGCCCCCTCCGAAACTTGAAAAAAACATGAAATATAATTACAAAAGTTTATAAAAATGTAATGAAATCTGCGAAGATAGTCCTTTTAGGGAGCAGAATAACTTTTCGTTTCAGGCAGGTTTTTATTAAAAAAAATGTTATTTCGCAGAAATCACAAGAAAACTGTTTCAGCCAAATTTCCGTTATACACAGGCTATTTTTACAGGTCATAAAATCTTTTCTAATTAAGACGAAAACCTTTTTAAAACAAAATATTTGCAGTCCCATGCGATTCAGCGATTCAATCTTAGCAGGATCTGTATAATTTATGCACTACCTGTTATGAAAAAAATCTGTTTAAAGCGTAAAAGGTATCTTTCTTATGATTCTCTCTTAGAAACTTTTACTATACCTCAGCACCCACCGAAATGATAAGTCTAGATACGCCACCGTGTGTGTCCGTGTGTCACCATTGTACCATCGAAAAGTGTATGAAAATATGCATAGAATTGAACAATTTTTTTTGTATATGATTTTTTTTGGGTATGGCAGGCAGGTCAACCCTGAATTTGAAAAAAAAAAAAAATCTACCGGACGTAGGGCCCTGTAAAAGTATTTCCATGCTATTTTCATTATTGAAACATAGAAAAGTATATGAAGTAATGTACAGAATCGAACCATATTTTTTGTGTACGTTTTTGGCTATGGCCAGAAGATCTTCTTTGAATTTGGAAATATTACAAGGGAAAGGATCACTGTGATAACGCTTTTTGAATCATATTCTTTGTTCTTTGTAGTTCTATTGTCCATCGGCTCGTGCAGAGACAACTATTCTTATTAATAAAAAACTAATTGTTCTTATTAATGAAAACACCATTCGATTACATAGTTATGTAATCGAATGGTGTTTTCAATTTTTGGTAAAGGCAGAAGATATTTCAGAAAATAATGTCAAAGTTGGTGTTAGAAAAAAAAAAAAAAAAAAAAAAAAAAGAGATAACGAAGCTTGTTTTTGAAAGATTTCTTTGACAATCGCAATAATTGAAATATTATATAATATTGCATATAAATATTATAATATACAATTTAAAAAACAATCGGACAATTGCGAGTTTTACTCGCATAGAAGAAATTCCGTTCTACAAAGTACAATCGTGCACAAAGTTTAAACATGGTATTTTACAAAGAGGCCTCGAAAGCAGGTCGAAAAGTTACAATACCGCCTTAGTCCGTGGCATTATTTTCTAGATAGGTTTCTAATTGATAACATAGCAAATTGACTATATTTAAAAATGACTATTTTTATAATAGCGAGTTTTATTTCGTTATTTCAGATTATTTAGAGCTTTTATTTTTCTTTTTGAGTAAAGTAACTAAATTGAGAGTAATAATTTAAGTTTGGTAAACAAAGTTATTTTTAGTACTCTGTAATACAAGAATTTACAGTCATTCACGCATATGTTTCAAAGTTGAAACAGATTCTAATAAAATCAAGATACTAAGCTAAGCAGTGATGTAAAATACCCGGATATTTATTTTTAAGGGTAATACCCAGGGTAAATACCCGGGAAAATACCCAATTTGGGTATTTACCTGGGTATTTATTTTCAATTATATATATTTGGGAAATTACATTAATTTTACTTTTAGTTATGATAAAAGAGTATAAAAGAAAGAAAATTATAGAACTTTAGACTTCTTACAATCCTTTAATTTAAAAAAAATCAACTTTTTACACTTAAGTATTGAATTTAAATGTAATTTTTAAAAATGAAGCATATAAAAAAGTTAATGTGTTTATAGAAAATTGTTTTTTCAATAAATTTAAGGGATAATATTGATATAAAAATAATATACAAATATATAATACACAAATTAAACACATATTAAATATAAAAGTGAAAAATATAAATAAAAAATATACAAATTATGCAAAGATATAATATAAAAGTGAAAAATATAATTTTCTTTATTCAATATTCGCATGTCGAAGAGAACCATTTAGCATCAGCAATAGCTTGACTTTAAGGAAATAAAACTCAGTAATTTTGGATTGAGAAAGCAGCCTAATATTAAACACAATTTAACATTTATATATAAATAATATGCAAAACTATAGATATAAATAATAAAATAGAAACTGAAAAATATAATTTTATCATATCGACACAATTTTTCTCTCAGTTTAAAATCAGTCAGACTTCAGACACAACAACTTCGGAATCTGAATTTTCAAAGTCCTCAATTTCTAAGCTGTCGTCACTTGAAAGTAATTTTTCTATGCGATTTATTGTTTCTGAAACATTTTCATTTGTTTCCTGTTTCTTTATTTTGGGTGTATTCTGTTTATTTACTTCATTGTGTAGCAGCTTCCAATTATACGATAGGTAGGTTAGCTTAGCTGCTTTTTCTGATGTCAAGCGGTTTCTTTTTTACTGTGAATCCAGCTAAAGGTGCTAAAGGTTCTTTCCGTCGCGGCAGACGTAATAGGTGCACTTAATATGCGCAAAGTTACTTCAGCTAATATATTAGTGCCCCGTAAGCTTTTCCACCATAGTAGAGGAGGCATATTCTCTAGCCCTTCCCACAAGATTTTTCTTTCCCAGAGACCTTCTTTTTCTCTGTAATGAACAAGATCCATTTTAAGTTGTGTGCTCTCTAATTTCATGTGATGGCCAACATCATAAATTAATGTTAAACCATCAAGCAAATCTGAAGGTTCTAAGGTACTTCCTTGCATTATAGGATTTAAAATGTCTGCTGCAAGATGGAGAGGACCAACACCACATTCTTTTCTTTTTCTAAATTGCTCCATAATATGCTTTTCTTCATTTTTTTTTCAGTAAAGATACAGGAAGTAATTCTAGCAATACTTTTTCTAAGTTGTTTATTTTGTTATTCTCCAAATGAATCTGAGGTTCATTTGATTCAAAAGATTCTATAAGTTCTACAATCGGAGTAAAGATATCAATCATATTTTCAATACGAATCCAAAAAGTATCATCTAAAAGTTTTTTTTTTTTTTTTTTTTTTAAACTCAGAAGACAATTGAGCTTCTTCACAAACTGCCATAGTTTGGAGCGTAAATTTGTTATCTTTTAAGCTTATAAGACTGTGTAAGTAGCTTCCCCACCTAGTTTTACCTGGCAATTTCAAGGAAATATTTTTCTTGCTTTCTTGACCTTGAATCCGGTTAAACAATGCACTTAAACGGTTGCTACGTTTGATAGTTTTCACTATATCAATTACATTTGTAAAAAATTGTTTAACTGACTTGCATCCTGAAATATCAGAACACAATAAGTGTAAAAGATGGGCAAGGCAACCTAATGGAACAACATGCGGATATTTTTCTTTTACTAATCTAAAGGCTGCTATCATATTTTTAGCATTGTCCCCTATAATCACAAATTTTTTTTCAGGATCATGATCTTTCATAACTTTTTCAATTTGCTCAGCCAAATAACAAGCATCATGCTTGTTTTCCTTTGACATGATAAAATCAACAAATAGAGGTTGTGGTTTTGAAATCACAAAATTTATTATTGACTCATTTCTTATGTTACTCCAACCATCACATTGCAAATGGAGATGTTTTGATTCAGTTAGTTGTCTCTTAACTTCACATTGCATTTCAAAAGATTGAGAATCTAAGTAAGTCGAGGCAAGACGAAAACGTGAAGGTAAATTGTAAGAAGGTCGAACTTTCTTAAAAAATTCAATCCACAAAGGATGTTCAACCAATGGACTTCCACTGATGAAAATGTCCTTAGCCAAATGTTGATTGAGTGTTTTCTAGAACAAAAAAGAAGCATTTGTAGTTTTATTTTTCCAAAATAAAAATATACAAGGCATAGAATTTTTACATTTTTAATCCAGACTTCTATAGCATCTGTAATCTTGTAATTCAGATATTCCAAAACCTTTTATTATTATTTTATTATTTCTTTTCTTTCATGAAATGATAATAGATGCCACCACTAGCATACAAGAGTACATTTCAGAAAACACTATTTTATGGAGCTATATATATTTTCCTTTTACAAAATTTTGAATTCATGCTTGAAATTGATATTTTTAAGTATTAATTACTTAGTTTCTCCTAATTCCTTCCGCTTTGCGTGTTTAACCATTGTTCAGTATGGTAAAATAATAATATATTTTTTTTATTTATTAATGGCAAGTCCTATTTTAATTATTTAACTCTAAATCTTATTTAAATGTTTTATATTGTTTTATTTTTTAAATTTATCAGTTTCGTGATTTGTGTTATTTATTATTCAATAATATAAAATTCCAAGTTAAAAAGAAAAAAATCTTATTGTTTCCCACAACTAACAACAGATGGCGACACCATACAAAATATACATATTTTTGAATTTTGAGATATTTTTAAGTGGAACTCCTTAGTATTATTTATTTATAAATTGCCTTAGTGTTTTGTATTATCATAATAATGCCTGGTGTTATTATCATTTACCTAAATGCATTCTAGTTTCAAATTTTCTCTAATTCGCTATTGCCGTGGTTCAAATGATTCCGGATTAAAGATATAGGATTCAGCATATGATATTTTGTCAGGTATATGATATTTAATTACATTATTTAATTGTTTTGAATTGCAATACTGCAAACCAACCGATTTATACTTTAAAAACTTCGGCAGCTAAGGATAAAGTTAAAAAATGGGGGAGACCCTTATATGGATTCACATAAGGGAAGGGGATTTTAGAAGGTATTAACAATATTTATTATACTTATTATTTGTAAGTTAAATTAATTTATCAGGAATTTATGTGTCTATAACTATCTTTTAGAATAAACAATATTTTCAATTAATTTCCTTTTTAAGTGAAATTTACATTTAATTAAAATGTAGTATTTGACTTTTATCCAAAATGTTCTTTAAATAATAAATACATATATCCTGTAACGTTATTTTTTATATGGAATGTTTTTTGAAAGCCTATAGAAACTATGAATCTTGAAAGCAGACTGTTTTCATTACAAATAAATTTATAAACTTGTGGCTTTAAGCAATCTATTTTTGCTTTGCTATTCTATATAAAAATAGGATTACATTGAAACTGCCAAAAAATATTTGTCTTATAAAATTGTATAATGGCAAGGGAATGGGTTCCTTGGGGATATGAAGATTTTCCCCAACTGCACCCCCCCCCCCTGAACACATACACTCATTCCATGCCATTGCTTATAGCTCTGTATTATTTCAATCACAAAGTGAATTCTTGCTTTTAAATTATATATTTTTCACATCAGTGTTTAACAGTGTTTCTTTATCTACACTTCAAAACAAATTAAACGATTTTTTTTTATTAAAAGAAAAAATATATTAAAATGCAAAGGCTTATTTCAATGAATCTTTTAAATTTTAAAATAAACAATTTATTAATTTATTAAAAATTGTAATATTAAAAATCAGAGACATATACTAGAGAAAAGCTTCAAATAATTTATTTCAATTAATATCAGTTCTAATTTAAGTATTTACTTTTAAAAGAACAAAATTGTATTTATTTTTGTTTATTAATATGTAAATGTACTTACATTTGTTTTTTCATCCATCTGATCCAAAAATGCTGTCATAGATATCTGTGACTTCGAAATTTTTTTATTTGTCAAAAAACTAGATGTTCCATCTCCAGCATTTTTTAGAAGCGAAGGTACACTTGTTATCGGTATCGATGAAGTGTTAGAAGATGTACTGGACATTTGACCAGTATTAGGTTCATCTGTATCACTAATTGTTATATTTTCTTCTGCATTTGAAGTTGAAGGCATAGTAGAAATAGATTCCTTATGATATTTTTTGCATTTAGAATCACTGTCAAAAACCTTTTTCAAACCTGCAGGACATTTGAAACATTTCTTAATATGATTTTCCATTTTGTTTACATTAGCATGCTTGTAATCCTTATTACAATATTAGCACTGCACGCTTTTTCCTTTCACATTAAAAAAATTCCATGCAAGTCTTTTTTTTCCTCCCATTTTTACTTCTAACTCTTTCAAACTTACACCATAGACATCTAAAAGCAAGAGAAGAACAGTTTATAGAATCAAAATCCAAACCAAAACTAGCATGGTTTTGGTTTGTAAAATCTAGCATAGTTTTACTTTGTAAAATCTAGTTTAGTTTTGGTTCATACTTATGCAATGATTGGGCGCCATCTATTGCTTCTGGTGGAAATTTCTAATTGAAATTTAAAGGAATAGCAGATTATAAACAAAGCAAGAAAAGAGTGTGTATTACTAAATTTTTAGAAAATAGGAATGATATTTTAACACTTAAAAGACGATTCATAGAGGTTTATAATTAAGTTGATGATCAAACACATAATATTTGAATAGTGTTTTGTATTGAGGCAAAATATTTTAAATTTTTGGGCAGCTTTTTAATTCAGCAAGAAATAATCACAACTTATAAAATTGGAAATGAAAATATTTATTTAGAAAGTGAATACTTTGAAATTGCAATTTCTTTAAACTACTGTTAATATTTAGAGAAAATCAGTAAATTCCTATTTAATCTTTATACATGTCTGCAATATTAGGAAAAGATAATTAAATTTCTAAAACCAAAATTTTGTAGTTCAGCTGACCAGGGTTGGCATGATTTAAATCGACTGATTTAAATCAAGATTTAAATCTAGATTTAAATCAACTGATTTTTTTAAAAAAATCATTTGATTTAAATCAATTTTTTGCAATATCACATGAATGCTCATATCAAAGGAAAATTTTGGGTAAAAAATTAGAAAATGTATTAGATAATGATAGAATTACAAAATTTAAAGCAAGATATGAGATTCTGATATGAATAAGCTATTAATGGCTGTCGTTTTGCTGGAGTTTTATTAAGTCCCTCTGTTTTAAATCGAAATGAAATTTCACTCAGTGTAGGGGAAAATAATGAAGGTTTGGCATTAATTAAAGAAGATTGTTTGAATCTTCTCACCACTGTAGTACATTTTCAAGCAAAAAATGGCCCATTCCAAAAATCACCATTGCTTGAGAAAAAAGTTTCTGATATTATGACAGATTATGATTGCTGGAAGTCCTTTTATGTCATGGGAGGTAAAGAGAGAATCAGCAAAATTGAAATTGAATTTATTTACCAAATAACAACAGCCGTGCATTTATCTGCTGGAGTAGAAAGACAATTTTCTTCTTTTGGACTAGTTCATTCAAGCCTTCATAATAAATTAGAAGTAGACAAAGCTTCTAAATTAGTGTTTTAGTTCAAACAATTAACTGGTTCCCTGATTTTTTCCTATTTGCTTAAAAATATTGAATTAATTGTGATTTTTATCACTTAATAAATAGCTTGCATTAAATGAACACACTAGACTCCCTCAAATCCGCACTTCTTGGGACCAGAGGTTGTGTGGATTTCTAATCATAGGTTTGTTTACATTTTTTAAACAGTAATTTGATAGTAATTAATAATGCAATTGAAATTTATAATGAATGCTTATAACATAGCAAAACATTAAAAAAATTATGTAAGGTAATAAACTAAAAAAATAAAAATTTTGATAATTAAAAATGATTAAAATATTGAAAGCAGCAAAGATGAAGTAAATAATCAATAATGTATAACTAAATATTTATTATAAAGATCAGGTGCAATTTTTTTATTCAAAGAAACTTGCCCCATAAAGGTGCACTACTAATTCACATCAAAATCATAAAATAAAGTTTTATTTCAGGTTTAACCAAACTCAATAATAAAAAAAGCTTGATGAATGTATAAATGCATTTTGAAAAAAGATTGTGATCACCACTGATATTAGCAATACCTTGAATTTTTTCAGAAATAAATTTATTCTTCCTTCATGAAAAGCATGAATTTAATAATATTAATGAAAGTTACAGATTAAAATATAGAATTGATATAAAAATAAAAAGTCAAATTTTGTCCTTACACCTGACCTGAAAGCTTCATTGTTTACATCTGTAAAATATGCACAGATTTTAGAGACTTGTGCCTATTAGCGCTGCAGATTTGAGGGAGTCTACTGTATTTAATTTGTTTTTTAAATTTTACCATTTTCTATTCATTTACAGCATATTTAAATTTGTTTCTTATTTAGTATGCACAATTCAATTACAAAATAATAGAATGGCTTTAGATTAAAGCCTAGATGTTTAACTTTTAGTACCAATCAGTAACTAGAATATATTATTTTCTTAACTGTTTAATTATTTCTTATATTATTTTTATAAATTATAAGTATTATTTATTCTTTTTTAGTTATTTATTATAAAAACTGCTCCATGTATTGTAAAAACATAAAAACACAGTAATTAAATATAGAATTCTAAAAAAATCAAATAAATCCGATTTAAATCAAAAAAATCTGATTTAAATCAAATAAATCCGATTTTTTTGATTTTTTTCCAACCCTGCAGCTGACAATTGTGAATATTTATAGACTGTAAAATAATAAAAATTGTTTAATAAACATAAATCAATAAATTGTTTGTTAAATTATTTATTTAAATGCTTGATTGTGTAATTTATCTTTTTTTTTTTTTTTTATTATTAGCAATCTAAATTTCTCTTAAGTATGGATTTTTATCATTATTTTCTTAATAAATAGATGTGACATGTAATCTGTATAATGCTCTGCAATAAACTGTGCAGATAGGTAGTCTTATATTTTCTTTTTAAAAAATGTAATAGAGCTTCACATTATTTACTTTGAAAATTTCCTACAAATTCAATTCACTTACTTTGCAGCTGAAGCACACTAGCAGTAAAATTAAGCAATTTTGCGATGTAAGTTTCGACTTCTCTTTAATTGTGGCTGAAGCCATACAACTTTCATAATTTGAATATCTCATTCTATGATTTTGGACTTCATAAATATTTAAGTTTCAAATAAAAATAAATTTTACTTTAAATATGCTTTTTCAAGCTGAAATATGAAAATACCCAGTTTTTGGGTATTTACCCGAGGCTTGGGTAAATACCCAGGTAAATACCCAAAAAATATTAACCTACCCACTGGGTATTTACCCGCCCCACATCACTGAAGCTAAGGAATAAAAACTCGCCATCATCAAAGTAATTTTTTAGTATCTAACAAATATAACAGAGTTAGACAATTATATAACTGGATCTTCAACTTTTTGCAGTGAAAGAAAATGATAGGGAAGATGTTCCTTTTTTAATGGATAGATAATGTGTTATATTTCAACAACATATTCGAATTTTGTAAAATGCTTTGTTTAGAAAAGGTCCATTTTAAACGACTAAATACTGTGTTGTATTTTATAATATGTTTGAGTTTTGAAAGCATTAGGTTAGTTTTCTTTAAAAAACATCATAAACTCCTCCCCCCCCCCCAAAAAAAAAGAGTACAAATTATTTGTTTTTATTCTTATTGAAAATAAAATAAAAAGCGATTTGAGAATCTTTTTTGAAAAAGGAACACATTAATTTCTTTAGCATATTCAGAATAACCATTCGGATGTTGCGTATAAAGATATGTGCATACAAAAAAAAAAAAAAAAAAAAAACTAAGATGTACTACTTACGAACTGAATTTTGTAGTGTGTAAAAAAATTTTAGCGGAAATTTCAAGTGGGCATTTAGATGATTAATTATTATTTCAACAAATATTGAAAATGTTTTTTAAATATAAATATTTCAGAATTACATCATAAGCTGAGAAATGGGCAAGAGAAATAGAAATTTCAAGCGAAATTTAGACGACCGATTATTTATTTGTCATTTCAACAAAATAACTAACTAAATTAAAAAAAAATTATAGTTGATTTCCATTTTTTCTAAAAACACTCTCTGAAATTCATATTTCCACAAAATTATGCAAAGTTTAAAATCTGTAATTTTTTCTTTTTAACATGATCTCTCCTATTTTTTTTTATAGTACATTATTACATCTTCTACAATTCCCCAATTACTGATAATTTTATTTCCTTCTCTCCAAGCACATAATCCTTAGAGCATGCAGAGTTTCACAATTATAAGAATTATTAAATTAAAAATCATTAAGAAAGGTAAAATTTATAATTTATTTGAATAATTACAGATTCAATTAAATAACATTATAATTAAACCAAATTATAAATTTATAGAAAATTTAAAATAAAAAAATATAATATAAATTTAAAGAATATTTTAAATTTAAAAAATAACAAATTTATTAAATTTTTTTGGAATTTTTTCCTTTTAAACTTTTTATAATATTGCTAATTTGTGGTTACAGTAAATGATCTTATATAAATCTCCTATCTTCAGAAATTTTCACTAAGTCATCTTTTTATCTACATAACCTACCTTATGATTCTTTAAAAAGTAGCAGAATGCTGTCGAAACGCAGATGATCCCCCCCCCCCCTAGCTTTTTTCATAGGTTAATGGAAATTATCTTCTTTCTGTAAAAATCACTTTTGCAATTGATCAATATTTTAAACAAAAACTTTATTGAAATTTAAAAAAATCTTCCCTTTCTCCGCCCATCCTATCTAAATTCTCTACTTTTAGGATTTTCGCCAAGCACAATACCTTCCCGCCAAAAAAAGCCTCTTTGACGCAGCCAGCTCCAACCAATTAGATTACAAGATGGCAAAACCCGGTTGGGAAAAAAAAATATGCTTGCCCAATACCCTATCTCTCTTTGCATTTTGTCGAAATGTACCACGAGCAAGTACTTTTCGATATTTTATTTTTATTTGGTGCTCATTTCGCTGGTATGAAATGACCCTAATTTATTGAACGAAGTATTTATTCTTTTTTAAGATTTCAGGAAGGGAATAATTTTATTTTCAACGCATGTTGTAGAAAGTTTTAAATTATTTATGACAGTTTAAAATGACTCTTTCTTAATTGCTGATTCTGCGCGAAAAATGGAGATTGACAAAATAGTTTATCTTGCATGAGATGAGGACTGGGTTTCGAAAGATTTTGTAAAATCAGAAAAAAAAGGGTCTGAAGTCGCTTGTGACAGCAAGTTCGGAAAGAGATGACCATAAGTGGAAAATATTTGAAGAAATGGCTAAAAACAATAATGAATTTACAGTTCATTCAAAGAGTAAGAAAAATTATTCACGAAAGAATTCTATTAAATCATACAATAAATCTATTGCCGAAAAACGATCAACATCCGCACAAATGAATCATCCATTGAAGGAAAAATTGAGAAATGACAGACTGTTGTTTGAATTTAAGGGAAAAGTTTGTTATTTCTGATACATTAGACGAAGATTTTTTACAGAAGGAAAAAAAGAAAGCTCTAAAGTATCGCGGAAAAGAATTTTTTTAATCTAATCATTAAAATAAGACACATCTCATACCTATGCTTATGAAGAAATTTATGGAGAATGGTTTCGAAGCGAAACAAGCAGAAGATGATGCAGACACACTAATTGTTAACACAGTTATTGAAGTAGCAAAGTCCGGTGCGCTTACTGCTGTTGTTGGCGATGATGTTGATTTGCTCGTATTGTTGACAGTTTTAGCACCTCCAGAGATAGAGATATTTTTTATTAAGTCTGGAAGAGGACGAATTGTTACCACCCTGTATTCATCGCACAGTTTTAACAATGATGCTGTTCTGAGATCATATATTGTTCCTTCACGCTTTTACAGGTTGTGACTCGACATCAGCAATGTTTGATAAAGGTAAAATGTCGTTAGCAAAATTTTTGAAGAAGGGAGTAGATTATAACATACAAGCTGCCAGCATTTTTAAAAGTGATCAAGTATCTTAATTTGAAGTTTCCGAGGTTGGAAAAACTATTTTTGAAGTGAAAACTTCTTTAGCGGCGCTGAGCACTTTTTTTTGTATGGGTAAAAACTTCCAAACTCGCGTCAGGGTCACGTGATGCTGATCGAAAAAGCGTAAGATCGAGGGGAAGGGAGAGGAACTAGTATCTCCCACTCTTTCTACTGTGCCTGAGTGTGCTGCTCCGTTTAGGCGGCACAGGGCGCTTGCGCGAATGTCCGTGTGTGTTTTTTTAAGTTATAATTGTATTTAAGTTTAACAACTTATACTGTTAATAGATGGAATAAAACGTTATGAAAGAAAAAGTATGACATTGTGCATTGATTATGCTGCAGTTTCCAACTACTTTTTTTCATTTTTTTTATTGTATTTAAATAATAACAACATAAATTGATACCAAATGGAATAATAAGTTAAGAGAGAAAAAACATGACATTGCACATCAATTATGCTGCACTTTCCAACCATTTTTTTCAATTCCTTAAATTTTCAATTGTATTTAAAGTTTAACAACTTACATTGTTATCAAATTGAATAAAAAGTTAAGAAAGAAAAGACATGACATTGCTCATCGATTATACTGCACTTTTCAACCAATTTTTAAAATTATAATTGTATTTAAAGTTTAACAACATATACTGTTACCAGAAGGAATAAAATGTTAAGAAAGAAAAAATATGACATTGTGCATCAATTATGCTGCACTTTCCAACCACTTTTTTCAGTTTTTTTAATTTTTGATTGTATTTAAATAGTAACAACATAAATTGATACCAAATGGTATAAAAAGTTAAGAAAGAAAAACATGACATTGCACATCGATTATGCTGCACTTTTAAACCTTTTTTTTATATATATATTTTCAATTGTTTTTAAAGTTTAACAACTTATATTGTTATCAAATGGAATAAAATGATAAGAAAGAAAAGACATGATATTGTACATTGATTATGCAGTACTTTCCAACCAATTTTAAAAATTGTAATTGTATTTAAACCTTAACAACTTATACTGTTACCAGAGGGAATAAAATGTTAAGAAAGAAAAAGTATGACATCACGCATTGATTACATTGCACTTTCCAACCATTTTTCTCTCTTTTTTTTAAATTTTTGATTGTATTTAAATAGTAACAACATAAATTGATATCAAATGGAATAAAAAGTTAAGAAAGAAAAAACATGACATTGCACATCAATTATGCTACATTTCAAAACCATTTTTAAAAATTTTAATTGTATTTAAAGTTTAACAAAATATACTGTTACCAGATGGAATAAAAAGTTAAGAAAGAAAAATCATGATATTGTGCATCGATTATGCTGCAATTTCCAACCATTTTTTAAAAAATTGTATTTAAAGTTTAACAACTTATATTGTTTGATTACTATTCAATTTGTTGCAAGTTTCGGAAGATACGGTCGTCCAGCAGCAGGAGTAGCTATTTATAAAAGGTTGTTTGATGTAATGGGCATATATTTCCACAATTCATATGAATGTGCATGTGAGGTACACCAGTATGTTTAGTAGTAATGGTTTTGATATCAGTGATATATGTGTTTGTTGTTGCCACTCTGAAAATGAAAAACTAATTGTATTGGTTGCCATTTATATTTCACCGGATAAGTCTTTAAGTGCAAATGAGAATTTTTGTATGAAAATTTATTTATTTGTTCTAAAGAGGCTTCTGCATTACTTCAAGATAGAATTGGAAACAGATTTGATGATTTGCCGATGATTTTGAGTAGGGATTTCAACATCAACTTTGTGGATGATGAAAATCTACAATTAATTGAATTTTTAAATAGAAAATTTGATTTAACAATGACCAACCATCGAAATCTTAACACAGAGAGATAAAAAATTACAATTGATGCAGTCATTACAAGATATTTAAATAGAATTGAATCAAAATTGTTTGCTATATATTTTAGTTACCATAAACCTATAATATCAAATCTAGAATATAATGATAATAATGATGATGATGATGATGGAAGAATTGTTGAAATGGGGATGATTATTCATAAGTTTTATGGGTATTTATTTCAAAGAATACCAACTGACGATATTTCATATTTCATGCTTTTTTAAATTTATGTTTTAAGCAATAGATTGCAATTTTTGTATGTAAAATAATATGCATTATTTTTCATGTACAATAGCGCATTAAATGAAAATTGTAATATAATTTTTGTAGCAGTAGTTTATAATAATGAATAAAAAACACTTCATTTAAAAGTATTTTCTGCACAATAAAATATGTCCAGACGACTAAAAAAATACACACATAATTGTTCAAGTTTTCACTTCTGTCGGCACTCCCGGAGTGCCTTTTAATTAAGTTTTTTCTTGCTTTAAACGGTAGTAAAGCAGAAATTTCTCTGAAAAAGTACCAGTATGTATGTTTCAAGAAAAGAGTTGCTGTTAGTAAAAAAAAAAAAAAAAAAAAAAAAAAAAAAAAAAAAAAAAAAGCCTTTTATCATTGCCGCCTGCCGAAGATGCAGCTAGATTGTACAGTTTATGTATTTATCATCAAGTACAATCAGGGCCGTAAATCCCGGGGGGGTTTGGGGGGGTGCAACACCCCCCCTAGGAGAAATCAGTCGGAAAATTCCCAGATCTATCGGGAAAACTATGTTTAGTCGGAAAAAATGGTATTAACCAATAAAATCTTATAAACTGGAAAATCATTCAGAAAATTTCCCGTTCCATCGGAAAAGGCGTATTTAGTTGGAAAAAATAGCATTACATATTATCCTATAAAAACTTATAAATTGGAAAAACAGAAAAATCAGTCGGAAAAATTCTTGTTTGATCGGAAAAAATGTTCTTAACCTATAAAAACTTATATACTGGAAAATCATTCGGAAATTTTCCTGTTCCATCCGAAAAAGCGTGTTTAGTCGGAAAAAATAGTATTACGTATTATCCTATAAAAACTTACAAATTGGGAAAAGGAAAAATCAGTCGGAAAAATTCTTGTTTGATCGGAAAAAATGTTCTTAACTTATAAACACTTATAAACTGGAAAATCATTCGAAAATTTTCCCGTTCCATCCGAAAAAGCGTATTTAGTTGGAAAAAATAGTATTACGTAAAAACTTACAAATTGGAAAAAGGAAAAATCAGTCGGAATTCTTGTTTAATCGGAAAAAATGGTATTAACCTATAAAAACTTATAAATTGGAAAAACGAAAGTATCATTCGGAAAATTTCCCGTTCCATCGGAAAAGGCATGTTTAGTCGGAAAAAATAGTATTATCCTATAAAAATTTATAAATTGGAAAAACGAATAAGTCAATCGGAAAAATTCTTGTTCGATCGGAAAAAATGGTATTAGCCTATAAAAACTTATAAATTAGAAAAACGAAAATATCATTCGGAAAATTTTCCGTTTCAATCCGGAAAGGTATGTTTGTCGGAAAAAATAGTATTACGTATTAACCTATAAATACTTGTAAATGTTTAAATCGGAAAAAATGGCATTTATCTATAAAAAGAATTATAAATTGGAAAAACGAAAATATCAATCGGAAGTTTTCTGTTCCACCGGTAAAGGCATCTTTAGTCAGAAAAAATAGTATTACGTATTAACCTATAAAGAATTATAAATTGGAAAAATGGAAAAGTTAGTCAGAAAAAAGTAAATTTAGCCGAAAAAAAGGGTATTAATCTGTAAATATTTATGAATTGGAGAAATATTTTTGTAGTTTTTAATTAAATAAGAAAAACAAGTTAGATCGAAGAAAACCTATAAAATTTTATTCTCAGTTGGATTTATTTCCGCTTGCAGTTTCTGATAAGAAAAATAAGAAAAAAAAAAAACAATTTAGGATGAAGAAAACAAATTTATTCTTAGCCGGAACTATTATTAATTAATTTAAATAATTGCTAATTTACTATTTACTTTAATTTAGTAATTAATTAATATAACTTATTAATATATAGGATTTTATTTTTCTGATAAAACTATTCAGAAAAATGTCGATTTCTCATATATTGTATTCTCGGAAACTTCGATATGACGGGAAAAAAATATTCTTGTACATTTTCTATAGAAAGTTATACCGTTAATTATAACAGTGATATTTGAGTAAAACCTTGATATTCCGATTTTTTTTTCTGTGTCTTTTGAATTGGATATGGATATATCGAAATCTACTTGTATTTTTTTTACTGTTGGAAAGTTTTTAGTTTAATCTCGAAATTTTAAGATATACTGATCGAAGTGAAGAAACTTCTATTCTTTTAATCTAAACTTTAAATTTAATTAGAAATATGTATCACGGAATTTAGGTAGTATACGATGAAAATTCATTTATAGAAATACAAATATTTGGTATTTTTTCATATCAAAATCTGGATATTTTCCATTCTATTCAAATTTTACCTTTAATTGAAAATAATTATAGTCTCATTTTTTTCCTACTATCTAAATTTCTGTTTTCTTTTTATTTTATTAAAAAAAAAATAATAATAAAGGTTGATTGATTGATTTTTGTCGTCCGATTATCTACGCTAATGGGATATAGGACCAGGGGGAGTGCCCTCCGTGGGGGTCTTTCTAAGGGAACCTAACCCGTATTTACGCAAGGTTCGAAGAAAACCACGGAAAACTCCGAACGGTTAGGCCGACAGCCGCGATTGGGTTCGAACCCAGCACCTGCCGTCTACCAGTTGAGAAATAATAATAAAGGCGAAATTGTTTATACTTACTTTTTTACGTAATTTTTGATTGATTTAAAAGATTGTTTAAGAAATTTATATGATACAAAATGAAAATTGAAAATACCCAAATACTTTGAATTTTCATCTCGAAATAATCTGGATATTTTACAGCCTATACGAGTTTACTTCTCTCAGAAGTAATACTTTCGTTAGCTTTTTCCTCAGTCAATTGTATTATTTTTTTAAATATTTTTATTATTACTATCACATTTTGTTTAGCCAGAAGAATGAGTTGTAACACCAAATTGTTGCGCTGCTTTTAAGTTTGTCGTTAGAAAGAATTAAAACTTATATTAAGAAATCCCGTATTTTTGACAATTTTTTGTCTCTGAAATATTACCCAAGCAAACAGATTTCAATTTTACTTTATATATATATATATATATATTAATTAAAAAAAAAAAAAAAAAAAAAAAAAAAAAAAAAAAAAAACCCTAAAGAGATTTTAACTAAATGCTAAAAAATAGAAAGATAAAACATTGTTTTCTCTTCAACGTAAAGCTTGGGCACCTAAATGACTGGACGTTGCACCTCCCGCCCTATGTGTCAGTTACAAAACAAACTGCGCCTCCGTTAACTCTTTGTTTAAACCGTTAGTATTCTGGCTCATAGTACGAAATCATTCAATTAAAAAGTGTTGATGGGAGAATATTTTGGTATATAGTTACTAGTTCAATATTTTTTTTTATCAGTTATGCCCCCACCTAATGTAAGAGACAAAAAGTGCAATGTGGGTTATGTAATTATATTTTCGATAGTGATTACAGGAACACACTTAATAAACAAAAGCATGCTGATAAAATATCAGCCGATATACATATACCGTTTTGTATTGTTGGAGCTCTAAAATATCCTTTTGAAGTAAGCTAGCTATTTTATTACAGAAAATTTTAGATATGTAAAATGTGTAAATAACTGAATTGTTTTCATATTTAAAAATGAATTATTTTATTTATTTATTATTTTTTTACTATTTATTTATTTATTTTTTGAGGGGGCAGATAAATTATTTAATAACTTGTAAAAATGTACTGTTATTCGATATATGGAAATGTTTTTAACAGTCAGTATCGCAATTCCCTAACTATTTGCTAGTTTTGTTACAAACTGGAGATGACAAGCTAGTCATTTAAATTTCATGAAATTATCATTTTTAACTACATTTTTTCTCTTTCAATATATTTGCCTTCTTTTTTGCCAACCATTTTATAATTTGCAATTGCAAGTCAATGTATTTAGTATTATACAAGAAGTTAAAATTGTATTATAGATCTTTTTATAATTTATCAATTTTATTTCATCATTATTTAAGAGTAATGTAGTATTTTAATAAATTTTTGCCTACATGGCTTTTCATTTTTATTATCTCAAGGTTCAACAACTAAGAAAGTTCATTTATTTTTTGAAATTCAAATGTCAATGTATGTAAAATATTCTATATTTTTAAAACTTTGTTATAGTACAAGTAAAAATAATTTTGTCTCCCTGCATATCAATATTTTTATTATTATTTTATGGATAGATGATTTTGTGTGTGTGTGTGTGTGTATAGATAAGAATTAAAATTTAATCATTTGAAACTTGAAAATAATTTTAGCCTTGGGGGAGGATAAAACAGCGCAACTTTTGACTGTTTAAAGCTAATTGATGATTAAATGGATCTTTAAACCTCTTTTGCAATTTGAAATTTTAAAAAGGCATTTCAACTTTACTGGTACATTTTTTGTGCCTGATGTGCCTGTGTGTGTGTGTGTGTGTGTGTGTGTGTGTGTGTGTGAGGGGGGGGGGGTAGATGAAAAAGGAACCAGAATTTTACTTTTGGCTTATGCATTTCGTTTATTTGTTTGGTATTTTGCGCATGTTTTCTCAAGGGGTCAGAAAAACTATGTACAATTGCCTTATTTATTAAAAAATTTGAGTATAATTTGAAAACCCTTTGAATTCGCTCCTAAAAATTTACATACTCTGCTTTAATAATTTATTTGTTATTTATCTGTATATTGCATCTAATATATTAATATGATGTATTTAATTATATATTTTATCTAATGCTAGTAGAGATAGTTATAAATATATAAAATAGTTTGTCCTGACAGAGGGATAATCAACGCACATCCCAAACTACTGAATCTAGAACCATGAAAATTGGAGAGAAAGTACTTCTTTTGATGTAAGCATGCACTAAGATGGAAGTTTTGAAATTACCCCCCTTAAGAGAGACAAGCGGGGGAGGTAAAAAATTCTGGAGCAAATTGCCATATCTCAGCAAACATTTAAGGTAGGAGCGTAAAATTCCAGAAAATAAATCTACTAAAAAAAATATTAAACACATAATCCAGTGATTTTAGAAATCTCAACATAAGGGGTTAAAAGGGGGGAGTCGAAAAATTTAGAACATTTGGCACATCTCAACAGTCTTTTCAAATAAGAACGTGAAACAGCAGAAAATAATTTTTTTTAAAAACTAATTAAATACGTGTTTCAGCGATATTTTAAAATTTCCACCCCCGAGAAGTTTAAATGGGGGTAGAAAAATTCCATACTTTTTTGGCCATATCATAGGAAAGCCCTCAAATCACTCTTTCATATAATAAATCTTTCTCCCTCCCCCCCCCCCTCTTCTTATCCTCTATTGGGGACAATTTTCGATCTTTTTTGAAATTGTAACGTTTTATCATTTTAGACCGGATTTTTTTTTTTTTTTTTTTTTTTTTTTGGGGGGGGGGGGGCTTCCGATAAATATTACTTATAATATATGAAAATTTTATAGTTAGGGGAAGGGTCTATTCTGGGAGGGAGGACAATTTCTTAAATTTGGAATACATATCTCTTGTGATATATCGTTGGATTCCTATTTTGCCCTCACGGGCAACCACTTTTCTAATTTTAGCCGATACCTTTCATGTGATATATTGCTGGAAAGCCCTTTGACTGCTTATTTGTATTATGCAACACTCGTATCCCTCTCGGGTGGAACGGTTATTGTATTCCATCAGGAGATCGCCTAAAAATGGGGAAACTACATTATATAAGACTAATAATAACATAATATAAGATTATTTGACTATCTCGATACACTAAGTCATAATTATTTTGCGAATTATTACATATTCATATATATATATATATATATATATATATGCAGAGTTCATTCTAGGCGTTTTTCACAGGGCGCGCCGCCCCGCCCGCCCTTCTCTATAAAATTTGCCGCCCCGGTGGCCCCATCGTCCGAAAACCCCGCCCCGTCAGCCCTTTCACTCGGAAAATCGACCAGGAGAGAAAAAAAAAGCGCCCTTTTAAGTTAATTTCATTGCTTATTTCAAACCAACTCTAAACTATTTGTAAACATTATGTAACCCGATAGCTCCATTGTCCATTCCTAATCTGTCCCTTTTCACACATGCCCCCTCCCCCACTAACCAAACCCCAACCTCTTTATATACAAACACCAATTACTTTCAGTAAAACTGTAGCACCCACACTATCATAAATTTTCCTTGGTCTGTCCTGTACAGTGTCTCGACTACCGTGAAAATTCGCCGAAATAAGAAAAAAAGAAAAAGGAAAGATCCTCAGCATCTCGTGGAGGATCCCCAGAAGTGGATGACCCGGGGGTCGTGAGTTGAGACTTCAGAAAATGACCGTAAACACATACTTTGTCCATAGTAGTGATTTATAGAGTGAAAGAGATGCACACACAGTACTGTGAGAAGTTCACAGGAATTAATAATTTCTTTCCTCAGTTTAATATTACAGCCTGGTATAGACTGCTAGAATCAAAGCCCAAAACTCCCAAAAGATTAGTCATTTATATATTTTTTCGCACTGAAACAAAAGAAAAAGGCGAAGAGAAATATTAAAATATTATCTGTCATATCAATGAAAGAAGTAAAAACTGGCCGTTTTGTCATAAACGTAAATGATTTTCTATTAATTTTAAAAGTTATTCCTCAATCTCTGATGCCCCAAACAGTCAACCATGCATTATGAATAAACAAGGGCAGTACGCAAACCCAGCCGTCTTGAATTGAACTGAACAATGACCTAAGATACTAGAAGATACTACGTATATTAGAAAGTCAATGGACCTGAATGAAAGAAATAATTTAATATCTCACTTTTTTTTGGGGGGGGGGGTCGGAGGGGTTAAATAAAAATAATTTATTCTGCTACATTGGAGTCTTTCTATACTGCGAAAACTAGGTGCTAACCTTTCTCTTCATACTAATATTTTTTCCTTTCTTTTATTGGGAAAAAGCTTTTAGTTTCGTTCAGCGCCGAAACTAGCCTTTTTTGCACCCGGTGCAAACATGAATTTCGGCGCCCCCCACCCCTCACATATATGCATTCTTTATAACAAACACACCAAAGAAAATCTTAATTTGGCGCCCCCTTCACCTTCTGTTCTGTTGGCGCCCGAGGCACGTGCCCCCTCTAGTTTCGTCCCTGGTTTCGTTTGGAGATCTTCTATAATCAATTTGGTTTTAGCATTGTATTTGCCGCGTCACACTTCCGCTTTATTGCTGCTACCGATCGTATGCTACACTAACTTTATGAAGTCTACTCTATTTTCTTACATTTTCAACTTTGATTCATCGAAAATTCATTCATTTTATCTTGCTTCACTATAAAAGGTTTATTTTTACTATCAGAAATAATTGCCCCTCATTTCATTTCAGATAATGATTCACAATACCGGATATTCTTTAAGAGTCTTAGTTGGTGATTTTATAATGTAAACACATCGCGAAAGAAACGCAAAATATCAAGTGCATTGAAAGCTAAATGTTTTCTATTTTCATCCTTTATCTTCTTGCTTAGTAAAAGTTTTTGTCCCGAATCAAATTAGCTGGACTAAGTATTTTATTCAAAATAAGTTTCGTTTTCAGCTTATTAATTTTGTTTCAATTTAAAATTCATATTCTTTTTATTCCATAAGTCAAGCAGCAAAATGATCGTACGATCTGCTCTTGCGGCTTGCCGTAATGATTCTATACTATATTATTAATTTTTTTTCCCCTCTTTTTCTTTTTCTTTTTTTTTTTTGCAAGAGCAATTTTGCTATTGGAAGTCTCTTCTTTTAATATAAAAATGATCCTACGAATGTATCAACCAATTTGCGTTGCTAAGTGCAGAAAAAAACTACTGAGTTGTAAAAAAAGAAAAAAAAAAAGAACCAATTTTTTTTTTCTATCGCTGTTAGAAAGAAAAAAAAATCCTATCTCCTATGTAAGTTGACCAATTTCTTTCAAATTTTCAGCAAGTTGAAATGATAATAAGTTAGGAAGTGTAATAATTTTATGTTAAAATATAACCAGTTTTCAGAAAATTACAATGCCTGCCAAAAATTTCCACTATACAGAAACTGCGAAGAAAGAGTTGTTTATTAACCTTGCTAAGTGAAATCGGAAATCTACTGTTGTTTACTCAATCAGATCATCAAAACTTTGGATGGATAATGTTTTGCTGTGCAGAAAGGAACCATGACTAGATTCTTTTTTATTTTTTCTCTTTTTAATTAAGAGGTGATTTGAGGCCAATTTTGAGTAAAAAAATATTTTCTGAAATTTACAGCAATTTTTCTGAAAAGGTTTCAACAGAGTCTGGGGGGGTCCACTCTCGGCACAATGGTTTTTTTCTTTTTCTTTTTTTTTCTTTTTTTTTCTCGCGATTCTTTGACAAAATTTAGAGTTTTTAACGCGATTTTTGATAAAATTTGCCTTTTTTTCGACGTAATTTGCGATTTTTTTAAAAAGAAATTAGTATTTGTTTCGTGAACTATGGATGAAATTTGCGATTTTTCACGATAGTTTAATCCCGTTTTTTCCGCGATTCTTTGACGATATTAGCAATTTTTCTTTGAACAATTGACTATTTGTCGAATATCGCGATAGATTTTATATGCAAATTTTCGAAATTATAACCTTTCTTTTGTTTTTTCTTTTCTTTTTTTTTTAATTTTTGGATAATTATTGCCTTATTTTTCAGAAAAATTGGAATAGAATCACTCCTTAACTAAAGATACTTTTATAAAAACTTAGCTTTCATTAAAAAAAAAAAAAAAAAAAAAAAAACCTCAAATTTACTTCCTTTTACTTCAGATAGCTTCCTTTTTTTACTTTTTTTTCTGTTAAAATATCTGTTTTAATATTAGCATTTTTTTGTATTGAAAATGCGTTCTTGACATAAATCATGCGCCCCTCTCCACTTTTTTCGGGGGGGGGGGGGTAAAAGGGGGCAGTAGAATTTTTTTTTCTTTACATGAACAGAAAATGATCTGAAATCCGGAATCGCCGAGATCCGGGGGGGGGGGGGGGTTCCGAATTTTGGACTTTGTACTTATAAGCAAATCAGTCGAGTTCTGTTAAGACCTAAAAATTCTACTTTTTTTTTTTTTTAGTGGTCTTTGTCGAAAAATGGAAAACACTATTTGATTTTACACTTTTACAGTTCGAGCATCACTGCACTTATAAGTTAAAAACAATTAAAAAACATATTTGAAAGTAGTTAGTTTGAATTTGAGAAGAAAAATGCCAGTACGACAAAGTGAAAATAAATTTTCAAACGGAGTCGTTAAAAAAATAAACGATGGCCAGCTGATAAAAAAAAAAAAAAAAAATCCACATTAGTAATTTTATTTAATAACTTCGTTTGAAAATAATAAAATTGATATTTTTCTGTCAATCAGTTGTTTTAATTTTTGAAAACAAGGACCAAAATTAAGTGTCTGAAAGATTTTATGGATGGAAAGTAAGCACAATAAGTGTAAATTACGTACTGTATTGTAATAGCAGGACACTCCCTTGCTCTTCCCCACTGAGAGGCTTTTTCTGAATAACAAAAAATTCTCCCTCACACTCACCCGAAATTGACGTTTCCCCTTCTCCCTACCCCTTATTAAGTAAGTAAAATATAAACCATTTAAAACTCTTTAATTTAAATTATTTTCTTTTATTTGAATACTTTAATAAGATAGATAAAAAACAAGTGATTCAATAGCTGCTTAAAGGGAAAAAAACTTTCTTTTCTTTTGATTCTTACCTCATTAAGTCAAAAATCTTTCAAAGTCTTTTTTCTTTAATTGTTGCTTCATATTGCTATAACAATGAAAAATCGATCATGTAATTCTCTCCCCCCCCCCCCATCCATGATTAAATATTCCTCTGCTCGTCTACCTAACATACAAAATTTGAAAATTTTTTAAACTCTTATTATTATTGTCTTATTTGTTAATCTTTAGTAATTGATCAGTCATCTAATAACCCCCCCCCCCCTTTCTCAAGAAAATATACTACTTTTCCTCTCAGTTTCTACTAATTTGTAAAAAATCATGTTATTCAAAAAGTAAACAACTGTTAGTTATTTATTTTTTTTTTTTTAAATAAATAACGATACGGTAGAAAAAAAAAATTGTAAGCTTGGCTTGTAGAAGGAAAAGGAAAGGAAGGTGGGACTGGGGGAAATATAAAATTCTAGAAAGGGAAATTAATATGATTATTTTATATTGTCACTGCAAAGTGTGAGGGGAGAGGGTAAAGGGAGAGAAGAAAATACTTTTTTAGGGATGAGGGAAGTTCGATTAGTTGATTATTTATAACAGGGGTGATTCTCGTCCGAAATTTCCGAAAATTTAAGGCATCCTCTTCCGAAAATTGGAAATTGGGTTATCAGTTCCGCATAGTTGCCAACTTGTACGGTTTTGCGCGCGGGAAAAACAGTTACGTAGAAATGCAAATTTCGTGAAAGGATCGCCGAAATAGCATACATTTCGGCAATATTTCGTGGAAAAACGACAATTTCGTCAATGTTTTTGTAAACGAACTTTGTCAAAAGATCAATAAAAAACGCGAATTTCCTGTACGGATCGCGGAAAATACGGCAATTTCACCAAATATCGCAGATAAAACGCGGATTTCTTCTGAAGACCGCGGGAAAACGCCGATTTCATCTAAAGATTGCGGATATAACGCCGATTTCGTTAAAAGATCGTGTGAAAAAACGCCGTTTTCGATAAAAGTTCGCTTAAAAATATTTTGTCAAAAGAATATTTGAAAAAAAAAAAAAAAAACGCCGATTTCGTCAAACGATCGCGGGAATAAAACGCTGTTTTTGAGAAAAAATCGCGTGAAAAATGCAAATTTTGTCTAAAAATCGTCGAAAAAACGATGATTTCACTTTAAAAAAAACATGGGAAAATGCCGATTTCGTCAAAAGATAGTGGAAAAACCGCCGATTTCGGCAAAAGATCGCAATAAATCGCCGATTTTGAAAAAAATATTTCGGATTTCGTCTGAAGATAGCGGGAAAACGCCGATTTTGTCCGAAGATCGCTTGAGGGAGGGGGACTGACGACCCCCCTTAATGTGCCCCTTTTTTTTCATCGTGCCCTTTTATGGCAAAGTGCGCCCTGCCTGCCCTTGATCCTAGAGTGAACTCTGATATATATATATATATATATATATATAAGTATATTAGTCTTCATGTTGGCCATAGTACTCGGAAATTTTCCTTCTTGGAGTCGGAAATTTTTGAGCCGACACCCCCCTACGCGATTAGGGTGGTTTACGCCCCTGAGTACAATACTGATTGAGCAATAAACTACTTCCTGAGAACTGGGGCTGGCAAAATGCACCTAATTTGTTTATTCTTGCTACCTTACCGCCCGCACCAAAAGATAATATTGAATCTATTTTTTATACTTGCTCCAAAGGATGTGGAAAAGCATGTGGATGCCGAAAAATTAAATTGAAATGTTCTGATATTTCATAAATTGCTGCGGAGTTTCATTTCATAATGCAAGTAAAATTGAATTTGAAGAAGAGGAAAATATTGACAGTATCCTGCCCACTGCAAGGGAAGAGGGAAGCGCTACTTCTGTATTCAATGATGATATCAAAAGGCAAACAAAAAATACTGAAAGCAATACAGCAACGAAAGAAATAAATACAGATAATTACGAATCTGGAACGAGTGTAGAAATTGAAGCTGTGCAAAGAACTACTAAAGCAGTTAAACGACTTAAATTGGATTAAGCTAGTCACTATAAGTGGAATATGCCTACGGAGAAAACCACAAAAAAAAAAAAAAAAAAAAAAAAAAAAAACGCATTAAGTGTTTTACTTCAAGCGTATGAGAATTGCTGTAATTTTCTCCGCGTGGGAGAACTGTTTACTTTCTGCGAATGGCAACTCAATTAATGGAATTACCTTTTAACGAAGCGCTCTCTCATTCTCGCAGTGACGTTTTCACGAATAATTATTGTTGTGTTTGCGAACTTATTAAAGTCTTATTTTTCTATAAAATCCTTCTGATTAATGAGTCGATATTATTTAGCCACAATACGACCTTCGCAAAAATATTTATAAAGAGCTTGAACCAACAACTTCACGCAGATCTTTTAATTTTTCATTTATATAACAAATTTAAGAATTAATTTTATTTGTTTACAATTATTTTGTTGCCAGTTTACAAAAAAAAAAAAAAAAAAAAAAAAAAAAACAAGTATGAAAAATCATGCGTTAAGCATAGATTATGAAGCACTTTCCAACACTTAATGAAATCTTTAACAAAACTTTGTTATTTAGGGAAATAATAGTGTATAGCCAAATATACCCAAATATGTATTCCAGTACATTAGAACAGCTCTGTATTTCATATGTCAGTTCATATAATGGGAAAATTTAGCTTAGCAAGAAAATACCCAGTAGCTTGAGATTTCTTTTTCAGCAATTCATACTAATAGATGGAAACATACTTGAATACTTTTGTTCAGCCCTGTAGTTTACATTGTACCTTTATTACACGTCAGCATTAGGCTAAAATTTACTGTAAACTAAAACACTTTTAAAACAATTGAAATCACATTCTCATAAATCATCATTCATACGCGTCCATGTACCGAATTCTTTGCGTGGCCCTGTATATCCTTTTATCTATATTCTGCAAACATTTCTCAGTAAATTGAATGAAGCTCAGCGTAAAAATGCATAGCTTATTTAAGAACCACGTTTAAATAATTTACGCTCATATTCAGTAACGTTGGTGAGCTCTTTTGGGTAGCCCTGTATATCAAGTATAACATTTATACACACCATATAATGTGCATATATATAGCGAAATATAAACGCGCATATCATAATTAAAATGCATTTCATCCCTCCATCAGCCATCATCGGACACATATACGGTACTTCGGAAAAAAATATACTATTTGAAATCTTTTGTGTGGCCCTGTAAATGCTATGTACTTCATATTATGCAAGACAGTAGCGTATAATTTATATTAAGCTTCAGAGACATATATCAATTTTATTATACATGAAAAAGCTTAATATATTTAAAATATGTAATGGGAAACTTTTGATTCGCCCTGTAGATAAACTAATCATGGTAGAAACTTCATTTTCGATAGGACTTGTGCTAGGGTAAACGTCAATAACGTCCTAAAATTTCATGGCAATCCGAGTATATTAACGATATTTCCCCATAGGCCGTAATGTAATGGGAAACTTTTGATTCGCCCTGTAGATAAACTAATCATGGAATCATGGTAGAAACTTCATTTTCAACAGGACTTGTGCTAGGGTAAACGTCAATAACATCCTAAAATTTCATGGCAATCGGAGCATATTAACGATTTTTCCCCATAGGCCGTAATGTAATGGGAAACTTTTGATTCTCTCTGTAGATAAACTAATCATGGTAGATACTTCATTTTCAATAGGGTTCTTGCTAGGGTAAACCTCAATAACGTCCTAAAATTTCATGGCAATCCGAGTATACTAACGATTTTTCCCCATAGGCCGTAATGTAATGGGAAACTTTTGATTCGCCCTGTAGATAAACTAATCATGGTAGATACTTCATTTTCAATAGGGTTCGTGCTAGGGTAAACATCAATAACGTATAAAAATTTCATAGAAATCCGAGTATATTTACGGGAGTTAGAGCGCGGACAGACGGACAGACGGACAGACGGGCAGACGGACAGACGGCCATCCGGCCAGACGGACAGACGGACAGACGGCCAGACAAACCGAATGCATAAGCACTTTTCAACTTTGTTGGAAAGTGCTAAAAATCCATAATACAATTCTTTTAAAATGTTTAAATGTCATCTTTGCAAACGATTTTGCGGGATAATGAAAACATGTTTTATTTAATAAATTAATCATGATTCTATCTATAATTATTTACTCCATGATTTAAACTTTTTTTTCTGAAAATATTCGCGTTTGTAATGACCGAAAGATGGCGTTGTAATAGACCTGATAATCGTTTGTTTACGTTTGTTTGTTTACGTTCCATGCTGTAGCACTGTAGCATAGAACCAGTTTAAAGAGCTATTTAAAGTGCAGTTTTTTATCTTTTTTATTTAATTATGGGAGATAAATTACAAATATCGACAATTTTAGAATTTGTAGATGCTGGAAAATCTAGTAATTGCTTTAGAGAAGCTGAAGCATGAAAGCATTGTGTTGCTATCATGCTATTTTGCCATGAGTAAGTCAAATGTATTTTTTTATATTATAGATCTAAACTTTGTGTATAAAATTTTGATTTTAGATAATTTTAATGCAAAGAACCCAACGTTGCACGCGTTATAGAACTGTTTATTTATTTATCGGCCTTTTAAACACTGATTTCATGCTCACGATATAAGTTCTATTTCGTTTCAGACTTTGTCCGCGAGAGGGCGTCTATTTCATTTCAAACGCGAATACGCGTTTCATTTTTTATTTATTTGCTAAAATGCTTCCGTATTGGAAATGCATGTAAAATAAATTAATTAAAATAATAATTTTTTTAAAGTTTTACTGTAAAAAAAATTATATTCTGCAAATCTACAGATCATAATTTATTTTTGTGTTTAATTTGAAGTTAAAATATTGAATAGTTTTTTTGTAAAGCGTACGACAAATTGTAATTTGAGTGGACTAGTAGAGGATTCGCTTCGCTCATCCTAATAAATGCCTTCATAGATACAAATAGAGCATTTCTATATCGATAAGTCGATTTTTTCAAAAACAAGGATAGAACCTTATTATTCTCAGGTGACGTATTGCACAAGCGCGCGAAAACGCCATACAAGCAATGGGGGAGAGATGAGGGGGGGATCAAAAGTTGTTTAGTATTTGTTCTGCCTCTTCGCCGCGTTATGATTGTGCTTGCACATTCTTTTTCAAAAATGTTTATTTTATCTTAATTTTTGGCAGGGAAGGGTTGGTGTGACAAAAAAATGTTAACACTTTTTGTAGGAAATTAAATTATCTACATTTTTGTAATTGAACTTTTTTGTCTAGATGCCATTGTTCGTGAGATATTCACAGAAAACCGATTTTCAAGCTATTTAACGCCCCCTGGAGGCGAAAGCTCACATCGGATCGATGGGGACTTTTAGTATGTTAAACTACATACCCTAACTAGCACCTATGCAAAAATCCAGCTTTGTTCTAATTTTTTCCGCTATTTGCAAAAAAAGGTGCTAAAATGACTGGGCTATTAAAAAAACAATTGAATAAAAAAAAGGTGAGTTTTGAATCGTGGGTTTCATTTTCTCTTCACTTTTAATAGGGGACTAGAAAAAGACAATTTAAAAAGTATTTAGAGCCTGCCAAATGTCTTTCATCTGGGCACCTTTAAAATAAATGGCAGCTATAAAAAGAAAGGGCATGTTTGTTTTGGTTGAATGAAGCAATATAAGGAAGTTTTGAACTTTATTGAAACCCAAAACGAGATTAAAAAGCACATTTTTTAAACATTTGAATTTAAAAAAAATAGGCCTAAAAGTTTGAATCTTGGGCTCCAATTTTTCCTCACTTTTATAAAGAGCCCTAAAAAAGTGAATTTAAAAAGAAGTTCTTTCATCTGGTCGCCTTTAAAAAAGAATGCTGGCTATAGAAAGAAAAAAACATATCTGTTTTGGATTAAAAAAAAGCAGTAGTATTAAGGGGTATCGAAACTTATTGGGGCCAATAAACAAAGTAAAAAGTACATTTAAAAAACCTTTGAATAATAAAAATGAGGATAAAGAGGTTTGAACCTTGAGTTTCATCTTTTCCTCACTTTTATAGAGGTCCTTAAAAAAGACAATTAAAAAAGAATTTAGAGCCCACAAAACTTCTTTCTTCTTGACAACTTTAAAAAGAGTGGTTGTTGTTGGAAGAAAGCGCATATCCAATATTGAATTCAGGGAGACCGAAACAGGGCTGACTACCGCACAGGCCAACTAGACCATGATCTCGGTCCCACTGCTGCTGGGGGTCCCAAATTGAGTAAAATAATTTAGAAAAAAGTCTTAAAATAGCAGTTTTTGTAATTATTGTCTTAAAAATCAAAATATATTATGGTTAACATTGCAACCGTATCGTAATATCTAATAATAACCTCATTCACTATGCTCTTCCCCCCCCCCAAAAAAAAAAATACAGCGACTATTTTGCGCGAGCGGCCTCCTAAAAGGTGCGGGGACTTGGGCACTGGCCTTAATCGGGCTCTGCCCCCTAAATCCATACATTAAATTATAAAATACTAGCATACGCAGCCCGCTTCGCCGGGCTTAATTTGAAAGTTTATTTAATAATTTATGTGTATGGTACGCTTCTCTCTCAGCTGGCGACGGATCCCCCGGTGACTCTACGCTTCTCTCTCAGCTGGCGACGGATCCCCCGGTGACTCTCCCCGGACCATCGGCACTCCACGTGCGTCGGGTGAGCGTCAGAACAAACTTTCAGCATATACATATGGGTGGTTGTACTTGAATGCACAGACCTGCGCGTTTTTTTCTATCTTGCTTTTATACCTCTGGACCGAGTTGGCGCATTGCCAAGATTTGCTTCCTCTGGACCGAGTTGGCGCATTGCCAAGATTTGCTTTCCCCTGTGCCTCAATTAATTAATTAATTATCCTCAGAATTCCTTTTATTTATAGAGATTTACTTTTTTTCCCCCCAAATTTCAACTCATCTATAAGTTGAAGTTGTTAAATTCGTCTTAAAGTAATACACAAGTTGCTAAAGTTGCATAAACAATTTTGTTCTGTACTTAAAAAAATTACTTAATTTAGAATTGATTCAGCTAAAAATTTTCTTCTATTTAAAAACCAAGGTGCAAAAATATTGTTTATTAAATACACATACACATATGACTGACCATGAGTTCTATTTGAATAAAGTGGCAACGATTTGAATGGAGCCCCCTAATTTATCTTTGCCCAGGGTCCCAATCAGTGATGATTGGGGCCAGCTCTTTTCAGCTTAGGACATGATACAGCTTTATCCCCTATCGCCCACTGTGCAAGTCCTTGTCACACGCACAATAACATTTTAGCCAAAGTAATTATTGAAACCTACAGCCTGGTACCAATATAATGACCAGTGAGATATCAGGTTGCAATGAGACATAGGAAACACTGAACTCTTTTTCTGCCTTAAGGCATAAACCACGGTAGCCGGTGATCTAAGACAGGAAGTTCACGAATATTTGTAATACGATAAGCCATTTCACAGTACTATAGTACTATTAGTTGAGAAGTTCCCTGTATCGTTGTTGGAACTTTTCTAAATTACAATTCTGTGAAATGTTTCTCAGCTGGTAAAAGAAAAAAGTATGACCAAGTTAAGATTTGAAACATTATGAAATCCCAGTACTTTTTCCATCCGAAACCGGGCCCCTGGGCAGTTGCCCCCAGTGTCCCCCCCCTCTCACCGGCCCTGTGACATTCAACTCCACATTCAACATGTGGAGTTGAATTTTCTGTGATATCATCACTGATAGGGTCTATAATGCTGCATTTGTTGAGTTTTGTGATCCTTATCTTTGTTCACTTTATAACAGAAAATATTATCAATTACTTTAAATCTGCTCTGTGCAATAAATAAAAGTAACTTTCTTTTTGGACTCATTATTTGTTACCACTTTTAAATTACACTAGGGAGGAATGTTAAAGGAAAAACCATAAAAAAGGGTTTTTTACATTAATTATATTAAATGAACTTTAATGAAAAATGATTGATTCATAACTCAGTGTCAAGGTTAGCACATAGTCGAATGGGATTACACTTCGCTACAGAAAAATATAAAAAAAATTCAGTCCATTCTTTCATTTCACATGTGAAAAGGAGTACACATTTGGTATTCAAAGTAGAGGTCTGCACGGGCCGAAATTTCCAGGCCCGAACGAAAGAAATATTGGCCCGACCCGGCCCGGCCCGAAAGTTAAAATTTCGGCCCGGCCCGGCCCGAACGAAAAAAATATTGGTCCGACCCGGCCCGAACGAAAAAAATATTGGCCCGACCCGGCCCGGCCCGAAAGTTAAAATTTCGGCCCGAGCTCGGCCTGGTCCGGAAAAAAGTTTAAAATTCGGCCCGAACCCGGCCCGGCTCAAGTGAATTTCTACAGAACATTGATCTTTAATCTTATGGAAGAGTTCTGACCAAGAAAAATTATATTAGTCTTTTTTTTTTCACGTTTATAATCTCCATTTATGCAGAAGTGCCGTAGGCTGCGATATTTACGCTTTTAAATGAATTTTTGTTTGTTGTATGTAAATGTTTCAGTTATCAGTAGTATTATTAATCCATATTCCCTGTAATGGAGACAAAAAGTCGAAAAAGCGGTATATGGTAAAATTTCCAAAGACGAAATCGCTTTGGAACGAAAAATACAGGGTGTCCCAGAACTTCGTGTACAAACTTTGAGGGGTGGTAGAGAACATCGTTTGGAAACACAGTTACATAGGAAAGCATGGGCAGAAACGTCTTGTTAATCCTTTAACAGACAGTGAAAATGTATATGAAACTACAAAATTTTTAATTCAAAATGAACGTAGAAACCAGAATTTTAATATGATTTTTCCATTTATTATGTATGTTAAATATCTGGCTTTTCATCTTTGTAAATACATTTTTCCGCAATTTCTGATGTCATTCATATTTTTCCACATCTTAGCAATTACTAATAGCTATTAAGATACTTGATTTTAAAGAAACATAATTTTAAATTTAATTTCAAATTAAATTATTTCTTGTAATTTTTTTCTGTGTAATAAACCATTCTACAAGGCTTTCCGCACTGTGTCATAACTGTGACTTTGTGTTTCTTTGAGCTTTTCACGGACAAAGCACTTCCATTGCTAAAATGTGGAAAAATATGAATGATATCAGAAATTGCGGAAAAATGTATTTGGAAAGAAGAAAAGCCAGACATTTGACATACATAACAAATGGAAAAATCATATTAAAATTCTGGAGTCAATGTTCATTTTGTATTAAAAATTTTGTAGTTTCATACACATTTTCACCGGCTGTTAAAGGGTTAACAAGACGTTTCCTCACATGCTTTCCTATGTAATTGTGGTTCCAAACGATGTTCTCTACCACCCCTCAAAGTCTGTACACGAAGTTCTGGGACACCCTGTATATATATATATATTTATTCCCTTCTTAACAAATGTAAATGTTTAATATTTTTTTCCTTCCTTATTGTTGTATTAATTTTGCATGGATGAACATTTTAAAAGAAACTTTCAGTTTTCAGTTAAAAAAAAAAAAATCCGTCATAATCATGTTTTTTTTTTTTTTTTTTTTTTTTTTTTTTTTTTTTTTGTGTGTGTGTGTGTGTGTGTGTGTGTGTGTGTGTGTGTGTGTGTGTGTTTAATTCTATTTTAAAACGCCTAGTAATCTACGATTCTTTAAAAGGAATAAATTCTAATGTTTAATTGTAGAATAATGACGGCTTAAAAGTATATGCCTTTTTTTGCAAACATTTTTGGACAAAGCCAAATATTACTGATTTATAAAAAGTCGAGAAAAGGATTTTCATATAGGAACTGGGAATTCAATAGGAACTGATTATTTTGGTCCATGAAAACTAGGAAGAATGGAATCAGTCTCGGCTTCGTACGGAAAAAAAAAAGTTAGGTCCGGCCCGTCCAGCAAAAAAATTAAGGCCCGAGCCCGGCCCGAAAGATTAGTGACTAGGCCCGGCCCGGCCCGGCCCGGCCCGAGTCTTCAGAAGTAAGGCCCGAGCCCGGCCCGGCCCGAATGCCATTATTGGAAATCGGCCCGAACCCGGCCCGTGCAGACCTCTACAAAGTCCAATTTCAAGAACTGTACTTGTAGTTTGGTAAAATTATTACTTGTAATATGTGGAGTATGTCGTCGTCCAGAAGACATTTGACCGATTGTAAGAAATAGAATGTGATAGTAAGAATAGAAGTAGGATAAACACTCTGAGGGGTCAATAAAGACTCAAAAATAGTCAAAAGAAGCCAAGAATCCGGAAATGATTCATTTGCACAGATAACCAAATTAATAAAAAAAAAATCCCTGTCGGCTTGGCCTATAGGCGGAGGTAGATTTCGAAGAGTGCTCATTTCAACAACAAAAATTAAAGTATGATTAGAGATAAACCCAGTTTAATAACTTCATTTGGTCGCTTATGAAAAATTCTTAATTTTTCTACAAGAACTGGTTTTATCAGAATCATCTTAAGCAAAATTCAGCTCAAATGCCCATTCTGACAACATATTTTGAAATATATTCTGAATTTATTAAAAAATCAACCAAAACAGCACATTATATTGTTCCTACATAACAAAAAACTGTCAACTGAATGCTTTTGAGAGAAAATTGAATTTAAAAATGAGCCATAAAATAACCGATTTGTTATTTGACGGCATTTTTAAAAATATATTCTATCTTTATCAAAAAACTGTCCAATGCGTCACATTATATAGTTCCTAAATAAGAGCATCTGTAAATTGGATGCGTTTGAGAGCGAGAATAGATTTAAAAACGAGTCAGAAAAAAACGCAATTTGATATTTGAATACATTCTTAAATTTTCAGTCTCGATGACTTCGGGAAATTCTGTTCAAAATACCCTTTTTGGTAGCCTTTTTTGAAATATATTATGTCTTTATCAAAAAACTGACCAATGCGTCACTTTATACAGTTCCTAAATAAGAGGATGTACTATTTGGATGCGTTTAAAATCAAAGATTAATTTAACAAGTAAGAAAAATCATGCGTTAAGCATAGATTATGAAGCACTTTCCAACACTTAATGAAATCTTTAACACAACTTTGTTATTTAGGGAAATAAATACTGTATAGCCAAATATACCCAAATATGTATTCCAGTACATTAGAACAGCCCTGTATTTCATATGTCAGTTCATATAATGGGAAAATTTAGCTCAGCAAGAAAATACCTAGTAGCTTGAAATTTCTTTTTCAGCAATTAATACTATTAGATGGAAACATACTTGAATATTTTTGTTCAGCCCTGTAGTTTACATTCTACCTTTATTACACGTCAGCATTAGGCTAAAATTTATTGTAAACTAAAACACTTTTAAAACAACTGAAATCACATTCTCATAAATTATCATTCATAGGCGTCCATGTACCGAATTCTTTGCGTGGCCCTGTATATCACTTTATCTATATTCTGCAAACATTTCTCAGTAAATTGAATGCAGCTCAGCATAAAAATGCATAGCTTATTTAAGAACCACGTTTAAATAATTTACGCTCATATTCAGTAACGTTGGTGAGCTCTTTTGGGTAGCCCTGTATATCAACTATAACATTTATACACACCATATAATGTGCATATATTTAGCGAAATACAAACGCGAATATCATAATTAAAATGCATTTCATCCCTCCATCAGCCATCATCCGACACATATACGGTACTTCGGAAAGAATATACTATTTGAAATCTTTTGTATGGCCCTGTAAATGCTATGTACTTCATATTATGCAAGACAGTAGCGTATAATTTATATTAAGCTTCAGTGACATATATCAATTTTATTGTACATGAAAAAGCTCAATATATTTAAAATATATCACACAATTCCCCCTTTTACCATTATCTAATGGAATTCTTTTGTGTGGCCCTGTAAATGAATAATAGCTACATTTTCACCTTATATTTTATAGAATGTATATTTTAATACGTTTGACAGGGTATAACATCTTTAAAGTTCCTTAGAAACGATTTTTTCCCATAGGCCGTAATGTAATAGGAAACTTTTGATTCGCCCTGTAGATAAACTAATCATGGTAGAAACTTCATTTTTGATATAACTTGTGCTATGGTAAACGTCAATAACGTCCTAAAATTTCATGGCAATCCGAGTATATTAACGATTTTTTCCCATGAGCCATAATGTAATGGAAAACTTTTGATTCGCCCTGTAGATAAACTAATCATAATAGAAACTTCATTTTCAATAGGGTTCGTGCTAGGGTAAACGTCAATAACGTCCTAAAATTTCATGGCAATCCGAGTATATTAACGAGTTTCCCCATAGACCGTAATGTAACGGTAAACTTTTGAATCTCTCTGTAGATAAATTAATCATGGTAGATACTTCAGTTTCAGTAGGGTTCGTGCTAGGGTAAACCTTAATAACGTCCTAAAATTTCATGGCAATCCGAGTATATTAACGATTTTTCCTCATAGGCCGTAATGTAATGGGAAACTTTTGATTCGCCCTGTAGATAAACTAATCATGGTAGAAACTTCATTTTCAATAGGACTTGTGCTAGGGTAAACGTCAATAACGTCCTAAAATTTCATGGCAATCCGAGTATATAAGCGATTTTTCCCCATAGGCCGTAATGTAATGGGAAACTTTTGATTCTCTCTGTAGATAAACTAATCATAGTAGATACTTCATTTTCAATAGGGTTCGTGCTAGGGTAAACCTCAATAACGTATAAAAATTTCATAGCAATCCGAGTATATTTACGGGAGTTAGAGCGCGGACAGACGGACAGACGGACAGACGGACAGACGGACAGACGGCCATCCGGCCAGACGGACAGACGGACAGACGGCCAGACAAACCGAATGCATAAGCACTTTTCAACTTTGTTGGAAAGTGCTAAAAATGAGTCAGAATATAAGCAGTTTGCATTTGAGGTTTTTTCTCCAACTTTAATTTATTTTTGCTATACGAATTGGTCCTATCAGAAACTTGTCAATATAAAAATTTTAGATATTATTGAGGAGATGTAAAATAAATTTATTTAGATTTGATAGCTTGAAAATTGACGGAGTTACAGATTTTTTTCTTTTTTCACCCCCCCCCCCTTTTTTTCTTTTCGTTTTTAATTTTTTCATCGGTAAAAGTTGGTCCTATCAAAAACTTGTAAATACAAAAGTTTTAAATAATTTTGAGAACATTTATAAAAAATTTAGTTGGACTTAATATCTTGAGAATTGACGAAGTTATGATTTTTTTTTCTTCTAAAAACCCTGTTTTTTGGCCCCTTGAGCCCATTTCTAAATTTATCAAAAATCTGTCACGCGTAAACTTTTGGCCCATTTTTAAGAAGTAATATAAACTTCAAACCGATTCGATATCTATTTTCATTAAGTTATGGCGTTTTTTCGATTTTCACAAAAACCCTCCCTATTTCCACCCCCTTGGACCGATATTACCCATTAACGAATTTAGCCGAGATTTTATACCCGTTGATTTTATGTATCAGTTTGGAAGAGATTCGCGTTTGTAATGACCGAAAGGTGGCGTTGTATAGACCTAATAATCGTTTGTTTACGTAGTGCTTGCTGTTTGTTCCATGCTGTAGCATAGCGAAACCCGTTTAAAGAGCTATTTAAAGTGCAGTTTTTTATCTTTTTTATTTAATTATGGGAGATAAATTACAAATATCGACAATTTTAGAATTTCTAGATGCTGGAAAATCTAGTAATTGCTTTAGAGAAGCTGAAGCAATTATTGATTCAAAGATATTAGTAATGTGCGGCATTAAAGAATGCAAAGAAGAAGAAATAGAGATTGTAGGCTCGTGTTTACAAATAAGCGAAACAAAAGGAAATCCCCATATTATTTCAGGTTTGCTAGTAAAGGAAAACAAAAATTTGAAAATAAAAAAAATTTCTTGCTCTTGCAAAGCTGAAGCAAGCGAATTATGAAAGCATTGTGTTGCTGTCATGTTATTTTGCCACGAGTAAGTCAAATGTACTTTTTTTATATTATAGATCTAAACTTTGTGTATAAAATTTTGATTTTAGATCATTTTAATACAAAGAACTCAACGTTGCATGCGTTATAGAACTGTTTATTTATTTATCGGCCTTTTAAACACTGATTTCAGCGGAAGATGCTCACGGTATCAGTTCTATTTCGTTTTAGATTTTGTCCGCGAGAGGGTGTCTATTTCATTTCAAACGCGAATTGGAGCAAAACTAAAGAAGTTATCGTGTCCATAAGAAATGGATATATATATAGATATATATGTATATAAACTTTTTTACTGATGGTAGTTTTGGGGTCTAGGGGTCATGATCGGCGTAGATCTGCAAAAAATTTTCAGAAATTCCAACATTGGTGCGATCGCAATAGGTAATATTTCATACGAAATCTACCTAAAAAACATATCAAAATAGACTCCCAAGACAATCTTTTGCGAAATGAAATAGGCAACTGACGTCAGTTCTGATTACAAAGCAGTTCACTACAACAACAAGAACTTGACAATCCAGATTTACTGCGAATGACATGCTACATAAAAAATAGTTCAAGGAAACCTGTAATTTTTATTCCAATAATTCTGACAACGAAATGATCTGGTTAAAATGGTGCATGGATCATTGTCATCGGAGAGTGCTATTACACGTGTCGTGCTGCAGGCGTCAAATTGCAGACATCTCCATGTTATCCTATGGGACCAGGGGAGTCGCTTGGTAGCGCGCGATTCTCTTTTGTCGAAGCGTCTTTGACGCCTGGAACGAAGCGAGTCGCCAGTAAGAGCCAGTCAAATGCTTGGAAATCCAAATGATGGTAAAGACTCTTCTCGAACAGCCAATGAAATGCTAAGGCCCGCCCCACATCTGTGAGACATTGAGCGAAAAAACATGAGACATGCGACAATTTCACCCTGATAACAAAGGAAAAATCGGTTTGACTGCGTCAATTTTGCACGATTTTTGACGTATGTCTCCCTAGTGTGTGGCGGGCCTAAGAACACGAAAAAACGCAGGCGATTTTTGTCGCTTGCAATTTTTACGTGTAGCACTTTTAAAAGGAATGACTCCTGGAATAATGCTGATGTGTAAGATTTCCGGAACTAACGAATCCGGGTAGACCACTCCTTCTATGAGTCGAATAGACCAATCAGGAAAGGGCTCAGTCTATGCCTCGCGAAGCGTTTCCAACAGGGATTGCAAAGCAATATCGCAGCAGAGTGTTACATGCTTGCCCGCTTAATCGAGTATTACAGAAATACTACATTTATGCGCTTGCCCGCATAATAGAATATTGCTGAAATACTTCATTTATCTGCTTGCCCGCTTAATCGAATATTACCGAAATACGACATTTATATGCTTGCCCGCTTAATCCAATATTACCGAAATACGACATTTATATGCTTGCCCGCTTAATCGAATATTACCGAAATACGACGTTTATATGCTTGCCCGCTTAAAAGAAGATTACCGAAAAACGACATTTATGTGCTTGCCCTCTTAATAGAATATTACCGAAATACGACATTTATAGCTTGCCCGCTTAGTAGAATCTTACCGAAATACGACATTTATATGCTTGCCTGCTTAATAGAACCTTACCGAAATACTACATTTATGTGCTTGCCCGCTTAATAGAATATTATCGAAATACGACATTTATAAACTTGCCCGTTTAATAGAATATTACCGAAATACGACATTTATATGCTTGCCCGCTTAATAGAATATTACCGAAATACGACATTTATGTGCTTGCCCGCTTAATCGAGAATTGCAGAAATACTACATTTATGTGCTTGCCCGCTTAATCGAATATTGCTGAAATACTTCATTTATATGCTTACCCGCTTAATAAAATATTATCGAAATACGACATTTATATGCTTGCCCGCTTAATCGAATATTACCGAAATACGACATTTATATGCTTGCCCGCTTAATAGAATATTACCGAAATACGACATTGATATGCTTGCCCGCTTAATAGAATCTTACCGAAATACTACATTTATGTGCTTGCACGCTTAATAGAATCTCACAGAAATATTACATTTATGTGCTTGCCCGCTTAATCGAGTATTGCAGAAATACTACATTTATGTGATTTCCCGCTTAACAGAATGTTACCGAAATACGACATTTATATGATTGCCCGCTTAATCGAATATTACCGAAATACGGCATTTATATGCCTGTCCGCTTAATCGAATATTACCGAAATACGGCATTTATATGCCTGTCCGCCTAATCGAATATTACCGAAATACGGCATTTATATGCCTGCCCGCTTAATAGAATATTACCGAAATACGGCATTTATATGTTTGCCCGACATTCATATGCCTGCCAGCTTAATCGAATATCACCGAAATACGACATTCATATGCTTAACCGCTTAATCGAATATCACCGAAACACGACATTCATATGCTTGTCCGCTTAATAGAATCTTACCGAAATACGACATTTATATGCTTGCCCGCTTAATAGAATCTTACCGAAATACGACATTTATATGCTTGTCCGCTTGTGACGGTATACTCATGCTGGGTGTCATTTGTCACGTTATATGCAGACATACTCATTAATTTAGGTTAAAACAACACAGTTTATTAAAATGATAAGGGCTAAAGGAAAGTGGAGCCAGTCTGTAATTTCACTCACTGAGAACACTATGAAAAGCTAAATCATACTCACAGGCGTCGGTCTAGCTCAGTCGGGGCACCGTCTAACACTTGACACTATTTCCTGGCTGATCTACTAAACAAATCTTAATTTCACAGCCCGTGGCTGTGGATATTTCTTTATTTCTCAAATAATCAAAACGGAACGATTCTAAACTTTCTTACCAAGGCAGAATCTTTAATCCACTATCTGAACTCCTTTTCGCTTTACTGGAGGCCGTAGCTATTTTCTAATCGTCAGCACCTTCATAAACAATCATCAACTTCGTTGTCTAATGGCGGAATACACACAGAGGCTGCTGGCTGCTGGCTACTGCCAGGAACACACAGACGCTGGCTGCTGGCTAAGGCCAGAAACACACAGACGCTGGCCAAGGCCAGAACACACACCCCACAAACTCACACCCAAGCTTTTATACGCGACAAACTGAGATACTTCTCATTAACATAATACTAATAACCGCGAGCTAACTGCGGAATTCGAAAGAGCACACACACTCTAGAAAGTTAAAGTAAAAGAGAGGATAGATGTCACTTTTACGCCTACAAAATGTTAAATTATGACGTCACGATCTCAGAAACACTAGAGTGCCTTTATGACTAAAGGTCACTCCCTCACAACCCCCCCTCGAACTCCGCAGAGAAAAAGGGCTGGGCTAAATGCATGCCCAGAACTTTTTCTTGTTATAAATTTAGAGCCGTAATAAAACACAGTGATGGGTGAAATTTAACGCCGAAACATAACTTTTAAAATATTAACTTTAACCCATCACAACCAAAAAAAAAAAACTCAGTTTGCCTCAAATATTCACATATTCAATCCAATCATTCTTCTATCTTATAAATAGCCTCCGTAAAACTTCCAAAAACTCGTAAAACTTTCAAAACTAATTACTTCTTCTCTCAAAACAACCCACTCCACTGGGAGTGCTAAAATTTCTCAAAACACTAACCTTCCGAAATTTTCCTCAATATTGCAATGCAACTATAACTTTACCCAAAAATTTCTCCACAACTTTTAATATACTAGAATTCGCACCAAGTCCAAAAAACCCAATGCGCAAAAACTTTCCTCATCCAAATTCCGACTTCATCTAAAATTACATTTACTTCATACTAAACTAACTCTGCTACTACGTAATACCTACATCCCCATTAGCCAATGAACTAACTCCCAAACTTCTTCAGACTTAACTCCACTTGAACAATAATTGGGGCACATACGTACAGCGGCATATCGCTGTGCTTATGCAACAATCAAAAAATATCAAAAATTTACAAAATGACGTCATCAATCTCTTCATCTGTATTAACTAAAAGAAAAATAGCAGAATCAATACATAACAAAAAGTATACTTCCCTGCAAGAAAATCACATTAACATTCAATTTTAATACAATACAATTTCAAATTCAAATGCAGCTTAAAACTTCGCAACTTGCGGAAACCATTCTCAACTAAAGTACAAAACGCAACTCATAAAACACGAACGATAAGAAGAAAGTTAATTCATTAAATGTTAGTATAAGAGATAGAAACGCGTGTCAAGGACTTCTTGACCGCAAAACACGTGCGTGCCTGAACCGCGGCGCGTGTACAAAATAACTCAAATTACTATCTGTACTTTCTGAAAATTTAAACATACATTAACATACATTTTATAACACATGAACAATAACAATATAGTAACATTTTAAACAAATAATATAACAATTTAACAATAGATCCAGAATTTTTAAAAGCAGTTAAGACCAAAATTTCCAACATACATAAAACTAACAATTTTGCAAACAAATTTTGAACACAATTAAGCACTAAACGTGAGTCCGTCAAAAAAAAAAAAATCCAAAAATGGCCAAAAGTACAAAACAGTCTCTCTGCTTTCTATTCCTTCACATTGCTACCACATATATGCACTCTAATAGAAATTTAATAAAGAACATTATCACCCAATCATAGAGACGATTCGCTGCTGGCAGGCTTCATACTGCAAGATGGCTTTCTCCTCCTGTCCCAGAAGGCTTGTACGAAGGATCTCTCGTCATCAGAACTGTACGGTGACGCCACAGTTGACTGTCGTGCCTGCAGCCTGGTTCTGAATGGATGCCGTGGAATACTCGTAGGTTCCACTCGACGACTCTGCTCTGGCCGGTTCGCTGGGTTCACTCCATGGCGAGGTTCACACTGTTGTTGCCGGTAATTTGAGAGTTGTCTCCTCTTTCTAGACGCACCCGAAGTTACCGAAGATCCTAGGCCACGTTTCTTTCCGGACCTATGTAGTTTCTTGTTAGGCAAAGATTCGGCATTTAAAGTTCGCTTAACAGTTTTACGAGTGTCCAAACGAAATCTTTTCTGGGGATTAATCACTGAAGATGGTGAACTATTAGTTAATTTATGCTTGTGAGGTTGTTGTCTAATAGATGGAGGAACTGGACAATTTATAATTTTTTGTCTTTTATGACACACAGAGTCCGATGTATTTGACACAGTTCTCTTATTTTTATTATACTTTGCTCTCGGATTGCTAGGCTTTCGACTTTCAATAACAGTCTTTGGAGCTGTTTGACCAAATTTTCTTCTTGAATATTGATGAAAAGAATTAGACGAAGAAGTGCTGGACTCGGGACACTCATTGGATCGGGAATTTCGCGAAACACCACTCGACATATGAGAACCTTCACTACCATTTTCTCTAAACTTATACACTCTAACCTGATCCAGATTAACAGTCATTCTTTCACCATTGACATCAACAATCAAATTATTATTTCGAACTTCCAAAACCTCGAACGGACCTACAAACTTCGGACCAAACTTAGCTACTCTCTTTTGACGACTTGAACTTAACCAATGCTTTTCTACTAACACAAAATCTCCAACTTTCACTTCTAACTCCCTTCTACGCATATTATAATACTGAGCTTGCTTTTCTTGCGCTTTTCCCATTTGAACCTGAGCTTCCTTAACCAACCTCTCAATATCCTGACACATGTACTGACTTTCTGCATCTGACACCATAACTAACCTTTGGAATGGAGTAATAACTTTTCTACCCAAAAACAATTCAGCAGGCGTTTTCCCCGTTGACTCGTGAACTGCCGTACGAAGTGCGTACGCAAAATGTTGAAGAAACTGGTCCCAATTTGCATGATGAGAACCAACATAAGAAGAAATCATTTGAATTAATGTACGATTTACACGTTCAGCCATATTAGACTGAGTAAGTTCCCTACCGTCCTCAGTCTGCAACTTTTCACACAAAGACTTAAAAATATTGAATATAAAATCATAACGAAATGGTTTACTAGCAACTAGTGCGTCAAAACCAATATAAATTTCATTAGTTAAACTCGGTTTATCTGAAAAAACTTTACCACAATCGACTAAAGACTTATTAAATTCCTCCCTCTCCATTTCACTTAACCCCGACTCCTCCAAATTAACTGACACTGAAACAGGCTCTTTCTTACTCACATTCTCATCATTATTCACGATTAACGACTTTTTAAAGAAATCCAAACTAATTCCTCTATCCCTCATATAATCCACACCAACTATACAATGCACTGTTAATCCATCCAACACACAAAACTCCCAACATGTCTTAACCGAACGAATTTCAACTTCCAATTCTACTGAACCTTTATTATCGCAAGCTACTCCCTGTGCTGACTGAACCACCAGACTTGACCTTTTCAACTTCTTATACGAAAAATATTTCCGAAAACAATCAAAAGAAATGAACGACTTATCTGCCCCTGTATCGAAGACACTTTTAACGACAATACCATCCAACACAATTAACACTTCTGGTAACTCAACCGGATTAATAGTAATTTTATTTAAATTCACCGAAGACTTTTCCGACCTCTGAACACATCTCTTTTGCGTTGACCTACCTTCAAAATTCTCATCCGAAGTTAATCTCCTTACTTGCGAAGAAACATTCCTGTCCCGTACTCCCCCACTACGATCATAACCACTATTCTGTCTATTTCCATGCATATTTCTCTCACCACTTCTAAAATTATTAGCACCACCACCATTCCTATTACCATTACTCGTATTCGACATATTACGACCAAATTCATCATTTCTATTACGTAAATTACTATCCGGAAATCGCTGTCCCCCTCTCACAAAATTACGTTCCCCCTCATTTCTCAAATTACCATCCGTGACAGGTCTCTGCCGAGGGTTACGCAAATCCCGTTGATCCGAGCTATGCCGAGACTCATACTTCGATAATATCTGGTGCATTTCTGCAAAATTCTTCGGTGCTCTAACTTCAATAAAGTCCTGTATATTTGGATTAAAAAGAGGAAAGACAATGTCCAACAATTCCTCAAATGTAATATCCAAATCTAATTTATTTTTTAGTTCCAGCTTACGAAGATAAAATTTTGACGCCGATTCATATATATTCTGCTTATTACAATAGAACTCTTTTCTCAAAATACTTTTATCTTTAACGGGAGGAAATGCCTTCTTTAACTCAATTACAGTTTGTTCAAATCTTTTCGCTTCCTCAGTAATCAAAAACTTTCCTATATTCTCTAACCACAAAAGTGCTTCGCCCTTTAACGAGCATTTAAGCACTACGTATCTACTTTTCTCAGGTATATTATTGAACAAAATATAATCATCTAATTTCACTAAAAATTCACTAATATCACCCTCACCGGTGAAATACACCCGTGGCACAATCTCAAAATGTCCGACATTTCGTTGGGCGCCATTTGTGACGGTATATTCATGCTGGGTGTCATTTGTCACGTTATATGCAGACATACTCATTAATTTAGGTTAAAACAACACAGTTTATTAAAATGATAAGGGCTAAAGGAAAGTGGAGCCAGTCTGTAATTTCACTCACTGAGAACACTATGAAAAGCTAAATCATACTCACAGGCGTCGGTCTAGCTCAGTCGGGGCACCGTCTAACACTTGACACTATTTCCTGGCTGATCTACTAAACAAATCTTAATTTCACAGCCCGTGGCTGTGGATATTTCTTTATTTCTCAAATAATCAAAACGGAACGATTCTAAACTTTCTTACCAAGGCAGAATCTTTAATCCACTATCTGAACTCCTTTTCGCTTTACTGGAGGCCGTAGCTATTTTCTAATCGTCAGCACCTTCATAAACAATCATCAACTTCGTTGTCTAATGGCGGAATACACACAGAGGCTGCTGGCTGCTGGCTACTGCCAGGAACACACAGACGCTGGCTGCTGGCTAAGGCCAGAAACACACAGACGCTGGCCAAGGCCAGAACACACACCCCACAAACTCACACCCAAGCTTTTATACGCGACAAACTGAGATACTTCTCATTAACATAATACTAATAACCGCGAGCTAACTGCGGAATTCGAAAGAGCACACACACTCTAGAAAGTTAAAGTAAAAGAGAGGATAGATGTCACTTTTACGCCTACAAAATGTTAAATTATGACGTCACGATCTCAGAAACACTAGAGTGCCTTTATGACTAAAGGTCACTCCCTCACACGCTTAATAGAATATTACAGAAATACTACATTTATGTGCTTGCCCGCTTAATAAATTATTGCTGAAATACTTCATTTATGTGCTTACCCGCTTAATAGAATATTATCGAAATACGACATTTATATGCTTGCCCGTTTAATAGAATATTACCGAAATACGACATTTATGTGCTTGCCCGCTTAATCGAGAATTGCAGAAATACTACATTTATGTGCTTGCCCGCTTAATCGAATATTGCTGAAATACTTCATTTATATGCTTACCCGCTTAATAGAATATTATCGAAATACGACATTTATATGCTTGCCCGCTTAATCGAATATTACCGAAATACGACATTTATATGCTTGCCCGCTTAATAGAATATTACCGAAATACGACATTGATATGCTTGCCCGCTTAATAGAATCTTACCGAAATACTACACTGTAAAAAAAAATTGTAATTTTCACAGAAAAAAACTGTATTTTTTACAGCAAAAAACTGTTTTAAAGAAAAACAGTTCTTTTTTGTAAAAAATACAGTTTTTTTCTGCAAAAATTACAATATATTTCTTTATTTTACAGAAAAAAACTGTTTAAAGAAAAAACAATTTTTTACTGTAAAAAAAATTGGAATTTGTAATTTTTACAAAAAAAATCCATATTTTTTGTGTGACAAAAAATAATTGTTTAAAAGAAAAAACAGTTTTTTGCTGTAAAAAATATGGATTTTTGTATTTTTTTACAGAAAAAAACTGTTTAAAGAAAAAACAATTTTTTACTGTAAAAAAAATTGGAATTTGTAATTTTTACAAAAAAAATCCATATTTTTTGTGTGACAAAAAATAATTGTTTAAAAGAAAAAACAGTTTTTTGCTGTAAAAAATATGGATTTTTGTATTTTTTACAGAAAAAAACTGTTTAAAGAAAAAACAATTTTTTACTGTAAAAAAAATTGGAATTTGTAATTTTTACAAAAAAAATCCATATTTTTTGTTTGACAAAAAATAATTTTTTAAAAGAAAAAACAGTTTTTTTCTGTAAAAAATATGGATTTTTGTATTTTTTATAGAAAAAAAACTGTTTAAAGAAAAAACAATTTTTTACTTTAAAAAAATTTGGAATTTGTAATTTTTACAAAAAAAATCTATATTTTTTGTTTGACAAAAAATAATTGTTTAAAAGAAAAAACAGTTTTTTTCTGTAAAAAATATGGATTTTTGTATTTTTTACAGAAAAAACTGTTTAAAGAAAAAACAACATTTTACTGTAAAAAAAAAAAAAAAAATGGAATTTGTAATTTTTACAAAAAAAAAATCCATATTTTTTGTTTGAGAAAAAAAAACTGTTCGAAAGAAAAAAAAAGTTTTCTTCTGTAAAAAATATGGATTTTTGTAATTTTTTCAGTAAAATCCATGCATTTTTTATCCGTACAGATTAAAAGTAAAATAGTATTCCTTTTGTTTTAAGAGTCTCAAATCAGAAAAAAAAATTTATAACATGAGTTTTTTTTTTTTTTTTTTTTTTTTCCCCATGAAAATAGAAGGTGTTGTTCAGAAAGTTCCTAATCGCGCTTATTTACTCGTCTTTTTTTTCCGCAATTGCAATATATATGTTAGAAAATGTTGTCAAAGTAGACGTTTTGAACTGAATTCCCGCGCGGAGAAAGATTAACCACTCAAACAGGGGAGAAAAACGTGTTTGTCATGCGATTGAAAACGCTTTTAACTCAATAGGTAATTTATTAATCCCAAAATGGAAAATTCCCTTCGATTGCAAATCGCTTCCTTAGTCTGTATTTCTAGTCTGCGATATTTCCGTTAAGAAATGGATTTGTGAATATGTAAAAAGGTTTTTCGCTTGTTGAGCAGAGTAGTTGAGAACATCCTTATTTGATGCAAGGAATACAAACTGTAATCGCCCAATGAGTTTTTACTGTATGGTTTTTATTAGTGGTTTAAAGCCACAGTAAACAAGAACAAACTGGAGTAACATTTGGAAATATTTTTTTCTTCAATTGAAGGATAGGGACTGGTGAAGAATGGACTAAGACTAGTTTAAAAGATAATAAAAATGCAAAATAAATGTCTGAAATTTTTTTGCGAGTATACTTTTGTAAGATAAACATCTAAAAATTTAGTCCAGATGTACAAAATTTTGTCATTTTACAAGAGGAAATTTTAAATCATTTCACTGTTCAAGGGATCGAGGCTTTCTGTGGGACGGGAGCAAGTTTGGGAGTATAAAATATATTTACAGATTTCTTTTTCGTCACATTTAACTTGATTCATAAATACTTTATACATAAATAAAACGGCTCATTAATTTATTTATTAAACTTTCATTAACAATAGCCATTGGAGTGATAGAAGCAAAAACTCAATTCCAGTTTGCAAAATGCAACAAAAAAATTAAATTATATTATCATAAAACTAAAAAAAAAAAAAAATATATAAATAGAAATTTTTTAGCACCCGCAAGCGTAAAACAGAAAGTCATCTTCTAGGATAGAACCCCCGACTATCCGCTTCGAAGCATTTTCCCTATCGTAAGAGGGAGGTCTAGACCTCTCGGCTAAAGTGCTCGACTTTCGACAGTGATAATGAAGAATACTATCGTTAAATAGCAGAAATATACTTGTCTTTGTGCTGAAAAATAAATACTTACAATTGTTATGTTGGCCTACAAATATTACAACTATCTTAAGAAATAAGCTTACATATACTTTTTCTTTTCTCTGACACCCCCCACCCCCCCGCGCTGTTCTTTTCTTTCTCATAGCATGAATGTTTTAAGAGTTAGATGTGATAGACATAGATATTATGTATTTCATTGCTGTACTGTTTGTGAATGTGCCAAATGAAATAAAAAGATTAATTGCAAGATATTTTACAATAATCTTTTTCTTTTTAGATTCTTTTAACTATTTTTCTCGATCATTCTATTTGACAAAAAAAAAAATAAAATAAAGTAAAATAAAATAAAATGAAAGGGACAAAAAGCTAATTTTTACAATGTAACTTTAAAAAATGTAATTTAAAAAATTAACAACAACCATTTGGAAAATAATTTTTTCTAAGACTAAAATTTAAGATTGGTAAATAAATTCTGGCTAGTGATGGGCGATTTCGATTTTTTAAATCGATTTAATCGATACTAAGGCCAACTCGATTTAATCGATACTTTAAAATTTTTAATCGATTTCTCTGAAGGTAATATAATTTTCATTTTCCTTTAAAAGTCGAAGATAAAATAGACGGATGTGCAATTCCAAAATTTCAGTGTATTAGTTTCTAAGATAGAAGAATTAAAGAAACCTCAGAACTCCCCCCCTGCAAAATAGCGTTTTTTGTTGAGTGATGTACACCAAAAATTGATCAGGATAAATTTTTATTAAGTACCAGCTGAATCTGAATTTTGATGAAAATCCATGAAAGCACGAGATACAGCTATTGCGAAATCATAAAAAATGCAGCATATCAGCGCCACCTGTAGGGCAATTTACACCAAGAACTAAATAACACTAATCTATGTCAGAGATTTACTGAATCTGAATTCTTATGAAAATTCGTTCTTGAGATAGCGCTATTGCTTTAATCATGAATAATGCAGTATAGGAGCGCCATCTCTTAAGCGATTTCCACCAAAATGTAATTAGCATCTAATAATATCAAGGACTAATTGAATCTAAACTTTTATGAAAGTCCGTGCATTAGTTCTTGAGATAAAGCTAAAATGAAAACAGAACGTGCGAAAAGAGAACTGCGCCCGGTTCAAAGTTACAATTTAGCCCCCCCCCCCTATTAACTTTTTCTTGTGATAGGCTAGAAGTGATGTTAGTAGTAAAAATTTGGCGCCCCCTAAATTTCCGTGCTCGGAACGACCGCTTCCTTTCTCCCCCCCCCCTTTCACATGGCGCTGAGTGGAAATTGTGAAAAATTCAGTATAGCAGCGCCATCTGAGAAGCTATATACATCAAAATGCAAAAAACATCAATTCATGTCAAGGACTAACTAGATCTAAAATGTGATGAAAATCCGTTCATTCGTTATTTAGATATAGCTGTTGCGCAAATCGCAAAAAATGCAGCATAACAGCGCCACCTGTTAGGCTATATGCACCAAAAATTAATTAGATTCAGTTTATATCAAGGTCGAACTAAATCTAAAGTTTTGTGGAATTCCGTGCATTTGTTCTTGAGATAGAACGTCAGAAATTTTTGTCGTATACAGACACACAGAGTGACCGACACACACAGACAGATATTTCTTAAAAACCATGAAATCGTGTTAAAGACCTTCTAAAATATATAAATCCATCAAAAACGGGAAGTCAAAATTTTTCACGAATCTAATACTCTCTTCTTGTAAAGTTACAAAAGAAAGTAAAAATGTAAAATCGATTCTGCCCGTAAGATCGGTCTTTAGATTCAATTTTGATCTTTAGATTCGATGTCGATCTTTAGATTCGATTTCGATCTTTAGATTCGATGTCGATCTTTAGATTCGATGTCGATCTTTAGATTCGATGTCGATTTTTAGATTCGATGTCGATCTTTAGATTCGATTTCGATCTTTAGATTCGATGTCGATCTTTAGATTCGATTTCGATCTTTAGATTCGATGTCGATCTTTAGATTCGATTTCGATTTTTTTTTTTTTTTCTAGGCTAAATTAGTGTTAAATTTCAGGTATTTTTCGGCGTCTCCGGAGGAAAGCATCATGTTTTACAGCTCTAAGAGAGGAGGAATCGCAATTTGTGCATTAAAAAGCATCTCATAACTTCTGGGGGGGGGGGACGGGGAGGGTAATCCCCTGCGGGTCATCCCATTAATTCGACACTAGGTTAAATTGTTATATTTTTGTTTAGAAGTCCAGTTATTTGAAGTATTAGTTTATTATGTTTTATTTTTCACGCTCGTCTCTTCTAATCCCCCCCCCCCCCTTCCGCGTCAGTTTTAACTTACAGGGCCGTTCGAAATATGCATACAGTTTTAAAAATGTCCAATTCTCGGTCTGTTTTATTTTAGATCCACATTTTAAATCCTTGACAAAAGATAAATAAAGGGTCGCCCTTCCGCCCGTTTGGGGTTTATCTGCGCCCCGCCGGGGGGGGGGCAGTGTTCTCGCTGTCGCTCGCCCTTGCGCCAAATTGCGACTAAATTCCTCATTTGGCGAGTAAACAAGAAATGATTCGCCAAATTGCTAGTGCTCAATTTTTGCTTTTTCTTTCTTTTCCTTTTCATTTTTCATACATATGCATACTTTTAATATATATGTAGCGGATAGTTGAAATTAGATTAATAACAATCATTGTCGCAGTTACATAAATTTAGGTTATTTTAGAAATATTGAGAAAAAAAAAGTACATTAAAGGATTATTATTATTATTATTATTATTTTTTTTTTGGTGCTACACGGCGAATTTAGTATTTGGCTAATACTTTTTTCATTTGGCGAATGTTTTTCATTTTTAATTCGCCAAATAACTAACGTTGGTCAAATGTCAGCGAGAACACTGGGGGGGGGGGCATATTTTTTTGTTTCTTGAAAAGAAAAAAAATTTTGAAGGGGGGGGGGGGTTGCACTCTTTCCCAATATACACCTTAAAATTTCTCTCATTTAATTCTCTACAATTTTTAACTTATAAGTTTAAGCTACATGGCACCCCCAGAGCTGTGGACCCCCCCCCCCTGACGATCATTCACCTAATTTTGCTTATTTCTTCACTTCATTTCAATCTTTAAAAGGCTATAACTTTGCTTCTATAGGAGTTACAGTGATGAGAAAAATTCTAGTATAGCTAACCATTTCTCGCCGTTCTTTTTGCTATTCCAGTTTCCCGGTTTTCCCTATAGGACTTTTTTTTGGGGGGGGGGGGGCAGAGGGTTTTTTCTCATTTCTTGATACAATATGTCTATTGAAAGTTTGTGCTTCACACATTACAAATCTAGCATAAGAAATTTTCTCCCATCATTTCAGGTTACGTTACGGACCCATAATGTGTTAAAATTTTAATTTTTCAAATTTCTTCGAAAACAAACAAACAACAACAACAACAAAAAAAATACATATCAGCGAAACTGGAGTTCGAACCCGCAATCGTTTGATTGCACACGTAATCCCTAAGCTTATTGGCCACCGAGTACTCAGCAGTGCTATTATTTCTTTAGATTGTCATCTTTAAATTCGTAATATCTTTTCAATGGAATGTCCGATTTGAATAATTCAAAAAGTAATCTACAGATATTGTAACAGGCATTAATACAAAATGATTTATTTGGATAAGGATTAAGGTATCGATAGTATGGTCTAATTTTGGTTGGTGTATTTATCGCGTTTTAAAATGTAAGAAAGTAGTTATAGTGAGTTACTTACAATAGCTGGACATATAATTTCGCACGTTTTTTTTTTTTCTTTTAATAGATATTAATATATTCTTTAATATTATAGAACCTTTTTTTATTCATTTAAAAGTATTTCTTGGCGATTCAAAATTATATATCCTAACGATTCAAAAAATACACACGTAATTGTTCAAGGTTTCACTTCTATCGGCAGTCTCAGAGTGCCACTATTTTGTTTTTCATGTTCGCCCGTCCTACCGCCCCCCCCCCCTTCCTCACCAATCTTAACTTACAGGTTCGTTCAAATTATGACTGAGATTTAAAAAAAGTCTAATCCTCGTTCTATTTTGTTATAAATTCATATTTTGAAACCTCAACAAAAGACATATTTGGGTCGGAGTCGCCCTTCTGTCCGTTTGGGATTTACCTTGCCCCCCTGGGTGGGGGGGGGGCATATTTTTTGTTTCTTCCACACCATCTCATGTAACATATCGTTATAAAGCTTTTATCTCCTCGTTTTTTTTTTCTGTTACTACCCCTCTCTCCACCTAGTTACATGCTCTTGGCACTTTTTATAGTTTCAAAGAGTGCATGTTCCCCGCGGGCCACACCATGAATTCAACACTAAGTTAAACACTATATTTTTGTTTAGAAGCTCAGTTATTTGGGTTATTAGTTAATTTTTTTTTTCAAGTTCGTCCGTTCTAATCCCTCGCCCCCCCCCCCCCCTTCTTCGCCAATCTTTATTAAATGGGCCGTTCAAAGTATGCATGCAATTTTTAAAATGTTCAATTCTCGTTCTATTTTATTGTAAATCCTCATTTTGAAACTTCGACAAAAGATACATTTGGGCTATGGTCGCCTTTCCGTCAAGAGTGGGGTTTACCTGCCCCCTTGGGAATGGGGCATATTTTTTGTTCTTCCAAACTATCTCGTGTAACATTTGGTTGGCATTAGAAAAAAAAAAGTTTTCTTTGTCTATACACCTTGTTCCCCATCCTAGTTACACGCTCTTGGCACTCTTTATACTCGGTTTAATGCCAAGTTACTCAGTGTTGTTATTAGTTGAGTTATGTCTCTCGAAATTTTCAAAGTTTTTGTGTAAGTGGCAACCATAAGTGACAATCATTTTAAAATTTTAAATTCTTATTATCCGACTCTAAAATCTGCAATAGCTTAATTCTATGCCTCCCTAAATGGGGATGGGGGGGGGCGGGGGGGTGGGAGGCGGTAATTACGGTCCTGCTGATTGTCTAAGTTTTGGAATTAGTAATTTGGATCTTCTCTGTGTGAACCTGAATATCGAAATATCGATTCTAGTATCGATTCTAGAAATGAGAAATCGATTCTTATTATGATCGATGTTGTTCTATACGATATCGATTTTAATCGATTTTCAAAATTTCCAGAATCGCCCATCACTAATTCTGGCTATCATGTAGTATTCGCCAAAGATTGTGGGCATTTTTTTTTTTTGGGGGGGGGGAGAGGCGATTTAAAATTTTTGTATTTGGATTTATTTATGCTTTTTTTTATATATATAATCTCTGAAACATTTTTTAAATTCTATATACATCTTTTTAAAAAAATGGTCTTTTATGATCAATCGCAATCAGTTCAACATTAGATTTTTTTCTTTTATTGTGGTCGCTGCACATTTCGTAATCGATAAACTCGATAATAGGACTTTTTTTTCTTTAACATACAATTTTTCATACGTTGTTTTTCTTTGGATTCGTCTTTTGCCATGTCTGATAATTTACGTCTACCAATTTTGTAACTTTTTTACTTTCTTCCTTATTAAGAACGACATTTCGATTTCCTATTCAAATAAAAATTCGTCTAAATGGGAAATACGTCATAAAAAAGTAACATCCATTACCTAAAGCAAAATGCTTAAATGTTTCCCATTGAGTTAATAAAAATCAGTAAAAACAATATTTTAATGATGATCAAAATGTGGTTTACATAATAACAGAGCCATACATTACATACGCCTTGGATTAAACATTAATCTTCCTAGATTAATCAGAACAAAAATAAAATGCGGACACCACTAGTTCTATTCTCCACCGAAAATAAGAACCATTTTCCAAATAGTTAACAAAATAAGCTTTAAATATGGTGGTATTTTTTGCTTTAAAACATTATAAATAACTTAATATTCAAATAAAATTATATTGCACTTTTAATTATCTTTCATTTCATTATCATCATTGTGTTTTCTTAATTTTGATAGAATAAGCAATTAATATAATTTGCTTTAATATATTAGAATCTTCTCCGCTTTGGTATATTCGTATCAAGATAATTTAATTACAAGTAGAGTGAGCTACGTTAATACTCCACATACCCACCCCAATTTTAAAATCGAAATTTTTAAATTGCTAATATTTAGCTTTCAATTATCTTATATTTTCTATCTTAGACTTAGTCCGTCTTCAGAATCGCTATATTTCAGATTAAAGAACTGGTATTCCAGTGACCCCCACTTCCCCTCTAATTTAAAATATCAAAATTTCAAATGTACCTGTTTATTTATTTATTTATTTATTGAGTTTGAGTTTGAGTTAACAATGCTTTGAGGTCTTTAGCTACAATGGCTGTTACCTCGAATGATCCATAAACCACAGAAACAAATACAGAACACTTTATTATTACAAGAAATCCAGTACATACATTTTAATACACATCACAGGGACAACACCCGTACACCCATGCCGCTAGCTGGACTCGAACCAGGGTCCAGCGGTGTGGGAGGAGCTCACGCTACCGACCACGCCACTGGATCGGCTTTATTTATTGAACAACATATCAACTTATAAGCCTGCTTATAAATCGGAGGGGGGGAGGAGACAGTCGGTTACAGGGACGAGATAACACAAGGAAATTTTACAACACGAGAAAAACACAACTAGGAGCTCCACGCAAAAAGCATTTGCAATGGAACCAGAGAGATACGAACCCACAACCTTCTATGCTCGCAAGCGATTAGCGGCGGAATTAGGGCAGTTGCAATGAGCTGATTTACTTTTTATCCGCCAATCAAATCTTGGCGTTTGAACTTCAGCGCACTCATAATTCTCTCAGCTGCCAATCACAGCTGCCGTTTAAAGACTATTTGACCTCCAATGGTCGATGTGTGACGTCATATGAAACTGCCCTACGTGACAACAAGCTTCATCTGGTTCCCAAACTTAAAGGAAATGTGATGCTTTCCCATTTGTAAACATAGTAATTTGTGCTTCATTTTTTAAATTCTTGGAAAAATAATGCAAGAATAAGAAAAATCAAAATTAAACTGAAAGATCACATGTGCTTTAAACGGTATACGGCGAGTTATGATGTTCCGAGCTATGATACGGGCTCCAGGTGTGTACCAGATTAGAGTACCAGTCGTTACTGTGACTTCAATGCAAGGGGTCTATATCTAGTTATTCATTTTTATTTATTTATTTATTTATTAAGCACACACATCCGACTTGTGCGTTTGACATGAAAGTCCGCTTATAAATCATCGTCAATATGCAAAGTCTGATTGCACAAGGAGATTTATATTAGAAAGTTACAGCCGTGAGTTTATTTTTGTTTGTGTACACATGCATGTATGTCTGACTTATGTGCATGACGTGAGATGTCTCCTTATAAATGATCGTCAAGAACACTTCAAGGTCACAAGAATATATACAGCATCAGAGAATTACAACGAGAGCTCCACAAAGAGTGTACGACGGAGCCACCGAAAATTGTAACCGCAAACACTAATTGTAACCGCAAACACTGTCCAACTACTCAGCCACGGTGGACTCATAATAAGGAAAGGACATGTTTACAAACAAACAGTTTTGTCAACCAATCTACCGCTACATTTTTTGCATAGCGATCATTGCAGGAATCATCTTGACGACGCAGCCCAATCATATGCTTACTTATACATTGGCAAACTTAGACCAATCAAATTCCCGGAGCTCATCCGTACAGTGTCAGTCGTTAAAGAAAGGACAGGTTTTTCTCGCTAATCCACAGTAATTCGTCCACAGTGACGTCAGCTGCCCTTTCCTTATACAACGCTACCTACACAATTAAAAATATCGGGAAAAATTACTTCTGCTTTTAAAGATTATTTTCTAACCAATGAAGAACGCTCAATGGGCAATTATGTAGCGTTTTCATTGGTTAGAAAATAGATAGCCTTTAAAAACTGAGGTAATTTTTCACGATATTTTTAACAGTGTAATGACGAACTAGATTTCATTGTCACGGCAGGTCGGCTATCAGCGGATCACTCATTGGACCCTATTCTTGCGATTTTTACCTCACAAGAAATGTGGTCCAATGAATGATCCTCTGATGACCGATCTGCCTTAACGTCTATGTCAAAATTGAACTCATCGGCGTTGTCTTTAGGTAGCGTTGTCGCATATCAGTTATAATGAAACATCAGTAGTGTTCCCCAAATATACGTGATTTGATTAGGCGAATATTCTAAGCAAGATGACGTGGAATATTATACACAGTAAAAAATTTGACCCTTTTGATGCATCGCCACTCCCCCGCTTTTATAGATTATCTCTCTTTTGACCCATGAGAATGCTCCATAATAGGCTGAAGTAATCGTTTTCTATAAAAGCGGTGGAGTGACGATGCAGCAAAAGGGTCAAATTTTTAACAGTGTAGACCGGGAGGCGGCAATACAGACAATCACTTCATCGTTCATGGATATGAACGATGAATGGTTCCCGAATTAGTTTAAACTCAATTTACATATTAAAATGCAACCGGTTTGCCAAGTCATATTTTTATGAAAAACATCTGAAAACTCGATTTTAGCAGTTGACTCGTAGGTTTACTATTGTGTTTTCCTACTTCCAGGCCTCCATGTTTTCATACCTGTGACAGCTGATAAACACATATCTACGAGTCAACCATTAAAATCGGGTTTTCAGTTTTTTCCACTAAGATGCGACTTGGCAAACTGATTGCGTTTTGATATATGAATCGAATTTTAACTAATTCCAGAATTTCAGCTATGAACTCAATGAGGTGATTATATGTGCTGCCGCCTCTCGATCTATAAGGAAAGGGCTTGTTTACAAACAAACATTACCTACCACTACATTTCTTGTTGTTAGGATCATTATAGGATTTAAATATACGATTTTTACAATTTTTAATACGATCAGTTGAATATAAGAAACAATAATAATTTTGTGAACGACAACAATCCTTATGTACCATTTAATTTTGAATAATTTATCGTTTCGTCATTTTTTCAAGAACCTTTCTAATTTATACACATAACAAGTCGGAACACATCCTGTAAAGCATGGTGACGTCACTGCAACGTCGTTGTGAAGTCACATTGTGACTTTGTGACCATCGATTGTCCATGTGACGTCACGTGACGTCGATGTGAAGTCACAGTGATTAAAATGTGAAGTCGTTATGGCCGCTTTAGAGCTCTTTTGTGACGTTTCACAAAGTGGTCACAATGTGACAAATTTGTGAAAAATGTGTCATTTGTGACTAATTTGACATTAACATTGTGACGAAACTGTGACAAAAGCGACGATATATAAATTGCTAGAAACATGTTTTTTAAAGTAAATAACATGTTTTGAAGGATATTTATAAATTTTTAAAGATTTTTAAGAAAGTCACATCTCAGTCACAATGTGACGTCACTGAGTGGTGGCATTTTGGTCACAGATGTGATGTGACCAAAGTGACTCACAGTGATGTCACTGTGACCATGCATGCTATTAGGTAAGTCGGAACACATACATCCGAGTTGTGTGCTTGACATGAAGTAGTCGCTTATAAGTCATCGTCGATATAAAGCGCGCCACACACCAGGGAAACAGCGGCAAAAATCATGAGACACGAGACGAATTTTACTAAAATGATTGTACGGCAAACATAATTATAAGCCTACGAGTAAATCATTAATTAATTTCTGGCTTATGCACCACTTCGCTTCCGGCCGACATGGATCACTAGATTCCCCTATTACTACTCTTCCATAATATAAAGTTTTTTTTTCTTGTGCTCGATACCTTATAATTTAGTGCTGCCGGCTCTTGGACTATTAGTTATTGCACCTTGAGTAGTTATTTTAGAAGAAAATACTGTTTTTTTTACGTATGATTGTCCAATGTGTTATGAAATGTTTGCGGTGATGAAAATTAGAGTGTCTTTATACAGAAGAAAGTGGTGACCACTAAACAGACACGTCACAAAAATCTGAATTAGACGATACATATTAAGGTAACTCTATATGAGAGTGGCAGCACACGATGCTCAGACTGTGCTTTGACAGACTTTTGCACTTTTTTTACTCTTTTTGTCAAAACTCTGGTAAACGCAGGTATTTTCTTTCCAAAATTTGGCAATTCGTAACTGGTCGAGATCTGTTATAAGAGTGAGGCAAGATAACAAGCATTATAACAAAGATAGTCTCACCAAGATGCTTGGCGAATCGTTTTTGTGCAGAATGCTCAGACAGTAATAGGCTGTAGGCACGCACCCTGGGACACCAGTTTTGGGAATTAGGATAAACCCCTAAGCCCAGATATTCTCAGACTGGAAGATTTGTCCAAACTACGGTAAACAAACATTTTAGAACTCCAAGTCATATTCAGTATATTACTCAACATAGAGAAATCTCTGCCGAAAGCTCAAACGGTATTCATTATTAATCTGATTGGAATTCATCTTGATTGAGTCCTGTCAGATTTCACACAAATTTCAGCTCAACCAAAGTCTTCTAGATTGGGGAAGATGATGAATACAAGCATCAGTAATACTAACTTCGACGAGTGATACGAGATTAACAGCTTGGGAATTATGGTAGGCTTCCCAATGACCTTGACGATTTATTTTTCTCCAAAATTGTCTAAAGCAAATAACTATTTTCTCATATTTGGTTATTCTCATTTAGAGCAATTCACATTACGCAACTTTTTACCGTAAAACATTGCAAAAACCGTAAGACACACAAATAAAAAGAGTATTTATGATGTTAGTGATTCCTACAGCAACACCGAAAATCTGTTCGTGAGATCAATTTGCACACCTCTATAGAGGTACCATATTATAGAGTACGTTTATCGGGAAAAGGCGACAGATGCACATAAACCACATGCTCATACTCAAGGTTCTGCTCAAGTTATGAAAGCATAATTTTCTGGTCCATCTTAAGACAGGTTTAAGATTGGCATAAGGTGAGGAGGCACAGCGATGCTGTTTACGATTCGTTTATAAGGGAAGGTCAGCTGACATTATTGTGGATCTAATCTCTATAGTGGATAAGCTAGAAACACCTGTTCAATCTTTACAACGTCTGATGTGCACATGAATTAGAGCTATTTGATTGATCTGAATTCGTCAGGTCTATGATATGATTGGTCTACGTCGCCAAGATGAATCCTACAGTAATCGTAACAACAAAAATGTAGTGGTAGATTTGTTGATGGAAGTGTTTGTTTGAGCATGCCCTTTCCTTATATTGTAATTCAGAGAGTTGATCTTAATCAAGGCATCGCAATCCCAACCTTGGTAATACTTGTCAGAACGAGTTTAGTTAATCCAGTGAGATATAACTTAAAAAACACTTGCTTTGAGATAGTAGAAGACTTGCAAATAAAACAGTTTTAACTACGTGTCCAAGCATGTACAAGCAGTTTCAATATCTGCAGAATGATGACAGATTGGCCATCAGCGGATCATTCACTGTACCCTATTCTTGTGACTTTTTGATCACAAGAAACGGGATCCAATGAATGATCCACATCGAACTCGGCAGGGTCTGTATGTGGCATTGGTCCACATGTCCGTAGTAATCCACTAACCAACCAAAATCGTCAAATTTTTAGCGGGTAATACCGCTGCACAATTAACTTTAATCTTCATATTTTAAAGTAAAAAATTTTAATATTCTCTCTTCACAAACATCCCTGGATATATCTGTTAGATTTTACAACTAAACAAAAAGTATTCCCTTCCTTTGTTTAATTCGAAAAAAAAATTCCCTATTAAAATTTTATTCGTTGGGAGATCACACCGACTTGTCAGAAAGAAATTTCAGTAGATATTATGCTTTCAACTCACTAAAGGAATAGCTTGCACGTTGCATGTAAGCAAAGCTGCTTATATATGTATATCTCGATACATATCTATACATTCTACAACATTGGCAATTAAGAGAATGAAAGGGGGGTTAAGCAATTTAAAAAAATGTATCCATATGTACAGGGATTTTGGAGGAAATAAAGACTAACAAAGGAGATTCTTTTTTAAGTTATGTTTTTTAATGTTTCGATCTTTCCGGAGTAGGAGTGTGGATGGTAGTGTTTGACAAAATATGATAAAATATTGAGATTTGATCTAGGAACTATATTAATTCAAATATGTTCTTTTCTGATGAAAATTTTAAAACAAACGCTTTTTTGTGCAAATAAATCTTTCTGAAAAAGGAAAAAGGGCAAAGACTGGTTAACCCCTGAGATGTGGTGGGATATATATACGCTTCCAATCCTGGCATTAGATAAGACGTTTTGTTTGAATACTGACTCCAAATAAATGGTTGTTATGCTGGACTTTCCATTTTTTATATTATAGCTATATCTTACAGCTGTATCTCTACAGATAAGAGTTTTAATACTTCATATGCAGTGGTAATTGTTTCTTCGTTTATATCTAAGGAGAAATAAAACATGGCAGCCATTTATTTGGAGTCAGTATCTAATCAAAATGTCATATCGGAGGTCACACTGAAAGCATCTATTATATTCCATCTTATTTTAATCAAGATTTGAACCAAAAATTTAATCAAATCTTATCTTAATAAATTGAGGGGGGGGAAAATTTTAAGACTACTTTTTTTTTTTCTTTTTTTTTTTTTTTTGTGATGAAAGTTTTCGAAAACTATGGTGTGAATTAGAGATTAAAAAAAAAAAACAATTATTTGCCCGTAAAGGATTAAAAGGAAAATGCATTATGTAGACTCTTTCAACTCTCTACTTAGATAACTTTCATAAGCTGCTTATATGCATATTTTTTAATGTTCTCCACAATGGTCATTAGGGGATAGGGGGATGATAAAGATATTTATTAAAAATTGACAACAGAAAGTTAAAGTTATATTAAAAAAAGGCGAATAAGAGAATTAAAAAAAAGTTAAGATTTTTTACTAATACATTACTAATTTTTTGTATTATATTTTATTATAATCATCATAACATTAATATAAAATATATTATAACTGATGATGATAGCAAATTTTCTATGTTATACCGACACTTGCAATTATGTGTCCGTTTGCAATTTAGTCTAAAACGCATCTACGATTTTCGAAGCCTTTCTATAACATACATTATATATAATTCGTAACTTATATTTGTGTCATATATGCAAAATATTCATGACTTATATGTCGTACTGTCTCAGATACGTCATATATGTTTCATATATGCAGCCCTCCCCCCTCCTCAAATATTTTCAAAGCTAGTTAAAAAAAAAAAAAAAAAATCAATCAGGGTAAGAAAAAAAAAAAAGAAAAAAAAAGAAAAAAAAAAGTTCTTACGAAACTGTTTTTTTCTTACTATACATATTATACTATACTGTCAAAATTAAATACCAAAACAGAACAACTCCTAATTAATCTTGTAACCAATTTATGTAAAAAAGATATTAAAATCACCAAAGATGGGTGAAATCATATCCAAATCAAATCTTTCGACAAAAATCATACTAAAATATTTGGTACCAAAATGTCCCCCAAAACGACAGCCGCTAATTCTAGGTACGGAGCGCATTTTTGCCGATCCCACCGAAGTTAGCATAGGGAAGAAAATACGGGCTTCTGATTAATTGAATAATTTAAAGAGCAATTATTTTCTCCATATAAATCGTTTTGAATGCGGATGTACGTATTATGAGCTTATATGGGTATATCATGTTGAAATAATAAGAAACGGCAATTTTTTTTTAAAAAGTAATATAGAACAACTGTATTTGTATAAATATCGCGTAATTGACGCCGCCGTAAAAAGGAATTGTGATTGTTTGTAAATAAAGAGTTCCGAATGTGCACGTACGTATTAGGACATTTATTATGTGCATATCATGTTAAAATAATAAGAAGAAACGGCAATTCTTATTATTTGCTAAAAGTAATACAGAAATACCATGATTAACTTCTTTAATTATAAATTTCAGAATATATTTCTTTATCTATTAATAAATTTGTAAATTCAGAAGGAAATTTATCAAAATCTTTCTTTCTAAAGGTTTTAAGACAGAAAATGTTGATTAAAATAGACGTAAACTCAAAATGAAACTAACGCAAAATGCTCTTAAAATTATTCAACCAATCAGAAACCCGTATTTTTTTCCCTTACGCTAGCTGCAGTGGGAATGGTAAAAATGCGTACGGAGGTCTATTTTCATAGAAAAGATTGGCAACAACTGTCACGCGGGATGTTTGTTTATACTTTCCTCGTGTTTTCTCGAGATTTGTCTATCACGTTTTGGAATTATGTAATCCGATTTATTTAGGTATGCATTTTTCTGTTTTTACCTTCTATAATCTTAATTAATTTAAGTAATCGCTTTAAAAATATATTTATGTTTTTATATTTTGAGTACTCGGCGAAGTGCCGAGTAGTTGTATGATAAAAGTGTACATATATATTACCTGTTTACACATATAACATATATGTATATAGCATATATAAATTAACTCATTAAATATGAAATTTATTTGTGCACCTTTTAAAGACAATTTTTGACAGTTTAAAACTAATAAAAAGCACAATTATTAACCAATATAAAATTAAAACATTCTTTAACTCTCCAATTAATTCCGACCATTGAAATCTGTCTATCAAAAATAAAAATGGTCATTGGTTACTGTAACAATTCATTGAATAATGCAAAACATTTCATATTTATTTTGTAACTGTCTGTACCTTATTTTCTTTTGATTAAAAAAATTGTATTAGCTTTGCAGTTTCTTTTCATTTTTCATGTATGCAGATTAAATTATGTTATTTAAAATTTACTATTTTTTAAATATCTCAGTAAGAATATTTTGCACCATAATTGGAAATATAATAAATTTAGCTGTTAATTTTTATTGTATTTTCAGTTTCTTTATTCAAAATAATAGTCTTTTCTGTTTTCTATGTATCCAAAAAGTATTTATTTTTATTTGTATAAATGTGAAACTGAATTTTAATTTGGAGTTATTATATGAGAATTTTTGTTCTTAATTTTTTCTATATTACAGACATATTGTTAAATATTGAAAAAATAGTTTTATGAATTACTGCATATACATACTATACATTGATATTCAAATAACTTTTTACAGATCAGTTATAAATTCATATGCTTAAAAAAAAAAAAAATTACAACTACTCGGTAAGGCTCTACTTAAAATAACTGCAAAATTAAGAAAATAAATTAATGATAAAACATTTCATTAATAAGTAATTATGTAGAATTATAATTAGTTAAGTGCTTAAAAATTTTAATAATTAAGAATGTGTGTAGGCAATATTTCAAAGCAAATATTAAGTAATAAATTAAATTTTACAATTTTGTGAAATATGATAGCAGAGGTCAAAAGATTTCATATTACTTAAAAGAAAAATGCACTTACATACATATTTGATTGTCTGAGTGTAGGTTAGAATAGAGGTCTGCATGGGCCGGAATTTCCAAGCCCGGCCCGAATGAAAAAAATATTGCCCGACCCGGCTTGGGAAACAGTTAAAAGTTCAACCCAGCACCGTTCAGGTGAATTTCTACAGAACATTGATCTTTATTCTTACAGAAGAGTTCAGACCAAAAAAACTTATCTTAGTCTTTTTTTTTTTTTTTTTTTTCATGTTTATAATCTCTATTTATGCAGAAGTGCCTTAGGCTGCAGTATTTATGCTTTTAATGAACCTTTGTTTGTTGTATGTAAATGTTTCAGTTATCATTAATACAGTAAAGCCCTGATAATTCGGCTTAATTGGGACCAGACCCAATCCAGATTATCCGGAGAATTAGAAAAAAAAATGAAATAAAATAAAACATACTTACAGAAAATCACCTTCAAATTAAACGTATTGAATAAGTACTAATACAGTCAGTAAAAATGTTTACTTTATTTAATTCTTCCAATAAGATTTCAGAAAACATTTTTATTTATTCAGAATACAACGATGAAACAAATTAATGTTATTGAAATTAGACAATCGCTTCTCAAACTTGAAGAAAATAATTATCAAACCAATCCGGATTAGCGTGGTCCGAATTTGCGGGGTTCTACTGTATTATTAATACAAAAAAGAAAAAAAATCTAAAAAATGGTATATGATAAAAGCAAAATCTTCTAAGATAGGGATGCACAACCTGTGGCCCCTGATGGGTTAACGTGTGGCCCGTGAACTTCGATATTTTACAACTGGAAAAAATTTTAATTTTTCTGCTTAAGTCTTTTAAAAAATGATAGATTTTGTCAATTTACCTCTGGAAAAAATAAAATTTTGTCAATCACTTGCAAATTTCATAGTAGGCAAAGAAAAATCGCAAATTTCCTTGATCAGGTACAGGAAAATAGCAAATAGATAAGGCTCGGAAAAATCACAACATTTGTTCATCAGGTATTGATAAATTGCAAATTTTGCCCATGATGCTCAAAAAAAAATTAGCAAATTTCGCCAATAAGGGATGAAAAAGTCTCAAATTTCATTTATAAAGCACGGTAAAACTACAAATTTTGCAATGATGCGCACAAAAAAGTCGCGAAATTAATCTCTGTGTAAAAAAAAAATGAAGTTTTCGTCAAAGTCACTTAAAAATCACAAATTCCATTGATTGGGGCGTGGAAAAATCCGTATCCGTATTTATTTGTTACTTAAAGGTGGAAAAACCACGAATTTCATCGATCAGCTTTGTAAAAATTGCGAATTTCTTCGGTCGATTTCATAAAATTCGTGAGATTTTCCTGATCAGACGCGGAAAAATCGTGAAGTGGTTGGTGCCGAAAAAAATGTAAACTTTATGAACGAAGGAGAGGGAAAGAGCTTATCAGCAACATTTTTCCATGCCTCATCACTAAATTCACGATAATCAACAAAATTTGCAGCTATCCCTGCATGATCGGCCAAATTTGGTCTTTTTACGAAAGTGAATGACAAAATTCGCAATATTTGCGAAACTGCTTGAGAAAATTATATCTTTCCGTACCTGATCAACACAATTTGCGATTCTTACGATACCGATCGAGAAAATTAGCGATTTTTATGAAACCAATCGACAAAGTGCACAAATTTTACAAAGCTGGTCATCAAAATTTGTGATTTTCACCGAGCCAATTGACGAAATTTTTAGAAACCTGATCAGCAAAATTTGTAATATTTCTTCACCTGGTTCATAAAATTTGCGATTTTTCTGCAGCTGAACGACAATTATCAATTTTTAGGAAGCCAATAGACAATTTTTTCCACATCTGATCAACAAAATTAGCAATTTTTACAAAGCCAATCGACGAAATTTGTGAATTTTATTTTGCCGATTGACAAAACTTTCGATTTTTCTGTGCTGATCAATGAAATTATCAATTTTTAGGAAGCCGGTGGATGAAATTCGCAATTTTTATGAAGCTGGTTGGCAAAATTCACGAATTTTCTTTGCGTTATTGACAAATTTTGTGATTTTTACGAAGCCAATCGAGAGCACTGACAAATTTTTTGCGCCTGATTATGAAAGTTAGCACTTTTTATGAAGTCAATTGGCAAATTCATGATTTTTACAAAGCTAATCAATGAAATTCGTGATTTTTTTTTTTTTTTTTTTTTTTTTTTTTTGAGCCTGATTGACAAAAATTGTGAATTTTCCTATTTCCCCCCGCATCATCAGCAAATCTAATGATTTTTTCCTGTCTGATCAATGAAATGTGTGATTTTTTGCAACTGACCAAAAATATTCACTATTTTTCTATGCCTGATCAACAAAACTTGCGACTTTTCTGTGTCCGATCTGCTAAATTCTTTTTTTTTTTTTTTTTTTTTTTTTTTCAAGCTTTATAGGCAAAATTTGTGAGTTTTTCATACCTGATGGATGAAATGTGCGATTTATCTGCTCTTGATCAATGAAATTCGCAATTTTTCCATGTCCGATCTACGAAATTTGTGATTCTTAAGTGACTAGCGAAATTTTACATTTTCCCATGGTAAATTTTCGATATTTTTCTGCAGCTTTTGCACAAAAATAATTTTTTGTTGTTGTAAATTGACAAAGTTCGCGGGCCACAGGTTGTGCATTCCTAGACTCATATATGCTACTTTTCCGCGGAAACGCGGAATTCCGCTTTTTCGGCGACAAATTTTATTATCCCTGGGTTCAATGCAAATATGCATTAAAATTTGTTGACATTTATATATAGGGGGGGGGGGGTGGTAACGATGAAATACAACAAAAACGCGAGTCAAACGGTGCTAAATTAAGAAAATTTTTTCAAAGGATTGCAGAAACAACGCAAATTTCTCCAAAGGATCGAAAAAAAACTATAAAATAATCAAACAATCGCGGAAAAAATACTATTTTCTTCAGAGGATCGCGAGAAAAAACACAATTTTTGTTAAATGATCACGAACAAGACGCGATTTTCGTCAAAAAATTGCTGGGAAAACATGATTTTTGTGAACAGGTTGCGGAAAAATACTCTAATTTTGTCAAATAATCTTATTTTATCGAAAGATCGCGGAAAATGCTTCAATTTTGTAGAAAGATCGCAGAAAATACGCAAATTTTGACGAAAGATCGAAGAAAATACGGAAATTTTAACGAAAGATCGCAGAAAATACACATATGTTGACAAAAGATCGCAGAAAACATACAAATTTTGACGAAAGATCGCGAAACATACCCAAATTTTGACGAAAGATCGCGGAAAATATGCAAATTTTGACGGAAAATACGCAAATTTTGACGAAAGATCGCGGAAAATATACAAATTTTGACGTAAGATCGCGGAAAATACGCAAATTTTGACGAAAGATCGAGGAAAATACGGAAATTTTAACGAAAGATCGCAGAAAATACACATATGTTGACAAAAAATCGCAGAAAACGCAAATTTCGACGGAAGATCGTGGAAAATACGTAAATTTTGACGAAAGATCGCGGAAAATACACAAATTTTTCACGAAAAATCGTGGAAAATATGCAAATTTTCGCGAAAAATCGCGGGAAATACGCAAATTTTCACGAAAGATCGCGAAAAATACGCATATTTTACGAAAGATCGCGGAAAATATGCATATGTTGACGAAAGATCGCAGAAAATATGCAAATTTTGACGTAAGATCGCGGAAAATACGCAAATTTTGACGAAAAAGCGCGAATTTCGCTAAAGGAATTTGGAGAAATGCAAACTTCATTAAAAAGGCTGTGGGAGGAAAAGTGCAATTTTCGTCAATTGGTCACGAAAAGCACTAATTTCGTTACAAAAATTGCAGAAAAACGCAGGTTTCGCCAAAAGTCTGTGAGGCCCTGAAAGTTCAGCTTTTTTCTTGCTGAGCCTGTAGCATGTCTGTAGACTAAAATCATTACAGTAAAGTGATTATGTGATTAATTAACACTTCAATTCTATAAATATTTTACTTGCAGATTATTTTTTGTACCTGAAGTATCTGTCACAGACACTTGGAGAAATTTCTGCTACTGGGAGTGCAGGTACAGTATGTTCTTTATTGAATAGTTATTATTAAGCAGATTTTCTCCTAGGTTTAAAAAAGAGCAGGCACTTCTGTTGTGAAAAGGGCACTTTTATAAAATTTAGTTTATAATCTTACTGTTTTTTTTTTTTTTTTATGCTGCTGTTCGATTCATTTCACTTTCTGGTAGCAAGAGAAAATAAAATATTACAAAAAAAGTCCATTTAACATGGAAAAAAATCGTTATTTGATTCATGGGGAAAATCTTCAAATTTATCAATCCCTTGAGCAAAAATCTAATCAGTCACAAAAAAATTTCGGTTCAAAAAATCATTGAAAAACAGAAATTTTGTCAAAGAATAGAGAAAAATTCATCAAAAAATCTTGATAAATGGTAAATTTTGTCAAAAGATTGAAAAAAAAAAAAAAAATTACAAAAAAGGGCGAGAAAAAAGTGCACAGTTGTTACTGGAAGTGAAATCTCCCCTTCCTTCCCCCACCTCAGTTGTAAACTTCCAGAAAATTTGCTATGATTTTTTTTCTGGGGGGGGGGGGGCAACAATCACCTTAGAATCACCTCTTTGATTCTGTCAAATTTTTCCCCAAATTAAAAAAAAATTGAAGCAGTCATATCTGAAAATAAAAAAAATGTCGGTGATAACTCCAAATATTCAAACATAAAATTTTGACAAATAATCGAAAAAAATCATTTTAAGTTATTGCTAAAAAAAATTTCCAATTTTGTCATAGGATCATGGGAAAATGCAAACTTTATCAGAGGATCGTGAAAAGATGCAAATTTAGTTCAAGAATCATGGGGGGGGGGGGGGGTAACATGATTTTTGGCTAAGAATCGAGATAAAGTGGAAATCTATCAAGAAATCGCTAAAAACAGCAAATTTTGTGAAAAGGTAGCGGGGGGGGGGAGGGGAATGCATTTTTCTGCTGTCCTTTTATGAAATTTGATTTTTTTTTTTTTTTTTGTCTGCAGTACTTTGATAAAATTTGCATTTCTTCTGTGACCTTTGAAAAAAATCACATTTCTCCTGTGGTCCTTTCAAAAAGCCTGCTTTTTGTCGTTGGTCATTTAACAAAATTCACGTTTTTTTTCTGTGGCCCATTAACAAATTTCTCATTTTACAAAATTCGAAGATTTTTTCTGATTCTTATTTGCATCATTCCAGTGACTCTGACAAAATTCACGTTTTTCCTTTTGTCTGTTGCATTTTGATGAAATTAACACTCTTTTCTGCAATCTTTTGTCAAAACAGTTTTTGACGTAATTGATAAGCTTTTGACCACGATTCTTTCATGAAATTTGTCTTTTCCCATGAATGATTAGCTTAAATTTTGGGCAACCATTTGTTAAGATTTTCGATACTTTTTATGCCTAAATTTTTTTATTTATGACTTATTTTTAAAAAATTTTGGAACAGAATCGCCTTTAGTTAGAGAAACAATTATTTTTCTTATATTTTTCTCTCTTTGACCAGGAAATTCGTCTATTGCGAACTTGACATATCAAGACTTGTCTATAAGCTTTGAGAATGCATGGTCTTAAGTTTATGAATGAGAAGACTAGCAGGCGCATATTCAGTATGTATGCAATAGAAGTAAAGGCTGCATTTTTTTAAATGAAGTGCAAGAAGGGTGCTATTTTTTTGAACGAGGAGCAAGAGGTGCACTATTTATTATACACTATTTTAAACTAAGGGGCAGGAGGGGTGGAGTGCCCTCCTGAAATCCTCTAGGGAAAAATCTGAATTAAGATTGAAAGTTTCAGAATTTTGGACAGTTATTTGAGCTAAATAGCCATATTACAACATATGAACTGCATTACAGAGTTTAGTCTTTCTTCTTTGTTTGATGACAGCAATTTTTCAACCTGCCTTTCGAATTTTGTTTGCAAGGTATTCAGAAGACATATATAGAAGAAACCAACAAATTTCGTCAAGCGATTGAAAAACAACCGCAAAGTTCATCATAATGGGCAAAACAACTGCAGATTTCTCCAAAGAACCATGAAATTATTGCAAATTTCAGTGGAAAAAAAAAGTGAAATAACTCAGAATTTTGTCAAAAGGAAGGCAAAATAACTGCAAAACTCGTCAAAAGATCACAAAATAATAAGTTTTCATCAAAAGATCCCAAAAAAACACAAGTTTGTCAGAAGGTTGGGAAAAAATGAGAGTTTTGTCAAAGGGCCTCGAAAAAAACGTAGTTAATACTGAGAGCGGATTTCCTCACCTACCCTGCTGTAACATTTCAAAAATTTTTATGTGAATTTCAGAAAAATATTTTTTACTCAGAATCACCCCTGCCATATATACTCATGCATAATTTTAGAAATATTAAAAAATTAATTTTCTATATCTACATTGTTAAAAATCTGCAGCTTTTGCTGCATCGCCAGTCCACCACATTTATAGGATATCTCTACCTTTGCCAATGAGAATGCTGTGTAATATAATCAAGTTTCCATTTTCTAAAAACAGTGGAGTGACTATAACCAGAAAAAGCTACAGATTTTTGCCAATGTACGATAATATTCGACGATCGTACGATAATATTCTTTACCTGTGATATACCATAAAATTTTGGGGGAATTTTCATGTGAATTGGGGTGGGGGGGGAGGGATTTTGGGAGTAGAAACATTTTCTGCAGCCCTGCATCATAGTGTATATCGAGGGACAAGATGGAAAAAGAGGGTTTGAAATGCAACTCTAATTTCCAAAGTTTCTCATATTTTAGCCCAAGATGTCAAATACTTGGAACCTAATAAATATATACACATATTATGCTAACGTATTTGCACAAAAATCATGAGTATATGTTAATTGTTTAATGGTAACATCCAAATGAATCACATCTTATGGGTTACTATGCAAAAGTCCTTTGGTAAAATTTAGACTGTGGATAATTGGATTTACTTATGTTTTTTTTCCTTAGCTGCAATTTTGGAGCTTCAAAATAGCATTATTTTTATTTTGTTTCTGTTCTTTTTACTTAAAAAAAATAAACAAAATTCATGAATTTTAAACTTTTCAATTTCAAATTAAAGTTATGTATTTTAAATGAAATGAGTGAAAGGATTATATTATTATATTTTAAATAATTAATGAAATATAAAAAAAAGTCACGGTTACAATATTTGGTGATTTATTATCTGCGCCGGGCTAGCATAAAAATACCATGTTCTTGATTTATCACTACAAATGTCATATATGCACCACATTGGAGGTTTTTTTTTTTTTTTTTTTTTTTTTTTTTTTTTTAATTACGTCATTTTGGCAAGAAACTTTGTTATTAAATACCAGTTACATACATATTTTTAACTATTTTCTATTACTTTAAAAAGGAGAAATTAATTCAAAAGAAGTAGTTAATAATTATAGAATAAAACAATTTATATCATTTTAAAAAAGAAAATAAAGTCAATCTGACAGTTTATTAATAACAATAGCCGGGTTACCAAGTGAGGAACATATATTTGTCATTTTATTGCAATCGTGCCAATGTGATGTGCATATGACAGCTGTGGCTATTTCTGTAGCAGAATCTTCTAATTTGGCAAAAAATTGAGCAGTTAAAATAAATTATGAATAAAAAAAGCAATATGTAATGCTTTGTACACATTCAAGGGAGACCAAATTGGTCGCCAAGGGCAGCTAGTATTATTTATTTCAAAAAAGGGGGTGGAGAGGGATGAACAAAATTTAAAAACCATATAGCGATAAATGTCATTTTAGGTGTGGTTTTTTGATCAAGCTTTCCAGTAAATATTATTTATCAAATATCAGTTAGTACATATTGCTGCATTGTTTTTATTTTAAATTTCTAATCCTTGTCATTGATAAATCTAAGACTACCTAATGTTTTAAACACGATATTCTTTTTGTTAAAATATTTCGAATAAACATTAAGCATATCTTGTGTCAAAAAGTGCTCCATCTCCATTTGTCCCAATGTGCACCATATACTCACCATGGAATTTTAGAATGTCATACTTTTAGGCTTAGAACAAGAACTACTATTAGTTCTAGTAGCCTTATATCAGGTCCCAAAGAGTCACGGTCTTAACTGAAGAATATAAGAGCAAGAATAACTAAATGGAAAATGTTCCTCCAAAATGAAGAAGATTGATTAAAAAGATGGCAAGTTATTAACAGCTTAATGTAGGGGTGCACAACCTTTGGAAGAGAAGGTCCATTTACAAATATGTCTTGGTGGTCGAGGGCAACATCAATATCATGGAGAGAATTCGATTTCTAGGAGGTGATCTGTGGCCTATAATCAGATAAAAATCTAGTTTCAGAAAGGAGTAGGAGGGGCAGAGGTACCCTTTTAACTTCGCTTACCCTGTCAAAATATCCAATTCAGTTTATAATGATATATGAAGCTGATCGACAAAATTCAGAATTTTTCTTCGCATGATCATCAAAATTCGCGATTTTTACAAAGCTGATCGAGAAAATTCACAATTTTCCCACGACTGATCAATAAGTTTAGCAATTTTCACGAAGACAATCAAAAACAATGTGCGACTTTTACAAAACTGATCAATGAAATTTGTGATTTTTACAAAGCCGATCGATGAAATTCGTGACTCTTCCAAATCGGTGAAATTCTTGATTTTTCTTACACGTCAAAATTCACGAGAATCGGATTGAAAAAATTCACAATTTTTTTGTGCCTGACCAATAAAATGAACGATTTTTACAAAGCCGGTCGCCAAAATTCACGATTTTTATGAGGCCGATCGACGAATTTCGTGATTTTTCTTCGTATGATCGACAAAATTTGCAATTATTATACAGCTGGTCAAGAAAATTCATAATTTTTCTGCTCCTGATCAATAAAATTAGCAATTTTTACAATACTAATCGACAAAATTTGTGATTTCATGCATCACTTTCATTAAGCCGATCAACGAAATTCATTATTTTTAAGGCGCTATCGACAAAATTCGCAGTTTTTCTTCGCATGATCGACGAAATTCATGATTTTAACGAAACTGGTCTACGACATTCGGGATTTTTTCAAAGCCGATCGACAAAACTCGTTTTTAGGAAGAAGATCGATGAAACTCGCCATTTTTACGAAGTTAATTGACGAAATGCACAACTTTTACAAAGCTGATCGGTGAAATTTGTGATTTTTCTTTGCCTGATCGATGAAATTCGAAATTTTTACACACCTGATCAAAAAAATTTGAGATTTTTAAGAAACCAATCGAGAAAATTATCTATCTTTTCGCATCTCATCAGGAAAATTCACGAATTTTACGAAACTGATCAAAGATATTCACAATTTTTACAAAGCTGATCAACGAAATTCGAGATTTTTCCACTTTTAATGAACAAAATTCTAGATTTTTTTCTGCTCATCATCGCAAAATTTGTAGTTTTTTCGTACCTTATGAACGAAATTTCTGATTTTTTCAACTTTGATTGGCAAAATTTGTGATTTTTCCGAGCCACATCGACAAAATTTGCTATTTTCTGCACCTGATCAACGAAATTCATGATTTTTCCCTGTCCGATCTACAAAATTTGCAATTCTTAAGTGATTGACGAATTTTTGTTTTTTCCCGTGGTAAATTAACGAAATCTAAGATTTTTTTAAAATTTAATCACAAAAATTGCAATTTTCAGTCGTAAATTATCAAATTTCGTGGTCTACTGGTTGTGCATCCCTAGCTTAATGCATAAAAACTTGGAGGTTTCAGCCTTTTAATAAAAAGCTGAGCCTCAGTCCCAGGGTTGCCGGCTTTAAGCCGGGCCAAAAAAGTCCGGCCGGCTTTTTTTGGTTTTATCCACTTAAAAAAAGCCGGCTAAAATTGAAAAAAGCCGGCTTTTATTTTTAAAGTGTTAATTTGTATAATTCCATATTAAATTTGGATTGATTTATTTTTAATACATTTTTAATTATTTACTACTAAAAAAGTTACAAATTTCTATTTAACTTTTCAAATAAGTAAGTCTTTATAACTGCTAGAAGTCAACTGTGAAGACATTATGTCCAAAAAAATATATAAAATCTTAGAAAAAAGAAAATATAACAAAAAATGTGTTTTTAACTTCTATATTTCATAGTTCTACTTATGTTACACATTCTTAAGTATTATATTTAATTGAATTATGATAAAATGTAACACATCAAAGCATTCATGGAAACATTTTCAAGTCAATATGTAAAGATTACGTCATAGATAAACAATGTTGAAAGACAAATAAGGAAGGATTCAGTATTTGAGGCGAGTTTATACATAATTATATATACTTAAACAACAACAAAAAATGTTTGAATAAAATTTGTTGAATTAAAATTTTGAATAGCTCTTTGTTATTTAAAAGTGCTTATATGCCATCTTGCATGAATATATTCGTGCATATGCTAATTGAGAATACTGAAATAAATTGTGAAATATTATATATTATGAAATATGCATAATTCATAATATCATATTATTTTCAATAGTGAGAAATTGTGATTTTTTTTATATGTATGATTTTAAATGTTTATAGGGAATAAAACATGACATTTTAATAACTCTTAAAATTAGTTGAGTAATAAAACACGTAACTAAGTACCCATTGTCCTCTTTAATCTTATAAAGAAATAAAAATGGAAAAACAAGGTTGGATTAAAGATTAATGTAAATCGGAAAAAGCACTTGGTATGGGCATTTTATAATTTAGCTGACATATTTGCAATTCTGACTATAAATTACTAGCAACTCCATCAATATGTTATTCTAGTATTATTGTCTTCATTATTGAAAAATTGGGTTATAACCCAATTTCTCATAATAAATCATAATTAAAATTCCAATTTTTTATTTTAATAAATTTATTAAACTCAAAGTAAATTAAACATCATTAAAACTAGTTAAAGGGCACTTAAAAAATGTGTAGCTTATAATAAAAACGCTTCTCTGTATAAAAGCCAATTTTGCCAAAAAAGGCCAATTTTGGCCAAAAAAAGCTGGCTAAAACCAATAAAAGCCACCGGTCTGGCTTTTTTTAATTTTAGCCGGCTTTTTTGCAACCCTGCGTCAGTCCTCAGTTACATCTGGAACCTGTCACGGACTATCTACATATAAATTTTCAGATTTCTATGTGTGGCTGATTTCACTAGTTATTGCACACAGACAGAACGATACTTTGTTTAAATAGTATAGAAGATAAAAGCATTAAATACAAGTAAAAAAGTCTTAATCTGTCCCCTATTAACTGTACCATAAAATATATATTCTAAACAATGTATAAAATATATACTTAAACACAAATTATTTGCTTAAAAGATGTCAATTTCAATAAAAATATTAAAATTGACATATTTGACACCTTTATTGAGTCAATGACTCAATGAATGAGTCGAAACATGTCTATTTTAATGTTTTTATTAAAATCAACATATTTTAAGCAAATAATTATGCTTTAATATACAATTTGAAAGTTGTTTACAATATATTATTTGTAGTATATTAAGTATATATTACCTATTTAGTTTTAATCCATTTTAAAATAAATAGCAATATGTAAGAATGTTTTTATTTTGATGTATAACATTTCCTTATTGTTTCATATAGAGAAAAGGTGTAAAAATGGATCTGATAGAATATGGCCATCTCTCTTCAAAAACTATGGAATGTGCTAAATACTGGCGATCAGGAATGTGGATATTGCTACTTGTTGATAAGACTAGATAGAAACCAGTTACGATTCTTCTTTCAAGTATTGTGGTGCAATTATTATGTGAATTGGTATTTGGTCTGGACTGCGAAGCTTTGAGAGGTATGTGAAATTGTTTTATTTTCTTGTTTTATGATTAATTTAAAATGGGTTCTAAAAATATATAATATTTTGAATTTAAAATTTATATATTTTTAATATATTTAAAAATAATATAATATTTTGAGAATAGAGATCCTAAGCTACGTTTAAAAATTTGCTTTTAATTATAGCACCTCTTTAAGTTATATATGAAAGTGGCCATCTTTATTATTGGAGTAGTGTAAATATGGGTTCCTTTTTAAAGGGCTTCTGAAAAACGTAAATTAATTTTTTTTCTTTTAATGGGAAAATATATTTGCCTATATTCTGCACATTAAACACATCTTTATTATTGGAGTAGTATAAATATGGGTTCCTTTTTAAAGGGCTTCTGATAAACATAAATTAATTTTTTTTTCTTTTAATGGGAAAATAGTATTTGCCTATATTATGCACATTAAACAGACATGCTATTTTACCACGGAAATGTGGAAGTCTACTTTTCACCTATGAATTTTATTATCTCTGGGATTGATGCAAATATGCATTAGAATTTGTTGACATTTTTATATGTGTGTGTGAGGGGGGGGGGGGGGGTAACGGATGAAATACAACAAAAATACCAGTACAAATTACATCAAATTGAGCAAATTTCTTCAAAAGATTGCAGGAAAAATGTAAATTTCTCATAGGAATCGAAAAAAACTAAATTTGTCAAACAATTGTGGAAAAATTGCTGTTTTCTTCAAAGGATCATGGGAGTTAACACGATTTCCATCAAAGGATTGCTCAAAAGATGCGATTTCCGTCTAAGTGATTGTGGGAAAAGATACGATTTTCACGAACAGGTTGCAGAAAAATACTTGAATTTTGACAAAGAATTGAAAAAAGTACTCGAATTTTGTAGAAAAATGTGAATTTTGTCGAAAGATAGAGGGAAATATGCAAATTTTATTGAAAGATCGGGAAAAATGCATGAACTTTGTAGAAAGATTGCGAATAATATGCAAATTTTGTCGAAAGATTTTAAATAATGCACTCATTTTGTTGAAAGATCTAGAATAATGCCCTCATTTTGTCAAAAGATTTTGAATAATACGTGAATTTCGTCGAAAGATCGTGGAAGATTTGAGAATATTGTCGATAGATCGTGGAAGATATGCAAATTTTGACGAAAGATAGGGAGAAATATGCAAGTTTTCTTGAAAAAAACATGAGAAAAACATCGAGTTTTGCTAAAAGATCATGGATAAATGCAAATTTCATTGAAAAGACCACGGAAAAAGTGCTATTATCATCAAAAAACACAAAATTTGTCAAAATGCTGTGGAAAAAAATGCAAATTTCTTCAAATGTCCATGAGGTTCTAAAAGTTCAGCTTTTCCATTGCTGAGCCTGTAGCATGTTTGATTAAAAGAACTACTACTTCTGGGCACAAAGCAGCCGTCCATAAATGATGTCATGCTTAAAGGTGAGTTCATGAAGTTGTAACAGTTGGTGACAGGGTGGTGGGAAGGGGTAAGATGAAACGTGGCATCACACATTTTGATTAAAATGAAAGTATTAAAATTCAGTTGATTAAATTATGAAGTTTTTTAAAATTAAAATATTTTGCATTCATAAAGATAAGATTCAAAGTCAAATATGTTAAATTCTATTTCAAATTGCAAAATATTATTGTTTTTAATTGCTCCTTCATATTAATAATTTATTACCATTCTATATTATTATTATTATTTGTAAACTTTATTTTATACAAAATAAAAATCATTTATATTGTTCAGCTCACAAATGTCATTAAAACATGTAGTTAAAGTTTAAAATTAAAATTTGGAATGTGATCTAAAACGTAGAGCTTTGTTTCTGAACTTCAAGTATATGTTTATGTAATATAGTGTGACATGTGACAAGAGGGGAGGGGGATGTAAAGTGATGTGTGACACTTTGTGACAGGATTGGCAAGTTTCTTCTGCAGTGGAAAAAACCGGCCAGAAGAAATAGGTTTCTTCCAAGTGGAAGAAATGGAAGAAACTGCTTTTCTTTAAGAATTTACTATATATTTTCAATTTTGTAAGATATAATAAATATCTTCTTCCTATAATCTTATATAAATTAATTTCACTGGACCAAAACCAATTTAATTAGGTAGAAATGCTATTATATCAGCTTTTTAGCCAAGATCACTCACAACACTTATCTAGAGATCTTCAATCATTGGCTAAATGAAAAAAAAAAATGTTATCCAAAATATACAAAATTAATTAAATGTAATCCATTTCAATTTAACAAACATATTTTTTTATAATTTAAATTTCTGAAACTAGTAGTAAATAGTAGAGATTCTTTACTAATGGTAGAATGAAACCCATTTAAATAAAAGATTTTAATTTACATCAGTTTTTTAATGTAAGTAATGTATAATAATTACTGTATTAAAAAGAGATCAACCAAAAATATGGTTTCGTATTCGGCCCAAAATCCGAGTTTTGCCAAAAGTGTGTGTTAAAATTTGACCAGATCGAACATCAGTATTCCAAAAATCTTGTTTATTCCTTCTTAAATTTTCAACAAGTCACTGATTTGAACTGTATAAGCTCAAATGAATGTATTGCAATGAACTTCATTGATTATAATTATCAGTCATTATAATTATAATTATCAATCATCGGATAGAAAATTTTTAGTTTAAACCACATTAGATTTCAAATATTCTTTGAGAAAGTTCTAGAATAACAAATGATCATTTACAAAAATCATTATAGATGAAAAATCAAGGTGTGTATACCTAAAGCTAAAATATTTTTTAATTAAATGAAATTCATATAGTTAAAAAATCTTTCTGTGCTATGGATGAATTAATTACGTATTATTGTATATGAAAATAAAGTTTTTGGATTATTAACAGTTGTACATAATTAATGAATACTATACATATAATTAATTTACATTTATGTATGTATTAATTACTTTAAAACGTACAATTTAATTACTTAAAATTATTTTTGGATGTTATTGTTTTCAGCCAAAAAGTAGGAAGGTCACCTAATTTGGTTTTGGCCTTTAAAAAACCTGTTTTGATCTATCCTTAGTATAAAAAAAATCATTAAATTTTTTTTTTTTTTTTTTTTTTTTTTTTTTTTTTTTTTTTTTTTTAGTACAATGCAACATAGTATAACAAAAAGTTTTTTAGCAGTAGGATGCTGCAATCAATTTCTCAACTTAAATTGGATAGAAGCAAAAAATGAAGATTTTTTTTTTTTTTTTTTTTTTTTTTTTTTTTTTTTTTTAAGTTATACATTTCAGGATAGTTTAAATACATTTTGACATATCCATAGATTTTTTGGAACACTAATCTTTTAAAATCAGCATTGAGATATTCAAGCTAGATGAAAAATATAAAAAATTACAAAATTATTTATTTACTGTGTTGCACAGTTTAAAATAATACACTTCTATATGAAAATAATACATTTTTATATGAAAAATAAACAATCTGCAGATAGATTTTTTTTTATTATTATTTAATATATAAATGGAGCAATTAATTAAAAAAAAAATTCCACCCCTCTACCTCTAAAGTAGTAAAAATTCATCACCTAAAAATCTCTGCTGAACCTGAGATTTGTTGATTAAAAAATATTAATTAAAAAAATAACATATCTTTGCAAAAATAATATTTTTAATAATAATTAAATTTTCCAATTTAGTTTTCATGTAATTATATTTTAATTCTTTTGCATAGTTAATATACTTTGAGCATTTGTATCGGTTTCTGGTGGTTTCTTCCAGTTTTTTCCATTTCTTCCAGTTTCTTCCGTTTTTTTTTTTTTTTTTTTTTTTTTTCAGTTTCTTCCACTGTCCTGGAAGAAATAAGTTTATTCCAGAAGAAACCCAACCCTGCTTTGTGACATGGGGGGAGGGGTCAAAAATATGAAAAAAAAAATGCATGACATCATTAATGGATGGACCCAAATCAGCAATCAGTTGTAGTCATTTGACAAAAGTTTTCTCAAGCACATGTCCTTGAGTTTTCGTAGGGAACAAACCTGCGAGTAGACAAGGTTGAAAAGGCCAAAGAATAGAAAATTAGACCCATGAAATGATATGCAGTTCTTCAGTGGACACATCAGGCTACTGTGACCATCTTCTAGTGATTAGTTATAATGATATCAAGCTGGGTTTGGATATTAATGATGGGAATAAACAAGATTCAAGTGATGCAACTACCTTTTCTGATGGAAATTTCTCTGAAGATATTCATAGAGAAATGTGTCGTTAAATGTATTATGCTCTAAATGTGGGAACCCTCAGATTTTGCCAGGACTGAAAGAGCTAGTTATGGTTGCGATTTCTGTTATAAAAAATTCTCTACTATCTTGTTTTAAAATATTTTAAGCTACATTTTGTGACTTTTTTGGAAAGGGCCCATATTTGCACCGCACTTTTTCAGTTTTTTTTTTTAATAAGTTTGTGTAAACCTGTATTTTTTAATTGAAATAATATATATTAATCATTGTTTTGATTTCTCTTATTTAATACATTTGTTATAAATGTTAATGAAAGTTAAAAAAAAAAAAAAAAATTGATCTTTTTAAAAGTGAAATTCACTTTAAGTCCAAAAAAAAAAAAAAAAAAAAAAGGTGTCCATATTTATACTTTTTCCTCTAATCTTTAAAATGTGTAATATACTATATATACTATATTTAAAAAGTATTCCAAATCATCAATTTAGAGTCTAATTTAATATATTCTTTTGAATATTTATAATTTATTTTTCGGACATTATCTCTTCAAAGTTGCTTTTTTGCAGTTATATAAACATACTTATTCCACAAAATGTAATTGAAGTTTATACTTTTTTAACGGAAAAAGTATATTAACAACAAAAGTGTAATTTAATAAGTGTATTAAGAATAAATCGATCCAAATTTAATGCGAAATATCTAATATCAGCTAAGTTGAGAGGTCTGCCAAGTGGCTTAAGCACTCACAAGCCCCATTCAAGTCTGAATTATCTATAAATCAGCTTTTTAAAAAGTAAACATTGATTTTGTAAATTAAAGCTCTTTTTAATATGATTAAAAAAATTAACAAATAGCTGGTCAGGTTTTTTTTCTTTGCCTGATTAAAACCTGACAATCTTGCCATCACTTTAAAGATACCTGCTGAACCTGAAATTTGTTATTAAAAATCTACCCGTCTTTGGCGTCCAGTTTGGTCTCCCTTAAATGCATTTTATGCTAAGTATTGTGTCATGTTGGCTGTTATTCATAATTCAGTTTATAGATTAAATATCAGTCTGTATCATTTTTTCATGGACAGGATAACTTTTTTAATTCAGATCAAATCTCCTCCAAACTGATACATAACATCAATGGGCATAAAATTTTGTTTGTTTGCTATTGGGAAAAATCGGACCAGGGTGGTGGAAAGAGGGATTATTTTTGTGAAAACAAAAAACATCCCATAACTTCTTAGTGAAAATAGATGTTGAATCGGTTTAAAGTTTGTAATACTTCTAAAAAAAAATGCCAAAATTTTGTGCTTGACAGATATTTGGTAAAGATAAAAATAGGCTCAAAGGGCAGGGGTAAAAAAAAAAAAGTTTTTGACAGAAAAAAATTTGTAACTTCTTCAATTCTGAAGATATCAAATTCAATTAATTTTTTTATAGATGTTCTTAAAATGATCTAAAACTTTTGTATTTACAAATTTTTGATAGGACCAACACTTACAGCAAAAAATAAATAAGAAAATAAAATAATAAATAAATAAATAAATAAAAACAGAGGGGTGGAAAAAGAAAAAAATCCATAACTTCATCAATTCTTAAGATATCAAATCTGATTACATTTATTTTACATCTCAAAATTATTTACAACTTTTACATTGACAAGTTTATTATATGACCAATCCTTATATAAAAAATAAGTTGAACAGAAATAGGAGTTGAAGAAAAAAAATCTCTAATTATTCATATATATATATATATATATAATATTATTTTGTTGAAATGAGCACTTAAATGAAATGTACCTCTACCTATAGGCCAAGCCGACAGAGATTGTTTTATATTCAAAATATCTTCTTAGGAAATTGGAATTTTAAACTTTTTTTTTTCAGTGTTCTCTTCTTAAAAGATGTATCTTTTTTCCTTAGTTTTCCAAATATTTCTAAAATCTATGCATAATTAAAATTTTACTCGTTTTAAAAATTTCACATCAGTTTTTAAAACGTAAAATATTAAATTGAGCATAAATTTTAGAAAATATTTTGAGAGCTAAGAAAAAAAGCTTGATATCCTTTAAGAAAGCACATAACACTCAAAAAAGATGTTAAAAATATAAATTCCCCAAGGAGATGTTCTGAATATAAGAATGCATCAAATGCCTATAGACTTAGCATTATCATATAGCAATATTAGTTCACCTGAATGTTTCACCTGCATCCAGATTACATAAAAGTACACAAATTATTTTAATTTTTATTTTATGTACTAAAGTAAAAATATTTCTTTTGCAGATGTATTTTTGGAATAAATCCCACTCACTGGTTGAAGATAAACTTGGAAGTGAAGAGATATAATGTATGTATTTACAATTTCTGTTTGTGAACTAACTGATTACTGATTTTTCTGTATTTTTTAAGATCATAATAAATGTCATAGTTTTATTTGTTTGTTTTGATGTGTTTTCAAATTTTAAACTTTTATGAAACATATATTTTATTTTAAAAATAAACAAAACTAATTTGAAATTTTAATGCATGTGTGTACATGACAATTGTCAATTGTAGTTTTTCAGCTCTTGTAATTCCAAGGAATAATTTTCATTTTTAATTACAGAATTTTCCTTTCAAAATTATTAGTGCCAAACAATCACAGCAGCGATGCATATAATAGGAACATCTGTGATATGCTCAAATAAAGGTTAAGATTTTTAAATATTTTATATTTTAATCTTTCTAAAGCTGATAAATGAGCAACTGGAAAAATTTGGCAATTTGAAAAAGGAAAAAAAAATACATATATATATATATATATATATATTTAAAATTTTCTTTCTTATGCTGTATATTTCTTTAAGTTATGTGTATATCGAAACTGGAAAAATTGAAATAAATTTTTAAGAAATCTATAAAATTGATTTTTCATGCATTACTTCCAGAAGTTGGGACTTCTTTTTTTTTAAACTTATGCTCAACAGGAAACATGGATCTCGTATTTCAAAATGAATGCACTTCACTGTGTTATTAAATTTGCATATCATTATTTCGAATAATAATTTTCTGGTGCAGAATTTGTTATTAAAGAAATATGTATTATTATTTAGGAGTAATAGATCAAATCCTAAGATTTGTGAGAGAGATGAATATTTTATCAAACATTACCTGAGTATGGAAAAAGTGTTTCTTATATTTCAAAAAATTGTTCTTTTATTAGAAGTGAGTACCCTCACTAAACTTCATTAGTAAATCGCACAAATGTTGTTATATATATACAGTAAAACCCCGATAATCCGAATCGGTTTTTTAATTTTTTTTTTTCAACTTTGAGAAGTGATTGGCAAAAAAGTTTTTGTTTTATTATTCAGAATACTACGATGCAACAAGTTAATGCTAAAGAAATTAGCCAATCGCTTCTCAAACTTGAAAAAAAAGCGAAAAACCCGATCCGGATTATCGGGGTTCTACTGTATATATATATTTTTTTGCAATTTTCACAAAAATTTTATTTTTATGCCAAAGTAAGCAAATTGTATATAAATAAGCATACAAGGTATTCCTAAAATTGAAACATGCTTTAATTTTTTGCCAGTTGAAATTTGTATGCAAAGTAAATTGCAGAAGAGTTTAAATTGATTGTATTGATCACTTTGTTCAGCCAATTATTTTTAAAACGTTACTTATACCATTTTTATAGGACTTCTGAGTCAGATAGGATATATTTAGAAAAAATTCTTCCATGCTCTCCAGAGTACAACAGTAATGATTCACTTATTTTATAGTGAAAGTTCTTTAAACTATTATTCTTGAAATTTTATCAAATTTCAGTTTTCTAATATTAAGAGTGTTTGTTTTTAGAAGCAAGAAGCAATGAAATTTTATAAATTCTAGTTTAACTCTGTGTGTTTTAGCCGTAAAATAAATCCTTCTCTATTTTACTTGTCAGAACATGTGGAATACTTTTTTAAATATAATTTGACCCTCAGGGACCGGATAAAAATTTAAAAGTGTAACTTTTTGAAAATCAATGGAAACAGCCTTTCATCTGCATAATCTTAAATTTTACCTTATTTTGAACACCTTTGCAATAAAATGTACATATTTTTTGCATAAAATTTGCAAATTCTTTCTGTAAAAATCACAAAATATTTGTTAAATTTAGTTTTTTTCTCGTAAGATTTGTTAATTTTTCTCATAAGATTTACATTTTTTTATCCTAAGATTTACATATTTTTCTCGTAAGATTTACACATTTTTCTTGTAAGATTTACACATTTTTCTCATAAGATTTACATTTTTTTCTCGCAAGATTTACATTTTTTTCTCGTAAGATTTACATTTTTTTTTCATAAGATTTACATTTTTTCTCATAAGATTTACATTTTTTTCTCGTAAGATTTACTAATTTTTCTTGTAAGATTTACATATTTTTCTCGTAAAAATCACAATATAGTTTTGTTAAAAAAACAGTTTATCCCTGTGAATATAACTGTATTTAACTGTAAAAAAATCAGAAAATTTGATAAAATTTACACTTTTTCGTTGTAAAATTTACAAGTTTTCTTTGTAAAAATTACAATATATTTCTGTTATAATAACAGTTCATCCCGGTAAATATAACAGTATTTAACTGTTTAAAAAATCAGAAAATTTGATAAAATTTACAGTTTTTCTTTGTGAAATTTACTGGTATTCTTTGTAAAAATCACAAGAGTTTTCTGTTAAAATAATAGTTTATCGCTGTAAATTTAACGGTTTAAAAATGTTAAAAGAACAGATTGTCGTAAAAAAAATTGCGGTTATTCGCTGTAAATTAAACGGTTTTAAACTGGCGCAATAGTTGCCAGTTTTTTACCGTAAATTTAACGGTTTTTTTTTTACAGTGTACATTTATGTGCTTGCACGCTTAATAGAATCTTACAGAAATACTACATTTATGTGCTTGCCCGCTTAATCGAGTATTGCTGAAATACTACATTTATGTGCTTGCCCGCTTATTCGAGTATTGCAGAAATACTACATTTATGTGCTTGCCCGCTTAATCGAGTATTGCAGAAATACTATATTTATGTGCTTGCCCGCTTAATCGAATATTACCGAAATACGTCATTTATATGCTTGCCCGCTTAATAGAATGTTACCGAAATACGACATTTATATGCTTGCCCGCTTAATAGAATGTTACCGAAATACGGCATTTATATGCTTGCCCGCTTAATAGAATATTACCGAAATACGGCATTTATATGCTTGCCCGCTTAATAGAATGTTACCGAAATACGGCATTTATATGCTTGCCCGCTTAACAGAATGTTACCGAAATACGACATTTATATGATTGCCGGTTAACAGAATATTACCGAAATACGACATTTATATGATTGCCCGCTTAATCGAATATTACCGAAATACGGCATTTATATGCCTGTCCGCTTAATCGAATATTACCGAAATACGGCATTTATATGCCTGTCCGCTTAATAGAATCTTACCGAAATACGACATTTATATCAGGGTTGTTAAATACCCGGGTTTTTTCAGAAAAAACCCAACCCACTGGGTTTTTTCAGGGTTTTGGGGGTTTTTTCAGGGTTTTTGGGGTTTTATCTGGGTTTTTGGGGTTTTATCTGGGTTTTTTCAGGGTTTTTCGGGTTTTTTCAGATTTTTGGGGGTTATGGGAGGTAGTTCAGAATGCTTGAAAAAAAAAAAATTACTTATTATTAAATTTAAAGTAGCTAATTGATTACAAATATATATAAATCAATGACAGTAATCAAAATTATGCTTTACTTTTAGATAAATTGATTATTAGTAGTAATTTATAAAGTATTTTTTATTATTAATAAATAATAGAATAAGCCAAGTAATTCTACATGTCTACATAATTCAATTAGAATTCTAAGCATATATGGTATTTTGTTATGAGTTTCTATTGTATAACATAGAACGCATTACGCATCAAAGTATTTCTTTAATGGGAAAAAAATTGTGTTACCTTAACATGCTACAGAGATTAACTAACAATTATTTATTTTTAAAATTGTGATGGTATAATTAGGATATTTCTTTTCTTTGGGGTGGGGGGTGATGGTTATAAACTTTATGAGTTATGTACTGATATTAAGAAATATATTACAGTACATTATATATGTAATTTAAAGTTGAAATTTTGAAAAAACCCACTTGGGTTTTTTCAAGTGGGTTTTTTCAGAAAAAACCCACCCGGGTTTTTTGGGCTGGGCAAAATCATAACAACCCTGATTTATATGCCTGTCCGCTTAATAGAATATTACAGAAATACTACATTTATGTGCTTGCCCGCTTAATCGAGTATTGCAGAAATACTATATTTATGTGCTTGCCCGCTTAATCGAATATTACCGAAATACGTCATTTATATGCTTGCCCGCTTAATATAATGTTACCGAAATACTATATTTATGTGCTTGCCCGCTTAATCGAATATTACCGAAATAAGACATTTATGTGCTTGCCCGCTTAATAGAATTTTACCGAAATACGGCATTTATATGCCTGCCAGCTTAATCGAATATCACCGAAATACGACATTCATATGCTTGCCCGCTTAATCGAATATTACCGAAATACGACATTCATATGCTTAACCGCTTAATCGAATATCACCGAAACACGACATTCATATGGTTGTCCGCTTAATAGAATCTTACCGAAATACGACACTTATATGCTTGTCCGCTTAATAGAATCTTACCGAAATACGACACTTATATGCTTGTCTGCTAAATAGAATATTACAGAAATACTACATTTATGTGCTTGCCCGCTTAATAAATTATTGCTGAAATACTTCATTTATGTGCTTACCCGCTTAATTGAATATTATCGAAATACGACATTTATATGCTTGCCCGTTTAAAAGAATATTACCGAAATACGACATTTATATGCTTGCCCGCTTAATAGAATATTACCGAAATACGACATTTATGTGCTTGCCCGCTTAATCGAGAATTGCAGATATACTACAATTATGTGCTTGCCCGCTTAATCGAATATTGCTGAAATACTTCATTTATATGCTTACCCGCTTAATAGAATATTATCGAAATACGACATTTATATGCTTGCCCGCTTAATCGAATATTACCGAAATACAACATTTATATGCTTGCCCGCTTAATAGAATATTACCAAAATACGGCATTTAATATGCCTGCCAGCTTAATCGAATATCACCGAAATACGACATTATATGCTTGCCCGCTTAATCGAATATCACCGAAATACGACATTCATATGCTTTACCGCTTAATAGAATATCACCGAAACACGACATTCATATGCTTAACCGCTTAATCGAATATCACTGAAATACGACATTTATATGCCTGCCAGCTTAATCGAATATCACCGAAATACGACATTATATGCTTGCCCGCTTAATCGAATATCACCGAAATACGACATTCATATGCTTTACCGCTTAATAGAATATCACCGAAACACGACATTCATATGCTTAACCGCTTAATCGAATATCACTGAAATACGACATTTATATGCCTGCCCGCTTAATCGAATATTACCGAAATACTGCATTTATATGTGTGATATAGGCTCTTCCTATTTTCTTCATAAATTTCTGCGGAACACCTGTGTATTTTTAAGTAATCCAAAAGAATCCAGCTTGACAAAAAAAAACGAAAGTTTATTTGACATATGGAACGCACAAAATAAACTAACACAGCAAGACTTGAAACACAAACAATTAAATATATATATATATAAATATCCGGATTTCATATTTCTTTCAAGAACTTCTAACTACTCTTCTTTCACAACAGATAAACATCGTGCTCGTAGCACATACATATCCCAATTTCCCGGATAATATTTTAAATTCTTTTTACCTGCATGAAACATTCGCAGGTCTACCTATTCCCTCGGCACACACACCTCTCTCTCTGCGTTCGTACCCCTTCCTCCCCCACACTCTCGTCCGCTCGTCACGTGACCCAAGAGCGGCGCCGATAAATAAAACAAAAAACACATCATCAGTCATTACACCCCCCACGCAAGATTGAAAATATGGTACACACTTATTTTAAATCTGAAATTCGACTGATGATGTTACACTATTTAACAATGATTTCCCAAATTATTATATGTATATATATAAAAAATAACACAACAAATACAACCGTATCCGGAGAAGGCACATCTTCCGGGGTTCTTCCTATCTGCTAATATAAAATAGAATTAAATTAATACTTCATATACACAATATAACATACAATTAACAAAAGGCAATACACAAAACTTAGTAAACATTAAACAGGACACTAAGAGCTGCTGAAAAAAAAATGTATATAGTTCAATACTGTTCAAGGAATGTTCAAACACTGGGTGCTTCAAAAGTTGTTGAATGTTCTAAATAGTGTCCAAGCGAGATAATGCATCAGCATTAATTAGTTTGGCACCCGGGCGGTGCGAAGTCTTAATATCATACTTTTGTAAGGCTAATGCCCATCGCTGCAGCTTTGAAGATTGAGGGGTATTTTTGGTGATAAAAGTTAATGGATTATGGTCCGTAATAAGTTCCACAGGTGAACCGAAAATCCAAGTTTCAAATTTTTTCAAGCTCCAGATCACTGCATAGGCCTCCCTTTCAATTGTTGGCCATGCCTGTTGAGTTTTGGTGAGTTTTTGACTGGCGTAACTTACCGGATACACTACTCCATCTCTTCTCTGCGATAAACAAGCTCCGATGCCGATTGCAGATGCATCACACTCTATGATGAAAGGTAACCCGATAATAGGAGAATGCAGACTGGGCGCTTCGATGAGACCTCTTTTTAACGCGTTGAACGCCTGGTCACGCTCTACTGACCAGCACAAATTCTCTGGACTGTCCTTTTTTTTCAGTTCAGTGAGGGGATATGCTGTTATTTTGGTATATAGTCTCTGTAATAATTGCACAATCCTAAGACACTTTTTAGTTGCTTCTTAGTTTGAGGCACAGCTAACTTACGGATGGCCTCCACTTTTTCCGGATCGGTCCGATGGCTGCCGGACCCAATGATATGGCCTAAGTATTTTATTTGGGGTTTTGCAAATTCACATTTTTTCAAATTAACGGAGAATTGTAACTGTGATAGTTTGGAAAATACCTTCTCTAAATGCACCAGGTGTTCCGCGAACGTTTCGGAAAAAACTGCTATATCGTCGATATATGCTCTAGGAAAGTCCTGGTATTCAGAAAACGCTCTGTTGATTTCTCGTTGAAACGTCGCAGCAGCATTCCTGAGCCCAAAAGCCATGACCTTGAAGCGATATTGAGCTCTATGCGTCTTAAAACAAGCTAATTTTTGACTCTCTTCTTCTAATGGTATGGCCCAATAGCCTTTGAGTAAGTCCAAAGTGGAAATAACATTCGCCCTGCCAATATTAAATAGGAAATCAGTAGAATTTTCCATAGGGAAGTCATCGACCTTGGTAATTGCATTCAATGCCCGGAAGTCTACGCACAGACGCAGAGTTCCATCTTTCTTCATCACGAACACTACCGGATGCGGTGCTTCTTCATCACTTTCCTCAATCAAACCTAATTCCAGTAATTCTTGAATTTGTTTGTCTACTTGAGGTTTTAGGACCTCTGGAATTCGATAAACATAAGGTTTCTTCTTCTCATTATCATTTAATCTTATTTTGTGTGCACCAACTTTTGCTATTTGTATTTTCTTTGAAAATAATTCTTTATATCTAAACAATAAATCTAACATCTTTTCTCTTTCTACGTTTTCCAAATGATTTAAATTTACTTCTTCGATTTTAAAATAGTTCGAGTTATCCTTTGTACTAGGGGTGGGATGGACTTCCCCTAATTCTTCTTCATTCTCAAAAATTACCCCCACTGCTTGTACCCTAGGAATAAATTTCCTTATCTTATTCACGTGAACATTTTTAATGTTTCCGTTCGTTAACCTGACTTTGTAAGAGTCGGGATTACACCGTGCCACTATTTCGGCTGGCCCTGTCCATCTAGCGTAAAGTTTATTGCTAGAGTCTGGGATTAATAAATATACTTGCTCCCCCGGTTTAAATTCCTTAAAAATTGCCCTTCGATTCGCATACTTCGCATACGCTCCCTGTTTGACCTCCGCTACTAGTGAAGCTTGTTCCGCCGCCTTTTCTAAGTTAATTTTTAAATCCTGAAGGTATTCGGTTGCACTTTTCCCGAGATTTATAGGTAGTGGAATTTCGCCCGACCATGTAGATTTTAATACCGCCAATGGCTCCCCTGGCCTCCCTTCCATACATCAACTTAAATGGCGACACCCCCGTCGTACAATTAGGAATCTCTCTATACGCAAATAGTAAATAAGGGATGTGTTTATCCAACACCGACGCTATTACAAAGCCCGGGCGCACTGAGAGTGACGTCACTGACCTCGGTCAAGGGATGACGATCTACGGACTTGTTGCGTTCGACATTTTGCATCGAGTTCTTTTTAATACCTAATTAATTCAGCCGTGTGTTGAATGTACAACGTAAATATGATATATATGCATTCAAAAAATTTCTCTACCAGTCTTTACATGTATTTTTACAATAAAAAAATATATAATTCTTAAATATCTTTATTTATAGTGGTTCAATAATTATTAAAACGAGCATCTAATTCATCACTTTTTCTTTTTTATTAAGTAATATTTTATTTGCTTTCATGTGTTAAAAAATATATATATTTATTTCAGGAGGAAGACACTTTCTTGAAATTGTGTTTAAATGTTTCATTGACATGCTTTTTTAAATTTTGTAAATGTGAAATTTAAACTTATTTTTTGAATTAAGACATTTTTAAAATAAAATTATCTTTATGCAACTTTTATGGTTGCTTCTGAATCAGAACAGTTGTTGTTTCAATAAAATAATTTGCAATAGGAAATTTAAATGTATCCGATGCATTTATCAAAATATCTATATCTTAAAAATGATATATTTTTTTCAATCTATCTCCTTTTCATGTCTTTTAATAAAAGTAAAATACATGACTAAATATTTAATTCTTATTATTTTAACAATAATTAAAAAATGCATAAATAATTATTTTTCCTATTAAATATTTTATTTGTTTTATGACATCCTATCATGTTTTATATAAGCATTCATTTCAGGAAAAAGACAATTCTTGCATTTTAAACTCTATTTTTTTTACTACCCCCTTCCCCTTTTTTTTGGTTAATGTGCAATTTAAAGATTTATTTCGAGTTCTAACAAATTTTCAAAATAAAATGAAGTTTATGCATCTTACTATGATACTCTCTAAATCAGAATACTTATTGTCAATAAAATAAATTAGATTGGGAGTTTTACTTAACTGTAATTGCCTCCAATGCATTTATCAAGATATCTGTATTTTATGAAATATTTTTTTCAATTTTTTTTTCATATTTTTAGGGAAAGTAAAATATAATTCTCAAATATAAATATCAAAATTAAATTATTTTTTATTGAGTAAACAATTAAAAAACAATAAAAATATGCACTTAATTCATTATTTTTACTTTGTATTAAGTAGCATTATGTCACCCTTTAATGTGTTACATATATAGGCATTCATTTCAGGAAGACACTTTTTTGCATTTTATTCTTTTTAAATTCCCCCCCCCCCCCCCAAGATTTTAAAAATGTGCGATTTAAAGTTCTTTTTTGAATATTAAGAAATTTTCAATATAAAATGAATTTTATGCAGCTTATTATTGTTACTTCTAAATGAGAATAGTTGCTATGTCAGTAAAGTAATATACACTGGAAACTTTACTTACCTTTATATGTATAAAATGCATTTAGGAAATAAGATATTCTTTTTCCAATAAAACTAAAATATTTAATTCCTAAAATTCTTATCTTTATTATACATATTTTTTAATTTAATTAATAACTGAATACTAAAAATATTAATTTAAATCATTATTATTATTTTTATGAAGTAATGATTTTTTTATGTCCCCGTTTCATGCTTTCATAAGCATTCATTTCAGAAAAAAGGCACTTAAAATTTTTTTTTAAGACACATAAAAAAATAATGAAACAAAAATGTTTCATACTAAGAATAATAATTTTTATCATATAGTTTTAAATCAATTTAAAAACATTTTGTTCATGAAATTCACATACATTTTTCTAAAATTCCAGTGAACATGAAATATGTTACATAAAAAATTCATTAATCTCGCGATACAAATTTTTATGAATTAGGAAAAAATTCACAGTACTTGATGACATTATAATGCATGTTTCAAGTAGCACAAAGTTAATGTACAAAAGAATTATTTATACAGTAATCCTTCAGCTAAAATGTAAAGTTTTTATGTGTTAAAAAAATGACAAAAGACTAGTTATTGATTTTATAATCTTTATTGTACTTATCAATACACATGATAATGGCAAATAATTCAATCTTTCAGAGTTTGCAATTTACGTTTACAATTTTTTTTTATCATTTTTCATTTTTACAAGATTGTCATTTTGACTGTAAACAGAAACTTTTGGACCAGTTGGGTAATTTGCTCGACAAAATGGGACACAACAATGACCAGGCATGTTCTGAAATAATAAAAACTCATTTAATTTCTGTTGAAAAATATTTTTTTTTCAATTAATCATGATAAAATTGCTATTAATCACATGTCAATTAACCTATATTCCTAGATAAGTGTAGTTTATTTAAACAAAGACTGATTTGAATGTTAGTGGCTGAAATTTCAAAACTTATTTTCTTGAAAAAGATAATTTTGCTTTTTTGTGTGTGTGAATGTTTAAATTGTTTGTTTTAGATAATAGCAATGCTTGAGAAGATAAAAACTAACCTTCAGTTAGTTTTTGATTATTTTTAACATGAAAGTAATTAAAATTTTTAAATGAGAGCTCTATAAAATTTGTTACATTTCTGAATCGTACACATACATACATAATTTTTAAATAAACACATTAATTACATGCACGTAAAATAAATAAATAAAAAATATATTCTTTTAGAGAAATGTTTTATATTTAAAACAGAGAAATTTAAATTTCAGCTTTGTAATTATTTTTATTGCAAATTAATAAAAAGAATATATTCAATATTTTCTAATACAGGCATGAAAGTGAGAAATAGGGGAAAAAAGATGGGGGGGGGGGAGAATGCCCATTTATACAATATGGTCAAACTCTTACACTTTTGCATATTTTTTTTTCTTTTTTTTGCATAAATCTAGAGAATGTCTAAAATTGCTTTAAAGAAGGTGAAATTCCTCTTTTAGGAAGAACTAACTCTTTCATGCCTGTCAATAATATTAACTCTGGTGTTTTTCACTGATGATCATAAAAAGAAACTGCATACCTGAGAAAACATCCCCCCCCCCCCCCCCCCAATTACAATCAAATTTTTATTTCCAGTAGAAATATATATAATTTTGTCTTCTGTATATTTAAATATTTTTTGCTTTGGATATTCAAAACTCAAGAAGATAAAAATTAACTTCCAATTATTTATTTATTTTTTTGTTTTATTCAGTGCTTTTTCATACATAATGTGTCCCACATATTTTCTTTTTAAAAAGATTTTATTTTGTATCCAATGCCAGTTCATATATAACATGCCTCAGAAGTTGGTAATAATAAAATAAGCTTCTTAATTATTTAAAACATAAAATAAACTAAAAATTCTACACATTAAAAAAAGTATAAAATTATTTAAAATTTTCTAATAATTGTAAATGCTTCTGATTAATTAAAGAGGAAAAAACTACATTAAAAGTTTGATTTCCTGAAAAAAAATATATAAATTTGTTTTGGCTTACATTTAGCTATTTCATTTCAGTTATGCATATGTACATATAAATATATGTATAATATTTTTTATAAATAATTTTTTTCATATATTATGATGTCTATCAAATTTGTAATAATAAAATAAGGTTTTTGATATTTTTTTAACATAAACGTAATTAAAATTTTTAAATAACATCATAATTAGAGAGATTTGATAGAGATATGCAAAACTCAAAAAGATAAAAACTAACTGCCAATTAGTTTTTGATTATTTTAAACATAAATAACTAAACTTTTTAAATGATAGCAATATGAAATTTGTTAAGATTTCCGAATTTTACATACACCTTCATACCTACATGTGTAGTTTTTAAGTATATCAATTTTCTTGCTAAGTTCAGTTCCCTGCATAAAACCATTAATTTGTTAGATAAGTGATTAAGATAATCTATGGATAAGATCTTAAGATAAATTATTTAAAGAAAAGTATATTTTAATATTAGCTGTAATAATATTTATTGCCTATTGATAAAAAGAATATATTTAATATTTTCTATTTATATTAAAATACCTCTGGTAATTTTTTATTGGCGATTATACGAAAAATTTGCATAGCTCAGAATGCATTTTTTTTATTTTTTTATTTATTTATTTATTTATTTATTTTTTTAGGTTACAATAGAATTTTTAGTTTATGTAAAAAAATTATTATTTTGTCATTTTTTATGTTTTTTTTTATGGAAAATTAAAAAAAAAACTTTCAAATTAAAAAATTTTTTTTGCTTAAGATCAGCAATTGACACACACATGCTTATAATATTTAAATATGTGCATAAACCAAAACTTAATAGTAGCATTCTGATAACAAATATATTATTTTATACAAGTATAGCATATTGAAAGAAAAAAAGTTTCCCTATTAGCCTTAATAATTTCAATTGCATATTACTAAAAATCAAATGTAAGAATAACATTTTCTAATAATACTGAAATATCTGTGATGATTTATAGTGATAATTATTTGTAAAAACTACATGTAAGACAAAATAAATCAAATATATAATTGTCAAATAACATACAGCCTATTAAATATTAAATGTTAATTTTACGCTTTTCATCTTTAGTAACTGATATATCTTTGCATAATAAAATGTAACAGATATGTTGTAATTAATTATTTTAATAAGTACATGATAGAAAATTCACAATTCAATGTAATTTTTTTAAAATGAAAGATACTATAAATAAAATAGAGAAAAGTTTAAAAAAATGTAAATAAGAAGACTCAAAATGATACAGATATGAATTTCTCATTAGGTATTTTTATAAATTAATTTATTTTTTTCTCCTTTGAATAATTAATTAACAAATGTACATTACCAAAATTTAATAGTAGCATTCTTATAACAAATATATTATTTTAGATAAGTGTAGCATATTTAAAGAAAGAAAGATTTCGCCATTAGCCATAATAGCATATTACTAAAAAACAAATGTAAGAATAATATTTTCTAATAATACTGAAATTCAAATAACAATGTGATGATTTGTAATAATAATTACAGGTAAAAACTATATATAAGACAAAATAAATCAAATATACAATTATCAAATAATATACAGTCTATTATACTAAAAATTAACTATATACTTTTTTTCCCTTTTGGTGAGTGATATATCTTTGCATATTAAAATGTGACAGATTTATCATTAATTATTTAATAAGTTCATGATAAAAATTCACAATTCAATCTTAAAATAAAACGATTTTTTTAACAAAAGATACTATAAATAAAATATAGAAAAGGTAAATAATAAATGTAAATAAAAAGAATTAAATAATACGATTGTGAATTTCGCATTAGGTATTTTTATAAACATTTTTTCTCTTTTGAATAATTAATTCAAAAATTACTTAACTAGATAATATTATTTGTTTTTATTTTGAATAGCGTAAGAAAAATGTTATATGAGTCAATGTCAATCCAATCATATCCTTCAATCCAGATTATAGACTTTATAAGCAAATAAATGATAAATAAAATGATAATTAATAATAATAAATGTATAAATTTTTAACAGTAATGATTAATAATTTAGAAATTTACTTTCTTTCATCGTTAAATTCTAGTGTATACTACTCAAATTCATATTAAAATTCTTTCAACTAAAATAGTGTACTACAACACATTATTCATTGTTTGACTGTTTACATTAGAGAACATAAAAACTGCTTATGTGTATCAACTAATTTTCTTGCTATCATAAAAGCGATAACGGTGCAAAAATAATACTCATATATACACATTTTTTTACAAGCTTACAGCAGTGGGATTAAACCTACACGTGCACAAACATGCGATATAAAATACATATTTTAAAAGATAATATCACACCTTATTTTTTTAAAAGGGCAAATATATATTGTAAATAAGTACTTACCTTAATTTAAAGTAATCCAGTCTTCACTCGAATTAGACTTAATCATTATATAAGCTCCAAAAGCATGATGCACACGGCATAATTTTTCGACGGTAGTACGGAGGAGAGAGGGAAGAATGCTGTGGGGTTCTCCGTTCCCTCTTGACCGAGGATGATGACGTCAGTCAACCAGTATTTCCACTGACCCGTGGCTTTGTCATAGCGTCGGTGTTGGTTTATCCCAATTTTTAGGATCGCTCCGAATGATATGGTGCAACATGCGTTTCAATACCTGATTATACCGTTCAACCAATCCCGAACTTTGTGGATGTCCCGGTGTTGCAAATCTAGGAGCCGCCCCTAGCCTAGCATGAAATTCCTGCATTAAACCCGATACAAAATTTCCCCCTTGATCACTTGCTATTACGCGGGGTATCCCAGTCCGCATAAATATTTCTAACAGCGCATCACAAGTAGCCTTAGCCGAAATTGTTCTTAACGGAACCGCTTCGGGCCACCTACTGTGTTGGTCAACCAAAGTAAGTACATATTGATGTCTATGCGCCGAAGGTGGTTCAATTTTCCCAATTATATCAATATTTACAACGTCAAATGGGAGTTCCGGTCTTTCAATCGGAAGAATCGGTATCTGATCACTGGCCCTCTCCCGGCTTTGCAATTGGCAGTCCTTGCACGATTTACAATACTCCTCTACATCCCGTGACACCCCTGGCCAAAAAAATGAATATCGAATTCTTTCTTTCGTTTTACTTATACCGAGATGGTTCGCAAAAATTGATTCATGTGCAACCCTTAAAATTTCCTCCCTCCTAATTTTAGGCACTACTAATTGCATGACTTGATCTCCAGAAACCTTTTCCCTATGATAAAGTAAATTATCCACCATAACAAACCCATTTTCCCTTGTTTAGCATCTTTAAATGCCCCCTGTAAAGATTCGCAATTCTTTTGTTGCTCCCTGTAAATGGTCGTTTCCGAACGCTGATTCGAATTTAAATCCTCGCAATCATTTTTCGTTCCAATACAATTAATAATCAAATTCTCTTCAAAAGATTCATTTTCAACCTGCAAACATAAATCTTTATCACTCGTATTTTGTTCTTTTTTCTTTTCCCCCCGATAAATTTTCATCCCCCCTTTCCGATTCCGTCTCATTTATTGATGCCACACTGTCGGCTATTCTTTTCCCTTCTCCAATTTGCACCGATTGTAATAATTCATAAAACTTCGGAGTAATAATACATTAACTACATAATTTATCTGTCACTGCAAATAATACATCCACACTATTAAATAAACAATTTGATTCACTCATTTTTAATGATACCGGTAATGTTAAAAGGTCAGCTGTAATCTGCTCACCAAAAGCTGAAATCAACTGAATTGATGAATTTTCATTATTTTTAAATGATTCGGGTATTTCATTCGAATTTATAACGGGAATCTCAGCGGCGCTGTCAATTAATGTTTTTATTTTTTGTTTCCCCACCCAAATTTCATCGTATTGCAACGGTTGAGTACTTATTGCGTCATTTTCAAAACACAAAGCTGTCACTTTCGCTATCAATCTTTCGTCTTTATTCTTTCCGGCAGAATCCTTTTTCATTTGATAATGAGAATTTCCCGATCTGTCTTTTTCTTTATTATTATTATTAGGACAAAAACGTAAATGAACGATTTGACGGCACAATTTACACACAGACTTTTTCCTATCATTACGAAAATTAAAATTATTTCTTAGATGCGGTGGAATATATTTGCCAGATCCGAAATCATCCGAACCGCGACAATTTGTCGATTTATCATATAACTCAGAAAAGGTTCTACCTTTTGATGTAAACCAATTATCGCATAATTCCACAATTTCCCGCGCTTTTAACCAATTATCTAATTGTTTTATTTTGACATAGCTTCGCGCCTCTGAATCTAACGCATCCATTAATCTATCACTAACTATTAATTCATTAAGCGTTTCAAAATCATTTACCTTTCTAAGTTCGCAATAAAAATCCCAATTCGCCCTTAACCTAGATGAGAATTGCATATGATTTTCATTTTTCGCCCTCTTTGCCGAAAGAAAATTTTGAAGACAAGCTTCAGGAGTGGGTTGAAATTCTTTTAAAATTAAAGCTTTAACCTTTTGATAATCCTTCAATTCATCTGAATTTGCATATACTAATAAATGAGCAGCTTTTTCCCCTACTAAATTAAACAGTATTTCAACTTTCAAATCTTCCGCGACATTCTTTAATTCAAACGCCCTTTCGAGCGAAGAAAAAAATAAATTCCACGATTCAGGTTTGGTAGGAATCGCAATAGTTAAAGTCTTAACGCTTTTAATTAGAGCTTCTAACGAATTAGTTTTGGGATTTTGTCCATCCCCCCCACCATCAGAATTTTTGTTCTCAGACTGCAGTTTAGCCATTTCTAATTGGTGTTTGATAACTTCTAATTTCGTTTTTTCTAATTCTAACGCTGTTTTCTGCTCAGAATTAACATATTCTTTCTCATTTTTAAGGGCCTCTGTCTCTTGTTTTTCTTTTGAAATGCGGTCTGATACCGTTGTAACAAGGAATTCTTTTACAAAATCGAAATCCTTGTCATATTGTTCGCTCCCTTCGATTAATGCCTTTAAATCCACTATTCTATGATCTGGCTCTACTTTTAAGCCTAATTCTGTGGCCACAATGACCAGGTCCTCTTTCTTTAACCCTTTAACGGTAAACATATTCTTTTTCTTAACTATTACTATCTTTATCAATAATTACAATCACTAAATACTATAATCATTCACTATAATCAAACACTAGAATACACTTAGAACAATACTTGTTTTCAATTCTAATACAATTATCTCTTTAAAATCATCGCAAACATATTCATTAATCTAATATTTATGTTTCTTCAGTTAATACACAAAAGTTATATTTTTCAACTTTATTTCCAGAACTATAAAAAGTAATTTCCACTTACTCGATCACGCCTCTTGTTCTCGTATGCAGAGCGCGTGATATATACGCTCTTCCTATTTTCTTCATAAATTTCTGCGGAACACCTGTGTATTTTTAAGTAATCCAAAAGAATCCAGCTTGACAAAAAAAACCAAAGTTTATTTGACAGATGGAACACACAAAATGGACTAACACAGCAAGACTTGAAACACAAACAATTAAATATATATATATAAATATCCGGATTTCATATTTCTTTCAAGAACTTCTAACTACTCTTCTTTCACAACAGATAAACATCGTGCCCGTAGCACATACATATCCCAATTTCCCGGATAATATTTTAAATTCTTTTTACCTGCATCAAACATTCGCAGGTCTACCTATTCCCTCGGCACACACACCTCTCTCTCTGCGTTCGTACCCTTTCCTCCCCCACACTCTCGTCCGCTCGTCACGTGACCCAAGAGCGGCGCCGATAAATAAAACAAAAAACACATCATCAGTCATTACAATATGCGTGCCCGCTTAATCGAATATTACCGAAATACGGCCTTTATATTCTTGCCCGCTTAATCGAATATTACCGAAATACGGCATTTATATTCTTGCCCGCTTAATAGAATATTACCGAAATACGGCATTTATATTCTTGCCTGCTTAATAGAATATTACCGAAATACGGCATTTATATTCTTGCCCGCTTAATAGAATATCACCGAAATACGACATTTATATGCTTGGCCGCTTAATCGAATATCACCGAAATACGACATTCATATGCTTGGCCGCTTAATCGAATATCACCGAAATACGACATTCATATGCTTGCCCGCTTAATCGAATATCACCGAAATACGGCATTCATATGCTTGCCCGCTTAATCGCATATCACCGAAATACGACATTCATATACTTGCCCGCTTAATAGAATATTACCGAAATACGGCATTTATATGCCTGCCCGTTTAATATAATATTACCGAAATACGACATTTATATGCTTGCCCGCTTAATAGAATATTACCGAAATACGACATTCATATGCCTGCCCGCTTAATCGAATATCACCAAAATACGACATTCATATGCCTGCCCGCTTAATATAATATTACCGAAATACGACATTTACATACCTGCCCGCTTAATATAATATTACCGAAATACGACATTTATATGCCTGCCAGTTTAATATAATGTTACCGAAATACGACATTTATATGCTTGCCCGCTTAATCGAATATTATTGAAATACTATATTTATATGCACCCGTTTACTCGAATATTACTGAAATGTTACACTTATATGCTTACCCGTTTAATCGAATACTATTGAAATCCGAATGCACTCGTTTATTCTCCTTCTATAGTATTAAAAAAAAAAACTATACTTAAACAATTCTCAAGAAATAACTCGTGGAATGATGCTGATGTGTATGGTTTCCGGAAATAACGCGTCCGGGTGGACCACACCTTCCATGAGTCGAATAGACCAATCAAAAAACATTCCAAAATTGAGTGAATGGAAAATAAGGTATCGCGAAGCGATTCCATGGGGTATTGGCGAGCGCAGCAAGCAGGGGGTAGCCTACAACTTGGAATCGAGAAGCCTACAACTTGACCGTGAAGCCTACAACTTGGAATCGCGGGGGGTTGGCGAGCGTAGCGAGCAGGGGGGCTGAGCCTCCCTAGTGGAGGAAAAAAAACGAAGGCTACAAATATCCACATCAATACACATACACAGGTCGTGGAATCATGGCATAAACGTTTTGAATGACTGCAAGAATCTACACATTTTACTTACCCATCATACGTAGGTAAGTCTTGCAATCTTTTGACAGATTTACACGTTTTAGACGCCGGAGATTCCAAAAAACACATTTTTAGAGAAAAAAATATTCCTTCCGTCTGTCTGTAAACACTCTATCTTCCGAACAAATTGAGATAGAGACTTAAAATTTGGAGTTTATTAGTCTATATTATAATGGCAAAGCGTATCTGTGCGTAACGCATACGTCATTTTGCGAATGGCAACACTTTCCCATGTAATTTCAGTTTTGCATTTTTCACTACTGCAAATTTTATACTTCTAAACATTGCATATTTCCGGTTTTTACACCGTCATATAGAGAAAAAAATGTACTTTTAAATGCAATTTGTTTGAAAGCTTTATCTCAATTTGTTTTTGAGATATTAATTTTTTTTATAGTTTTTAGTACCAATTTTACTTTCTTCTATCTTCAATAGAAGAAAGTATTGTAATCGAAATTTTTTTTCGGCTTCCGGTTTTCGACGGCAGTGGCGTAGCTACGTTTTTTGGCGCCCGGGGCAGGATTATTTTTTGCGCCCGCCCCCCCCCCCCCCAAAAAAAAATGGAAAAAGAAATTAAATAGTCTTTTTGACTTGTACTGGGAGGAAAAGGCATCTTCATTTTTTCTTGTTTTTAACCGTTTACTCGCCGAATTAACATCGCAAAGTAATTATAATTTTGCTTTTCCTATATTACAGCTTCAAATGTTTTCATTTATGCATACAAATTTAGAAAATAACAAAAAGAAAATATTTGTGCAGTTTTTTGGGCTGTTTTTATTTCAGTGTTTGCATTTGGGAACATAATTATTGATTGACAACCTATGCAAATATAACAAATTATTTTCCGCTATATGCTATTGTATATTGTTCTTGAGTATTTTCTCGAACTCCAAAAACATTTAGATTCCTATCGGTCAAATGTAAGTAATATAGAGAAAACAATAAAAGCAAATAATATATATTTTTATTCAAATTAATGAAGTTACATATTCCTTATACCTATGATAAATGCTTAAACATAAGTATTTTTTTTTTTTTTTCAAGCGTTGAAATCAAAATCAACCTTATATTTTATAGGAAAAATAAGGACATCGTTATTATGTTGGAAAATATATGTTTTGTATTACAAATAATGCAATATTCCCATTTGGAAACATAGGCGTTTAAACAGTTAAGGATTCGGCTGATTTTACTCAAACACACTAAACTAAAATGCATAAAACAGGATTACTGAAGATTTCCAATTTTCATCAATATTGAATTTGAATGGGAATTTCAAAAACTTAGCGGTACGTTCACGGATATGTTTATGTTGTTTTAAGCATGTGGGATGCAGAGCCTGATTAGGGTTGTGAGGGGGCAAATGGGCCAGCACCTGTTTGACGACACCTTGCAGTTCCTATACTTTTTTTTGGAGGGGGGGGGGAGTTGTAGAGGATAAGGAATGGATTATTATTAGATATTACGATACGGTTTCAAAATTAATTAAAATATATTTTTGTTTTTGAGAAAATATTACGGAAAATATAGTTTAAAGCCTTTAAAAAAAAATCATTTTATTAAATTTGAGTCCCCAGCAACAGTGGGTCCAAGGCCATGGCCTTATAGGCCTGTGCGGTAATCTGGCTCTGTAATGGGAATAATGACAAAGTGAAAAAATTGCATAAAAACACATTTACTATAACTGCTAAGTAATGATACGGCCGATTATAGTAATAAAATCTCCTGATTGAAAACTGCAGTTACCCTAGAATTTCAAATTGCTATACGCATCCATTTTTAAAGATGGATGAAAAGACAATAAAAGGTTTTGAATTCTTATGGTAAATCATGATATCCAACGAATTTCAGATCTTAATAAGCCCTTAACATATTCTCAATCGCATGACAATGATCAGGCATCAATATAGAGAGAGATATGCTATAGATGAAAATGATAAAAAATAAAATCCTTTTGAAATTCAAAAATGAAATTTAAAATCCATAAATTATTTTTCTCAAAATCCATTTTACTCCTCGAATTTTGTTTTTCAGTATGACATTTCTTATATTCACCAGTAAAATCAGAGAGTAACTTAAGATGGAAAATACTGACGTTTAGGCAATTCTTCTTTCGTTTGTGGCTAAATCTTTTTGTATATTTCAGATTCCAGGAATTGTGCGGATCTTGAAAATATGTCAATCAAGAGCTGATTAACCAATTAAATTAAACGTTTCTCGCAAATTGACACATTCGCCCCCTACTGGAAAATATTATAAGCCTCAACACATTTACATGAACTGGAACAAAAAAGTTTAGATTTTGCAATTCTGATAAGCCTGCATAACCGAAATTGGCGTTAATAAATCGTAAGACCTCCGATCGAATTCACCGAGATGATTATAAGATGCAATGGCGAAAGAGTTCGGACCAAAGAGGTTTCCGAGTCAAATTATTTTATTCCATTGATCTCTCAGTCATTCCCATAATTTACATAGATAGATGTAGTTTTATCTAATGCATATGCGCTGAATTTAAATATATGTAAAATAAATTGAATTTTTAAAACGACGAAAACAGACGTTTGTAGTAGTCCTACCAGAAAGACTGAAAAGTCCTACTTCGTTTTTAGGTGCGTTCGTATTTATGTAAATACGTAGCACCTATAGTTGTTGTTCAGTCCGTCCGTCTGTCTGTCCGCTTGTAACAGAGCAAAAACTACCGAACCGAATCGTTTGAAATTTAAAACATATAAATATTATATAATTTTGTCGAGCCATTTCAAATTTTATGAAAATCGGATGCATAGTTCAATTACAGGGACAATCAAATGTATTCCGATGCATTACGGCCAAAGGAAAAAAAGTTTCAAGTGCATTTTAATGCTGTTACACTCTTTTGAAAGTAATACAATTTATATGTATCTGTGAAGAGTATACTATAATATTTATTCTGTACAATTTGTGGTACAAAGAATATTTGTTAATAATTTACAGGGCCCCACAAAAGTATTTCATTACATAATGACATAGGGAGAACATTGTTTTGTGCGCGTTTTAATTGTACTAAACTATTTAACATTTTATGAAATTGATATATGTTTATGAAGATTACTACAAGTTACTTCCTGTATAAAAGAAAGCATATAGTATTTACAGGGACACACGAAAAATTCCGGCTTATGTAATGTATCCGAAATACTGTATACTATATTACATCAACATCTGAATATTTTTAGGTGCATTCGTAATTACATAAATATGAAGCACCTATAGTCATTGTTCAAGATATCCATCCGTCTGTCCTTCCGTCTGTCTGTCCGCATATAACAGAGCAAATATTATCCAACCAAATCATCTGAGATTTAAAATACATAATGGTTGCATAATTTTGTCAAGTCATTTCAAATTTTATGAAAATCGGATGAATAGATCAATTACAGCGACAATCAAAAGTATTCCATTACATTACGGTCAACAGGAAAATAGTTTCAACTGCATTTTAATCATGCTACACTCTTTTGAATATAATAGAAATGACATGAATCTACAAAGTATGTATTAAAATATACATTCTGCACAATTTATTATTAATTTATTATTAATTTACAGGGCCACACAAATGTGTTTCACTATACATAATGGTATACAGGGAAACATTGTTTGGGGTGTGTTTTAATTATATTAAAGTATTTCACGTTTTATGAAATTGATATACGTTGCTGAAGCTTAATACAAGTTACTTCCTGTATATATATAGGAACACACAAAAGATTTCGACTACTATAGTGTCCGAAGTACTGTATAGTATAACAGCAGGATCTGAATATTTTTTTTTAACTTCGTTATAGTACGAACGCACCTTATTTGCTACGCTTCACGTGCAATTTCCAATTTGTTTTATTCGATTTAAGTGGGAAAAATTTGAGTTAAGTCGCTCAAATTTCATTATTTGGTTTTCTCAATGACAATTTGACGGAAAAAATGGAGCTTCCAATAAGGAAGAAATAGTACCTTTTCTTGTTGTTCTTTCACTAAATACTTTTTGTATTGGTTTAAGGAAACTTTCATTTTAAATATTTATATGGAATGCTAAGAACAGCAAAAATCAGCGTGAAAACCAATCTATGTGTGTCCGTGTATATTACGGAGAGGACTAAAAATTTCTACTACACATATAATTCTGAAATTTTGGGTGAGGGTAGTACAAGACAAATCCTATCCTAACGCATGTCAGACTTAAAATTTTTATTTTCTTTTTCTTATAGCCGAGAATATCAATAAATTCATCAAAAATGTGATATTTTCCCCGCAAATGGCAAAAAACGCACTCTCATCTGAATTTGATTACCCAGTCGAAAGAAATTAAAATTTCTTGTGGTCTAGTGGTCTTACAGATTTTAGTTCTACCTTCCACCACCAGAAGTATTTTTATCTGAGATTTCATGGGACCTATTTCAAGGGAATTTTCTTTCTTTCAATTCATTTTACGATTATCACCAGATGTTCTTGCACATGCGCAGTACGTCTTCTACACGGTGACATAAGCAGCGCACATCCATTCCGCAGATTCATTTTGACGGAAACAAATTTGAATGCATGTTTTTAATGGTTGGTTCTTGGCTTCGTAGCACACCCGTTCTATGCTGCCGAAGACACTGGAGACCCATCCCAGAGGTTCATTTTGAAAGTTTTTTTTTTTTTTTTTTAATTTAAATTTGAATAGACGTTTTAATCATTCGCGGTTTATTTGGAAAAATTGACGGACGGGTCAGCTAGCTACAAATAAAAAATGTTCTTGATAACAGAAATTTGATTTCAAGTCTTCAATCGGCTTTTTGATTTATTTACTTCAAACTAGACAGTTAAAAGCCTCCATCAGCGATTGACAATTATGAATTTTGCCATTATTCCTTTCACCTTCACTGAATTTTTTCAAAATATTCACTCACACACTCAAAAGCAGTCAACAATTATTATTCATTTTCAAAATATGTGAAATAATTTCAGTTTAAAGCTCCTCAGAATTTGGCGCCCCTATTTAATCATTTTGCGTCTCAATTCAAAAACATAATTATCTTCGTTACCGATTGAGTTGAGCCATCCCTAGAAATATTTACACAATTTTTTACTTTCTTCATTAATTAGACGCAACAAAATATTTTACTAAAGAATACATTAACACACATAAAAAAATTAAAAGTCAACAATTTTGGTTTATTGTTAAAATATGCAAGATAATTTCGGTTTAAACCTCTTTCAATTTGGCGCCCTTTAGACTCGGCGCCCGGGGCGAGAGCCCCCCTTGCCCCCCCGTAGCTACGCCGCTGTTCGACGGATTTACACATTTAGGAGTCAGATTCCAAAAAACATGTTTTTACAAAATGTCTGTCTGTCTGTGTGTCGCCATTCAACCATCAAAAAGTGCATGAAGTTATGCATAGAATTGAACCAAATTTTTTGTGAATGTTTTTGGTTGTGGCAAGCAGGTCCTACTTCAGTTTTGAAATATTCCGCCGGAAGGGGGCGCTACAATCGCGATTTTTGTGCAATTTTCAATATTGTACCGACCAAAAGTATATGAAGTTATGCATCGAATTGAACCAATTTTTTTTTGTAACTGTATGACTATGGCTAGTTGGTCCTCCCTGAATTTAAAAAAAAATCCGCCGCGCGATGCAATCGCGATCTGTGTGCCATTTTCAATATTGTACCGACCAAAAGCATATGAAATTATGCATCCAATTGAACCAAATTTTTTGTGTAAGTGTATAACTATGGATAGTTGGTCCTTCCTGAAATTGAAAAAAATCTGCCTGAAGGGGGAGCTACAATCGCGATTTTTGTGCCATTTTCAATATTGTACCGACTAAAAGTATATGAAGTTATGCATCGGATTGAACCAAATTTTTTGTGTAAGTGGATGGTTATGGCTAGTTGGTCCTCCCTGAATTTGAAAAAAATCCGCCAGAAGGAGGCGTTGCAATAGCAAATTTTATGCCATTTTCAATATTGGACCACCTAAAAATCTATGAAGTTAGTTCAAGAACTGAACTAAATTTTTTGTACATGATTATCTTTTGGTAAGGCAAGTAGGATCTCTCTGAATTTGAAAAAAAAAAAAAAAAAAAAAAAACCTGCCTATCATTCTATTGTCTATCGGCTCGTGCAGAGACGGAAATTCGTTTTTACACCTAGTGATTGACTGAAGCAGAAATTTAAGATGAAAATCAAAGCTGGTATGATATTGAAATAAATCTATTAAAACATTAAAATGAGTAACTATTTTTTAAAAGTATTAAAATGTACGTATGAGATAGATGAAAGTTTTGGGATTGGCACATCCAACTACTTTAATAGTAGCAACAGAATCACTCCATTTTCTCTTAAAATTGGGGAAAAAATAGGAATAAAAATGCGTATACTTTGCAAAAGATATCACCCAATGCAAAATATAAAGTTTTTTTTTAATACTAGGGGGGCTCAGCCCCCCTGCTCGCTACGCTCGCCAACCCCCCGCGATTCCAAGTTGTAGGCTTCGCGGCCAAGTTGTAGGCTTCTCGATTCCAAGTTGTAGGTGTGGTGAGGAAAATTACACCACATTACAAGGTACGCGAAAGATAGTGGTTAGTGTTAATAAAGTAATATCTATATTATAAAGGCCAAACGTATCTGTGCGTAACGCATACGTCATTTTTCGAATGGCTACATTTTCTCATGCAATTCGGTTTCGTAATTTTCGGTACTGCGCATTTTATACTTCTAAATAGCGCATATTTTAAATTTTTACACTATCGTATAGAGAAAAAAATGTACTTTTAAATGCAATTTGTTTGAAAGCTGTATCTCAATTTATTCTTGACATATTAATTTTTTTATGCTTTTAGTACGAATTTTGTAATTGTGGCAACAAAAATACGCCGTTTTCTTTTAAAAATGATAAAAATTGAAATGTGCGAGTGTAAATTTTGATAAGATAAAAATTATGACGGGTTTAGATTTAACGTGAAATTCTAAGATCGTGTCAATTTTAATTATATTTTTTTCCATACGCATTTATACATTTATGTTTACATAAGATGCTTAATTAATAACTTCATCTTGATAGCTGATCATTATTACATTTTATTTTAATATATTTTTACATATGCGATTAAAATTTAATTTTAATAATTTCGACCACGGAGTTTTATGGAAATGGTATTTTTTTTCTTAATTTTAGCTTTAAATAATATTCGTTTGAGAGTTAGACTGACCATTGTAAGATGCATTTTTTTGCTGTAGCTAATTTTGTAGGTTTATTATAAATCAATGAGACAGTTCCTCCTTAAACATTTACTTTCGTCGAAGTTCGATGGGTTCCACCTTGTTAAGATAATATCCCAATCCGCGTTGTGAAAGATTGTACTGGATATTACCAAAAAAAAATTGTTTTCTTTTAAATTTATCGATAATTTAAATAAAGGAAAATCGCAATAGCTCAGACTCAAACTTATTTAACGTTTGAATTTGCAAATCAGGATTTTATTGGGTTACATAAAATTAACAAAATAAAAGAATTCTGATCGTTATTATTAAAGGTTATTAATCTATTAATTCACTGAAAATAAATAGAGTAAGAGAAATCATGGAAAAAACACAAATACATATATACACTCAAACATTTATTCTCAAAATATACAAATGGTAAATACAAATAACAAATAGTAAGATTCCCCAATAAAAATCTATTTACTTACTACACTTAATTTTTTTGTTTTAAATTCAACTTAAATACTGTATATTGTTAAATGCTCACAGCACAATCATCGGGGCTATTCACCCAAAAAAAAATATTCATTCGTTTTATTTTATTATTATTTTAATTAATTTTATCAATTAAAACTTAAATAGTGAATTTTTTTTTTTATTATTCACATAAAACAAAATATTTTTTTAAATGGCCTTATCACTTGGAAGGATTATAAAAAAATTTCTCACCATAACCACGGCATCCGGCAGACTTGATAATCATGTCAGACAGTCCTGTATGATTAATGAAGTGTCTCTTGCAAGAAGCACACCACTCATCCATGTAAATATTACTCATTAGTGTTCATGGAGTTGTATGTTGTTGAAAATCACACTAAGTCCTTTTAATAATGGAAAGTTGCGGAGTGGCATAAATAATAATCTTGGAGAATGTCTAAATGAGGAATCATATCGGACCTGATGAGAATCATGCAGAGTCAGTTTAAATGGACTATCTCATATCAATTGAAAATCATCACATCGAGTCCATTCGGCACTGGTAGGCTGCGGAGAGGCATAATAAATAATCATGGAGAATGTCTAAATGAGGAATCATATCGAGCCTGATGAGAATCATGTAGAGTCAGTTTATAAATGGACTATCACGTATCAATTGAAAATCATCACACAGAGTCCATTCGGCACTGGTAGGCTGCGGAGAGGCATAATAAATAATCATGGAGAATGTCTAAATGAGGAATCATATCGAGCCTGATGATTGAAAATCATCACACCGAGTCCATTAGGCTCTGGTAGGCTGCGGAGAGGCATAATAAATAATCATGGAGAATGTCTATTCATATTTCTTCTATGATCTGCACCTCGTTCCAAAGTCCCTTTTTAAAGAAACATTAAACACATTTTTTTTTCTTCCACTGATCTCCAGATGCGGAAAACAACATCTGAGAAAGAAAAAAAAAAGTTTTTCCTTTCCTCTCCATCTCTCGGTCCTGATAACTCTTCCTTCATTGGTTACTCAAAAAAGATTTTAATCGTCCCTTGTAATCCCAAGTAGGTCATTGGTCCCTTGACCATTGGGGAGGTATGTCTTTTTATTTTTTCCACCCCTTTCTCTTTTTTTTGTTTATTTGGCTTCTTCCTCCTGTTCGACCCCTCGTGATGATGCGGCTTTTGTGTATGACCGTCGACCACACGCAATCCTTGTCCCCTGGTTGTAAATAATCGTTGAAAGCCCCATAAATTCTGCTCTTGTTTCTTCGATTTTTTATGTCGCAGGCTGGCGACAAACTATAGTTTAGTTTTATTGCCCCCATTTTGTCTGTCTGGGAATTCGTGGTGATAATCCCTCCAAGACTACACACGTGCATTATTACTATTATTATTATAAATAAAATCTTGCAGTTTTCACTGCAATTAGCTTTCAACTTTACCTAATAATTAAAAATATTATAATTATTATTCCTTGTTTAATGCTAAAATAAATTCAAAATTTTATTTCAATTTTTATATATCTTTTTTTTTTTTTTTTTATTGATTGTGCTGTTCCTTTTTTTTATATATACATATTTACTTAAGCAATGTCGTGACAATTTCGTCACTACAGTAGGCTACCTCTGCTTGCTGCGCTCGCCAATACCCCATGGAATCGCTTCGCGACACCTTATTTTACATACACTCAATATTGGAATGTTTCTTGATTGGTCTATTCGACTCATGGAAGGTGTGGTCTACCCGGACGCGTAATTTCCGGAAACCTTACACATCAGCATCATTCCACGTGTTATTTCTTGAGATTTGTTTAAGTATAGTTTCTTTTTTACTATAGAAGGAGAATAAACTAGTGCATTCGTATTTCTATAGTATTCGATTAAACGGGTAAGCATATAAGTGTAACGTTTCAGTAATATTCCAGTAAACGGGTGCATATAAATATAGTATTTCAATAATATTCGATTGAGCGGGCAAGCATATAAATGTCATATTTCGGTAATATTCGATTAAGCGGGCAAGCATATAAATGGCGTATTTTTATAATATTCTATTAAGCGGACAGGGGCAGGCATATAAATGCCGTATTTCGGTGATATTATTAAGCGGGCAGGCATATGAATGCCGTATTTCGGTGATATTCTATTAAGCGGGCAGGCATATGAATGCCGTATTTCGGTGATATTCTATTAAACGGGCAGGCATATGAATGCCGTATTTCGGTGATATTCTATAAAGCGGGCAGGCATATGAATGTCGTATTTCGGTGATATTCTATTAAGCGGGCAAGCATATAAATGTCGTATTTCGGTAATATTCGATTAAGCGGGCAAGCATATAAATGCCGTATTTCGGTAATATTCTATTAAGCGGGCAAGCATATAAATGCCGTATTTCGGTAATATTCTATTAAGCGGGCAAGCATATGAATGCCGTATTTCGGTGATATTCTATAAAGCGGGCAGGCATATGAATGTCGTATTTCGGTGATATTCTATTAAGCGGGCAAGCATATAAATGTCGTATTTCGGTAATATTCGATTAAGCGGGCAAGCATATAAATGCCGTATTTCGGTAATATTCTATTAAGCGGGCAAGCATATAAATGCCGTATTTCGGTAATATTCTATTAAGCGGGCAAGCATATAAATGCGGTATTTGGGTAATATTCTATTAAGCGGGCAATCATATAAATGCCGTATTTCGGTAATATTCTATTAAGCGGGCAATCCTATAACTGCCGTATTTCGGTAATATTCTATTAAGCGGGCAATTATATAAATGCCGTATTTCGGTAATATTCTATTAAGCGGGCAATCATATAAATGCCGTATTTCGGTAATATTCTATTAAGCGGGCAATCATATAAATGTCGTATTTCGGTAATATTCTATTAAGCGGGCAATCATATAAATGTCGTATTTCGGTAATATTCTATTAAGCGGGCAATCATATAAATGCCGTATTTCGGTAATATTCTATTAAGGAGTAAAGTTTTTTTTTTAGGCTGCCGAAGCAATATTTGTGTTCAGCACTTTTACAAATGATAATTTCTGTGGAAACTAATATGTATTGGACAAAAATTGTGGTTTTATTTTCCACACCATAGACCTCTGAGAGAGCTAATACCTTTTATCTATATCTGGTACTCTGGACTTACCATGATGATGGAAAAGGGGGAGGAGTGGTGAAGATAGTCTAAATTTGGCCGTAAATGTAAAAACATTCTTACATTTTCGCAGACTGAGGGGGCAGCCTTTCCATGCACTCCAAAAAAAAAATTGAATGTTATAAGTTTTTGTTTAGTGGGAATGACTGCTTAAAGATTGGGGATGCACACAAGCATGAACTCTTTGAAGAATGACTTTCTTCGCCATATTGTGATGATCATTAAGGATTTTTAATTAATATTTCGGCCTAATTAACAGAAAATGAAAAATCTGATACTCAAGTGCATCTGTCTATCCATCTATCTTTATCCAAATTTTCAGATCTCTATGTGCGGTAGATTTTCTAAGCCATCACGAATAAATAAAAAGTAAAAACATTTATTTTCTTTCTTTTAGATGCGATTATTATATCGTATTGAATTATTTTCCCCGGGATAGTAAATTTTTTTTCGTTACGTTGTAGTCTGATGCAGAGTACTCCCATTTTCACAGATTTTACAGTGTTATAAGCTATATTTACATAGCTGCCATCCTTCTTTATTTTTCAAGTAATTTAAGCATGTTTGCAACCAGAAATGTTATTTAATAAATGAAATAAAACACAAATTGTATAGACACAAGACACATTTCATGAAATAAATTTTCTGGTTCAAAAAACCTTATTTGACTTGTAAAGAACTGCAGAAGAATGGCAACTATGCATTTAAAAATAATCACAGATTTTTTTTTTTTTTTTTTGATAAAGTTTTATTTTTGGAGGCGAGGTAGGGGGTGGAGGTATAGGGCGCCAAATGAAGTTTTGCACACAGGCGCCAGATACTGCTGGCGCGCCCCTGGGTAAGTACTTTTAAAAATTTATATTAAGTAAGTATTTGTCTCTGGGCTCTGAAAAATCCGTATCTAAAACGGTACGGTTTTAAATATTTGATCACGTTCTTCCAAAAATAATTATTGCCTCCCCTACCCGTAATTCGACGTCCCCTATTCTTTAAAATCTATATTAGTGTTGTAATCTATCTGAAAGTTTTATATTAAATAAGTAATATTTATCACTGGGCTTAGTGAAAAGTCCGCATTAGAAATGGTAGAAAACGTTAGAATTTTAAATATTTGACCGCTCCCCCTAAAAAAAATCCTCTCGCCCCATATTTGATGCTCACTACGCTTTAAAATATTTACTATATGTTATAACTTTTTTGAAAACTCCAAAACAATCGTTTTGTGATTTCTTTTAAATTTTAATTTATTCGCGTTTTAGTATTTCTTTTCCTTTTTTTAATAACTGCTAAATAGTTTTAAAAATTAAAACACACGTTTTTATATCAGGTCGCACTAAAAAGTTTAATATATATACATATATATATATATATATTTCGGTTGCATAGTTACGATTTTCACATGTGTTTCAGTGATTGTCATGTGTCTAGGGTGTCAGGTAACTTTTAATTTCTCAAATTGCTTTTGATCCGTTTATCCGGCGTTTTATTTTGATCCTTTTAAGCGGCGATTATAGCCTATGTTTACCGGAAATAGTGTAGCTTTCAACGGTGAAAGAATTTTTCAAATCCGTCAAGTAGTTTCGGAGCCTATTCAATTCAAACAAACAAACAATCAATCAAGTCTTTCCTCTTTATAATATTAGTATAGATTAAAGCTTAATTTTAAAAAACTGGACAGCTGAGTTTTATATTATTTTGTTAATTTTAGCTTAAACTAATATTTGTTTTACAGTTAGACTGATCAATATGTGATGTATCAATATAAGATGTATTTTTTGTAATATTTGTTTGAGAGGTAGACTGATCAATATAAGATGTATTTTTTACTGTAAGTAATTTTGTAGATTTATTATAAACTAGAAGATATATTCAAAATGACGTGTTTCTATTTTTGAAAGGATGATAAAACATTACAACAACATTTGGTCAATCATAGCCATTTTAGGCTTAAACAATTTTGAAAAATACAAAAATTGAACATGAGGGAAAAATCTAAAAAAAAAAAAAAAAAAAAAAAAAAAAAAAAAAAAACAATCAATAAAAATCTGCATTTAAAACTATAACAAAACTATCTGGTGGATGGGGAGGGATTGTAATGAACAAATGGTAAATGCATAAATTTTAAAAGAATAAAGTAAGGTAAAATATCAATTATAAAAGAATACATTGTGAAACTACAGCCAAAAACTATTTTAAAATACTGAGAGAAAATAATAAAAATATCCAAAATGTATAAAAAAATTTCCCATTTTGGCCATTTCCAGACGAATATGAGAGGGTAGCCAAATTATTAATTGAATGGGTAAAATAATGGCATAGAATATGCCGCTAATGAATTTCACTCACAAAATTACAGTAATTATTTCACAGTATTAATTATTTTACAGTAATTATTAGTAAAAACATGCAAATTAACATGCATTAATAATGCAAAACATGTACTAATAATGCAAAACATGTACTAATAATACTATTTTAAAACATTTGTGAATTAACTATTTTATACCATTTTAGCTAATACTTAAAAGAAAATACTTTATAAGATCGAATGTTTTCAGTTTGAGTTTGAGTGGACAGTGCTTTGAGGCCTATAGCTACAGTGGCTGTTGCCTCGATTGATCCAGAATACACAGAAACAAATACAGAACACTTTATTATTACAGAAAATCCAGTACATACATTATGTACACATCAAAGGGACAACACAGACACCCATGCCGCTAGCCGGACTCGAACCGGGGACCAGCGGTGTGGAAGCAGCTGCCGCTACCAACCACGCCACTGGGTCGGCGATATATATGAGATCGAAAACAAATGTCAACAATAAAGAGTAAACAATCGTGATTCGTTATGTGACAATGAAGTCATTCACGGCTGTAAAATAATAATAATAATAATAATAATAATAATAATAATAATAATAATAATAATAATAATAATAATAATAATAAATAAAAAAATAAATAAAGCAACACGAATATAAAAATTCTAACAATATTGTATTTAAAACGCACCTTCGCTTTTCTTAAATAAAAAGTTTTAATTAAACACTGTTAAAAATTTTACTGTTTTGCTGCATCGTCATTACACAGCTTTTATACAAAACTAGCAGGCTATGCCCGCTGCGCTGGTCAATATTTCAAAATCAACCGTAGATGAAACGAACTGGTGAATTCAAATTTGTATTTTAAATAATTTGGTCCTCCAGCAGCACCTTGCTCAGTGCTGAAAACGACTTAGACACCATTGTGATATTAAATTATCCTAAACGTTGCGCAAAAACCAGCTATTTAGAAGTAACTATTTTAGTTTATTACTAACAATGCACATTTGGAAGCGAAATGAGACCATTATGGCAACAGGATTTAAAATTTTCCCTTATCTGAAGAAATATTAATTATTACAGTCGTTACCATGGTACAACTTCTGAAAAATTTCTTCACAACTTTTCATTATGTGAAACCAGGAACGCAAAGCTACTCCCACCTAAAAAGTTTATCCAGTGAAACCTCCAAATAAGGGACACCTCTATTTAAGGGACAAAACTTCCGGTCCCAGTCCCTTGGTATAGGACGTGTAATGTATTTACCTCTGAATAAGGGACACTCGATTTAAGGGACACTTGAAACTGGGATTAAAAGGACTGGTTTTTGCATTTCAGATAATTAAGTAGTTTGTGATGGAAATGAAAATACAGATTTTTGTAAACTTATCAAACAGACAGACAGTCATATAGATACAGAGACACACGACACAATTAATGAGCTTTTGTTCATCCCACAATTCTGATTTGACATCAGTGCATTTATCCCCATTGAAATTAATTCTGAAAATTATGAGGATGATTCTGAAGGTAGAGAATAAAAGAAAATTGTGAAATGAAGAGCATTACTGTTGCTTTTAGGCTGTTCTGAAATCCATAAAAGGCAACTTAGACATGGATTTTAATTTCGGAAGTACCTGAAACTAGCAGGTGCTGTTGTTCATAAAGTATGTAATTGAACAGTTTTTTTTTTTTTTCTATTTTTTGCAAATGCAATAGATCTTTCAAAAAATATCATCAAAGTGAGTGTTTTGAACTGAATTTTCACACAAAATGAGAATAACTACTCAAAAAAGAGTAAATAACATTTTTTGTCACGTGATCAAAATCTCTTATAACTCAATAATTAATTTATCAAAAAATTGAAAATGCAGTTCAATTTAAAACCGCTTCCATAGGCCAGCATTCTAATTTTATACATTTCCATTAAAAAAAGAATTTGTAATCGTAACCAAAAGTTTTCTGCTTATTGAGCAGAGCAATTGGGAGATTTGCTGCCTTAAAATATGCAAAGAAGTTAATACTTTCTTTTCTTTTTGTAAATACTGCTGGTAATGAAGAACTAAAATTTGTAAGTATGGTAAAATAACACTTGAAAGGTTTGAAGTGAAAAAATTTAAATTTGCAAAACAATACCTTTTGATTGATTACTTCAAGTAAAATTCTTTTAAATGTTTTTATACTTTTTTGCATGTGCACTGTTTGCATAAAAAATACAAATCAATAATTCTACAAATCATTTAATGATTTTGTAATCAATTGAAAATTTTAATTAATTAATTCTGCTTTCTTTCTTTTGTGTCTGATTAACGTAATTTATACAACTTCGGATACATTTAAATTTTACCTTTAACGCTTTGTTATTTTTATATTCTTCTGAATGATAAATTAAAAATAATATAAAAAACTCCGAATAAGGGACACCTCTATTTAAGGGACAAAAGTTCCGGTCCCATAGGTGTCCCTTATTTAGAGGTTTCACTGCATATATATTAAATTTTGTCCGCGCGATAAAAGGCACAATTATGCAAGAATCATTTTCAAACTCGTCAAGTATATTGAGATGGTTAATATCTCAGTGGGAATTGCAAATGAGCAAAATCGGCCCAAGGGGGTGGTAATTGGGAAGGGTTCAAAAATTTGAATACCATCTTAACATGGCTTTCACAAAATCAGCTCTTACAAAACAATAGCAGGAAAAAAAAATAAACATTTTTCGTTACAGCAAGTTGCCAACGATAAAAAAAAAAAAAAAAAAAAAAAAAAAAAAAAAAAAAAAAACATTAAAATTCTCACTACAACAATTACTTTATTATTGCAAAATTTCCTCCTGAAAAATGAAAACAAAATTATTTAAGCATTTTCTCTTTAGTTATTTAAGATAAAATTATGTAAATTTGTATAATTTGGCGAACGATTAGGCGAAATTGGTTGACGTGATAATCAAGTAGTAGTCAATTTACACTTTTCATATTTCACAAAAGATTCTTACACAGACATCATATACGCAATAGGTTTAGCACGATTATCTTGCAACTACAATGTGGCAAAATCCTCGTTTTAGAATACTAAAGAAATTTATATATATATTTTATTATTTTCTATCATTTTAAACAGCAATTAACAATAAATAAAAAGTAACTGTAGAACAAAACAACAAATATCATTTCAAAAAAGAAAAAAATGAAAGTAAATAAACAACTTATCATCAGATAAACAACTACAGCTGGGTTACCATATGAGGCAAATAATGCCATTTTGGCGCCAGTGAGATACCTCGATGAGTGTATGACCAAATCCATGACAAAATTTCCATTTGGAAAAAACTTTAATCGGTATTTATACTGCATTTTCCCTACTTATGTATAAGAAAAAACTTGACACAGATGTCATGTATGCACCACATTGGCACAATTTTTTTCTGGCGCCAATTTGGAGAACTTAGTTTTTAATTACCAATTTCATAAATGTTTTTTTATTATTTTGTATTATTTGAAAAAAAAAATAAATAAAAAAATTTAATTAATAGCTATAGAACAAAATGATTTATATTATTTAAAAAAACAAAATAAAAGTTAATAAATAGTTCATTAATAAATAAACAATCATAGTCTGTTTACCATGTGTGGCATAAAATCGTCATTTTGTTGCAATCGTGCGAATGTGGTGCGTATATGACATCTGCGCCAAAACTTTAAAAAGTTGCAATTAAATTATTTTACAGTTTGGATGAGGAAGACATTTATACTAAAATTTAAACGTTATGCGCATTTTTTTTTTTTTTTTTTTTTTTTTTTTTTTTGCTATAACTGTTATTTATATATTTACAATTAAACATAAAAAAAATATCCTAAAAATGCTCTCACACATTTAAAAGAGAGTGAGAGAATTTAGTAATTGTAACCATCGCTCCGGCTTATGCCTTCTTGGTATAAAATCGCATTGTTTGATGACAAAAGTAAATTCAAACACCCAAATAAACAAATAACATACAATTAACAGATAAAACCATTTTTAAAAGCAGCTCTGCTATTTTGTCCTGTAAGACACATAATGGTAGAATTAAATTTTAAAAATATTTTTTTTAAATAGAAAAATGTTATTTACGTTTTATCTAATAAATTACTTAAAATACATTTTTGTTAGCCTGCGCGAAAGAGAATAGCGAAAGTTTGATTGAAGAAATATTGAAGAGGAAATGGTCAGCTCTCAAATGGTCAAAAAGACTTGTAAATTTTATTCAGCGGGAATTTTTCATTTCAAAATGTTGAATTTATCTATAGTAATAACGCATAATTGCATAAATTGACTTTGAATTGCAAAATTTCTCCTTCAGTACTACTTGATTATACCGTCGACCAATTTCGCCAAATTATACAAATCGTCAAACTATTAGCCAGATTATATAGATTAGCATAAATTTTCATTTAAATAACGAAAAAGAAATTAGCAGAACATATACAAAAGTAGAAATAAAATGTCGAATTAAAAATCACTTGATGACATAATTAGTATTTATATTATACTTAATGTCAAGTGAATGTGACATTTACGATTATCCATTATTGACATTTAATCTTGGAATTTGGGGTTAGATTTTTAATCGATGGGGTAATATTTCCTTCTTCAATTTTTAGGTGCGTTCGTAATTATGTAAATACGTAGCACCTATTATCGCTCAGTCCGTCCGTCTCTCCGTCTGTCTGTCCGCATATAACAACACAAAAACTACCCAACCGAATCGTTTGAAATTTAAAATACATAATTATTACATAATTTTGTCGAGTCATTTCAAATTTTATGAAAATCGGATGGATAGATCAATTACAGGGACAATCAAAAGCATTCCGTTACATTATGGTCAATGGGGAAAAAAGTTTCAAATGCATTTTAATCATTTGAAATTTAAAACGTATATTTATTACATAATTTTGTCGAGTCATTTCAAATGTTATGAAAATCGGATGCATAGATCAATTACAGGGACAATCAAAAGTATTCCGTTGCATTACGGTCAATGGGGGAAAAAGGTTTCAAATGCATTTTAATCATTTGAAATTTAAAACGTATAATTATTACATAATTTTGTCGAGTCATTTCAAATTTTATGAAAATCGGATGGATCGATCAATTACAGGGACAATCAAAAGGATTCCGTTACATTACGGTCAATGGGTAAAAAAGTTTCAAATGCATTTTAATCGTTTGAAATTTAAAACGTATAATTATTACATAATTTTTGGGAGTCATTTCAAATGTTATGAAAATCGGATGCATAGATCAATTACAGTGACAATCAAAAGTATTCCGTTACATTACGATCAATGCGAAAAAAAAGTTTCAAATGCATTTTAATGGTGTTACACTCATTTGAACATAATAGAATTGACATGAATCTATGAGAACACAGAGATTTCTAGCACTATACTGCATCCAAAGTACGCTCTACTATATCAGCAAGATCTGAATATTTTAAAACTTCGTTATCCACATTTGCTACGATTCACGTGCAATTTCCAACTTGTTAAATTTTGAAACTGAAATTTTTCCTGTAAGTGAAATTGACGAAATGGCGCAAGAAAAATTAAATTAAGAATGAAAACATTTGCAAAAAGAAATAAAAGAGTTATGCTAATATCTATATAATTTACGATTGAATATTAAAATATATTCTAAAAATTATCTTCACTTGAAAAAAAAAACAACATTATTGCGACCATTAAGAACATAAGTCAGGCATTAAGTCAGTAATGAATTTTCGGTTTAAAAACACATTCTTTGGCGACAAAAGCAAGATGAAAATGGTATAGAAACGAATAGTAACTCACAACTTACAGTGTCTTTTACAATCAGATCTGCTTTTTTCTGCTGTAAGTTATATTATACGGAAATTCGATAAAAAAGATAAAGAAAATAATAAAATTTGAAATAACTATCATTCAAAATTCATTTAATCAATTTCTGAAATTCATGTTTTTATTCTAACACAGGGATAAGTCCCCAAAAGTTGAACCAATTGTTATATTTCGCGTTAATTTATTTTTTAAGCATTACAAATATTTTTTTCATTTTCAAGATAAATATATTTTTATAATATTACGCCTCATTTAAACGGTCTTTCTTTATTATTATTAATATTATCAGTAGTTATTTTCTGTTGATTATTTTCTGCTATTATTTGCAAGATATTTGTAATATTTCTAATCCTATCAAAAACATGAATGCGAAAAAATGCCAAGTTCATTAAAGGTTTCGCTCATATAAGAAGTGATTTGAAAAAAAAAAAAAAAAAAATGATATTCTGTCAAAAACATGAGTGTGAAAGAATGCCAAGTTCGTTAAAGGTTTCGCTAATAAAAGAAGTGAGATCTAACTGCAAGCCAAGTTCTTTCAGAGTTCCTTAAATCATAACTCCTGTCATGCATAATATTATATTCAATTGCTTAAAATGATTTGTTATGTTACTTGTTATTCAATAGAGCGACTTAGCAAGTTTTCTCTTATTCAATTTTTTCTATTTAGTTGATCAGAAATTAAAGTTGATCCCTTCCTTATCAGTACCTTAACTTCAATATACTTATTCGAACACTCGATTAACTAGATCTTTGCCAATCAGATTCTAGATTAAATTGTACTTCGACTCAAAGATTAAAGTTGGTAGCTGAAAACTTGCCAAGTCGCTCTATTGAATAACAAGTAACATAACAAATCATTTTAAGCAATTGAATATAATATTATGCATGACAGGAGTTATGATTTAAGGAGCTCCGAAAGAACTTGATTTGCAGTTAGATCTCACTTCTTTTATTAGCGAAACCTTTAACGAACTTGGCATTCTTTCACATTCATGTTTTTGACAGAATATCATTATTTTTTTTTTTTTTCAAATCACTTCTTTTATGAGCGAAACCTTTAATGAACTTGGCATTTTTTCACATTCATCTTTTTGATAGGATATCATTATTTTTTGTCAAATAAGTAGGTATTTGTTTCCCTTTTGAAATAAATAGCTTAAATTAGTTAAATTAGTTTTATTTAATATTAATTAATCTTTCAGCTTTTTCCTGCATTTATTCACTGTTTTTTTTCAGTCAAATTTAAAAATTTAACATTAGGACTGCTTATGTTCTTTTAAATTCCACTAATAAGGATGTTTCTTTTACGTGATTGGATACTACTTGATTATTTCGTCGACCAAAAACGTTTGTAGCCAACTTGGCGAAATATCGCTATATTGACGACAAAAATTACGCACCAAAAGTCATGCTAACATGGCGCCATTTCTGGTATTTTGCCAAATTCCCATAGATTCCCATTGTAATCTGGTAATTTATCCAATAATTTTGTTAGAGCAAGGACTGTCGCCATCATTTTGACATTTTTTTTTCCTTTTTAAATCGGTTCGCTAACTATCCAAGATTGCTTTTGCTTTTTAGAAAGTTTTTAGAACGCTTTTCGCGCATTTTTACCCCTTTTAAATTTTGTATTTGTTAACAAATGTTCTTAGTGATCATTTATATCTTACAATTAAGGAACATGCCAAATTTTATGTTTTTAGGCCCTTAACATACAGACATCGCATTTTTAGAACGCTTTTTGCTATTTTACCCCCTTTGGATTAGTGGAATCGACATAAGATATAGCCTATATTGGAAAAAGGACTGTCACCATCATTTTGATATCATTACTTTTAAGATCGGTTTGTTGTTTGCTGAAATTGCTTAAAAATCCCAATTTAGAACATTTTTAGAACGCTTTTCGCACATTTTCACCCCTTTTGAATTCCGTATTTTTTATCAAATGCCCTTCGAGATCATTTATATCTTATAAATAATTAACATGCCAAATCTTATAGTTCTAGGTCCTTCAGTAACACAAAATTTGCATTTTTAGAATGTTTTTTGCTTCTTCACCCTCTTTTGATTAATGGTATACGCATAAAATATAGCCCATGTTTGAGCCGGGGCGAATACCATCATTTTGGTATCATTAATTTTGAAATCGGTTCGGTGGTTTCAGAGATTAGCCCCGATACTCGGCAAAAGTGTCGCCAACTTGGCACTATTTCTGATATTTTGCGAAATTCCCATAAACTCTAAAATGTTAAACTTTATGTTTCCAGTCCAGTCCCTTAATATACAGACATCGCATTTTTAGAATGTTTTTTGCTCTTTTACCTCCTTTGGGTTAGTGTAATCGACATAAGATATATCCTATTGTTGGAGCAAAGACTGTCATCATCATTTCGATATCATTACTTTTAAGATCGGTTTGTTGTTTGCTGAGATTGTTTGAAAATTGGTATTTCGAACTTTTTTAGAACGCTCTTCGCGGATTTTCACCAATTTAAATTTGATATTTTTTAGCAAATATCATTAGTGATCATTTATATCTTATGAATAATTAACATGCCAAATTTTGTGCTTCTAGGCCCTTCAGTAAAACAAAAATTACATTTTCAGAATGTTTTTCGCTTCTGAACCCTCTTTTGGTTAATGGCACAGCCATAAGATATAGTCTATATTTGAACTGGGGCGAATACCATCACTTTGGTATCATTACTTTTGATATCGGTTCGGTAGTTTCAGAGATTAGTCCTGATACTCGCCAAAAGTGACGCCAACTTGGCACTATTTCTGGTATTTTATGAAATTCTCATAAACTTCCATTGTAATCCAATAATTTATCCTCTAACCAACCATTAATGTTTAATTAATGGTGATTTCTGATTTATTCCTATTTATAGATCCTATAACCTACCTCCACACCAAATTTCAACTTCCTAAGTCACCTGGAAGTAGTCAAACATTTCTATGAGTGAGTCAGTGAGTCAGTGGTAAAAACAGTGGTTTTCAGACGTCAATTTCTCGTGAACGGTAAAAGATTTAAAATAAAAAAATTAGGATTCGGAAATTAGAAGATGGTCTTACACGACGCAAAAAATTGCAACTGTGTAGGTCAAATAGAATTTAAGTTATTGAGGGAAAAGTGGCTCGAAATGGTTCGGGTAATATAACCCACGGCCGGTGTGTCGCCTTTCACTTTGTGAACTTGGCTGACACACTGCCGTGTGTCTAGATAGATATAGCCATTTTAATTCTTTTACAAATTATAATTTTCGCCAAAAACAGCTAGTGGCAACCCTTTTGTCAAAAATAACCGAAAACTACGAAATTTACTACGAAAAATCAGAGTTATCCCTGTAAATTTGAATCATAAACGTTCGGGAAAATATTTCCCATCGAATGATACAATCGGCAAAAAAATCCATCGGGTAGTTTTTGAAAACACTCGTTTGGAAGTTTCAGAACTTCTGCTTTATAATATATATATATGATGATTACTTTACCATATTACACTGTTAAAAATTTGACACATTTGTTGCAGCGTCACTCCACAGCTTTTATAGAATATCTCTTTTATGACCAATGAGAATG